>CM055118.1:494089243-494671743 GCA_029206835.1 Rana muscosa
AGAGGGAAAGAGAAAAAAAAGGGAAAAAGGTAGAGGAAGCGAGAGAAGGGGAGAAAGAGGGAGTGATATAAGGAAAGAAAGTGGAAATGTGGGATAGAGGGAGAGAAAGAGAGAGAGAGAGAGAGAAAGAGAGAGAAAGAGAGAGAGAGGAGAGGGAAAGAGAGAGAGGAGAGGGAAAGAGAGAAGGAGAGAGAGGACAGGGAGAGAGAGAGAAGAGAGAGAGGGTAAGAGATAAAAAAAGGGGAAAAAGGTAGAGGAAGCGAGAGAAGGGGAGAAAGAGGTAGTGATATAAGGAAAGAAAGTGGAAGTGTGAGGATAGAGGGAGAGGAGAGAGAGGGAGGGAGGGGGGAGGGAGAGGGAGAGAGAGAGGGAAAGAGAAAAAAAAGGGAAAAAGGTAGAGGAAGAGAGAGAACGGGAGAAAGAGGGAGTGATATAGGAAAGAAAGTAGAAATGTGGGATAGAGGGAGAGAGAGAGAGAGAGAGGAAAGAGAGAGAGAGAGGGAGAGAGAGAGAGAGGGGGAGGAGAGGAGAGAGAGGGAAAAAGAAAAAAAAGGGAAAAAGGTAGAGGAAGCGAGAGAAGGGGAGAAAGAGGGAGTGATATAAGGAAAGAAAGTGGAAGTGTGGGATAAAGGGAGAGAGAGAGAGAGAGAGAAAAGGGAAAAAGGTAGAGGAAGAGAGAGAAAGAGGGATAGAGGGAGAGAAAGAGGGAATGAGGGGAAGAGAGAGCAAGAGAGACAAAGAGTGATAGATGGATAAAGAAAGGGAATGAGGAGAAAGAATTTAAAAAATATATATATATACCAAGAGTACTAATAAGATAATCTTGCATGGGTTTGAAAAATTCAAATTAACTTGTCTTGTGTAATCTAGGAAATAATAAAAAAAATATAATAAAATGATATGTGTATTAAAATATATGTTTTTTTTTTACAAGATGTGATATTTAATATGTTTGTTATATTAGAAACAAAGTGAGAGAAACAAAGTGAGAAGTATATATATATATATATATATATATATATATATATATATATATATATTACACACACACACACACCAAAAATATACCTTCTAAAAGTATATAAAAATTTTTTTTTTTTTTTTGAAAGTTATTTGTATTTATAGACAATAAAAGACATATGCACACAAGCAAACATTCAACACATGACAAAGACCTAAAAAATTATTATAAAATTATTAATAAAAATAAAATGTTAAATTAGATCTATAATAATATGAATTTTCTTTTTAAAAAAAAACACAAAATATGTAGAAGGATAGAATGTTTTTAAAAAATTATTTATTAATAAAATAATTTTTTTAAATTTTTTTTATGATTAAGCATAAAAAAATATTGAATATAAACGCACACACATAAAAAATTCTTAATTTAGAACACTTATTAATACATTTTACATTATAAATTTATATAAATGTGATCAATATACATACCTGTAAATATATGCAAGTAAACGTGGAAGAAACTGATGATCTGTTCCTTTCTTTGAAGACAAACAAATAAAAATTACCTTTAAAAAAAAAAATATAAGTTAAAAAAAAATTACAATGAATGAAAACATAAATAGACATTGAACATATATGTATAAAAATAAAATTGCTTACCTTTCAAGTAATTGGCAAAGATAAATCGATAATCGAATTTTTCGATGAGATGATTGGTATCACGTCCTTAACCTCGTGTCCGCAGGTGTATAATGGCAAAATACACCCGCGTGCCCTTATCTAAAATGGCGGAATTAGATCCGCCCCCCCCTCGTCACGTGACCGACCGGCTAGACGAGTCACGTGACGATACAATTATCGTGAGATCCCACTTGAAGGAAGCTGGGCAAGTTGATCCCAGGAGGCACTGCGGGAATAGGACGTAGGAAAGGACACGCCTACTCCCGCGGGAGTGAATACCGGAAGAAGCATCTTCAAAATCATTTATTAGGAAAACTATAAAGGATAAAAAAAAAAGGTTAGTGATCGGGTTATGTACTTGCTAAGTGCAAGTAATGTATTTAAAGTCGATTATGTGGGTGAACCTCCGCTTTAAGGCAGTGCTGGCAAATAATGGTGGCCACACAAAATATTGACACTTTGGGCCCAATTTGGACATTTTCACTTAGGGGTGTACTCACTTTTGTTGCCAGCGGGTTAGACATTATTGGCTGTGTGTTGAGTTATTTTGAGGGGACAGCAAATTTACACTGTTATACAACCTCTACACTCACTACTTTACATGGTAGCAAAGTGTAATTTCTTCAGTGTTGTCACATGAAAAGACATAATAAAATATTTACACAAATGTGAGGGGTGTACTCACTTTTGTGAGATACTGTAGTTTTATGGTTTACGAGGGAATAGATAGTTACGTAGAGCCGGAGAACTGCCCAGACTACATAGGGAGTGCTGGTAAGATTGTTGGTGTCACCCTTATTCGGAAAGGGGTACCACTTGTATGTGGACAATTATTACTCGTGTCACTTTTTAGTCACTTGTTTGATCATGGAATTGGCGCATGTGGCACTGTGCGATCTAATCGCCGGGGCTTACCCCAGCGGCTTGTAGATTCCAGTCTTAGGCTGGGGGAGAGAGCCTGCTTGAAGTGTAATAATTTGCTTTTCCTTCTGTCCTCCCTTCACGCAGACATGACGGTCCAAATTCAAATGGCGACTGGTGTTGTGGAGAAATTTTGTGTTGCATCAACACTTGGTAAAATGTATGTTTTGCCATATTTGACAGGACTGTACAGTAGCATGTGCAACACTGTGCATACACTGTGGTGTCATTTTTTGTGAATGGCACCCTAACGCATTATTACTGTACTGAACAATGCACCCATGTGTTGTGCTGTATTGCAAATAAAAAAAAATCAAGAGCAATATTTTCTGCCCATGTCAGATGTTTAGTGCCAGTGTGCCCAGTGTGTTCAGGAGGTCAGTTTCCCGAACAGCCTCAAGCTCAAAGCTTGGATTGGCAGCCTCTGCTGTCTATTACATTTTGGCCCCACTGCTGGGATGTGACCGGCACTTCAGGAACCAGTGTGCAGGTAAAGATTGGAAGCCTCTGCTGTCTATTACATTTTGGCCCCACCGCTGGGATGTGACCAGCACTTCAGGAACCAGTGTGCAGGTAAAGATTGGCAGCAAAGCGTAGCCAAGTCCCGGTCCCATTTGGTCTAATAAAAACCTCCATAGTTAGGGACAGCTGACATCCTTCTATGTAGAGTGGGTTACGAGGCATGGTGGGTGTGATGCAAGGTAGATTCATGGGCACCAGACACTTCTTGAATGCAAAGAGATTTATTGTCTCTTAAACAGAACTGTGGGAGAGAGGGTTTAGGGCCAGGACACCCTTTAGTAGTTGCAATGTTAATTGTCAGACTCTGAGACTTCTATAGGTAGACAGCCATGCAGGGAAAGGCACCCAGCCGGACACCACATCTGCATGTGTAGACACGCTGTCTCCTATGGCAACAATCTTGAACAGTTCCTAACAAAGGTTGCAATGAACTCTTTCACTTCCTCTACAATCTCCTATTGTAAATCTTCACTCAACTGAGCTCCCAGTCTCTCTCACTAGACTTGCTGAACCACTGCCACTGGATCTCTGGAGCTCTTCCAACCTTCTCACTCAGTATCTTCCTCAAGCCTCACCCCCTCATCCCTGCTGGGTCCCTAGCTTGGCATCCAAGATACTTCTCAAGCTCACCCCACTGGCCTGCTCAGTCCCTGGCTGGACACACAAGGATGCTCTGCAAGCGTCACCTCCGCTGGCTGGGTCCCTGGCTTGATGGCTTGACACCTGTTGAAGTTTCCCGATTCTTCACCGTTCCCGGTTGCTGAGAATACTGCTCCGGTACTTGCTTCAGCTACTCACAGTGGTTCCTGGTAACAAGATGGATGGTCCCTTAGTAGTGACAGCTTCCCCTCTACCTCCGACCATGACAGGTTCTCCGACCGGCAGAACCATCACTTCTGGTTGGACTGCAAGCTGCAGTTCCAACCCTGCGCTGCTCTCCTGCTTCTGGATAGCCCTCAGACAGCCTAGCAGCCAGATGTCCCCAGGGTAGGCCGCAGGCTTGGGCCTAGCAGCCTGGGGCAGCACAACACACGTCCACCCAAACAGCCGTCCAGGTGGCACAGAACCCCAATCACCTGACCTCACCCAAATAAATAGACTCTCCCAGCAGGCCAAGGGACCCAAGAAGATCCCTGCCCTGTGGCTGAGATGCCCCATCTATTCCTAATCTGTCCTTGCAATGCCCTTGTCTTATCTAATGCCACCAGATACCTGGCCATCTAGAAGAGAGAAGTGCAGCAATTCCAGAATTAGGGTGGAATCAATTGAACCCCTATCAATTGACCAAGGCGACTATACCCAGCAGGTAAATTTACTAGCAACCCTGCCTAAACATCAGGGTGCTACACAAGTATATAATATCTAGTACAGAAGCATGTCTCTTGTGTTTGTAGCGGGTGTTTGAATTTAAGGGAGGCATCTGGGTGGTAGTGTAACCCAGATGCACAAATTGCTAGGGGATCCGAGACCTTTTTCTGGTTCTTGGAGGACTCTGGTGGTGTGAGGTTCCCTGCGGCCTACAGGTGGCATTGTTGCCCTGGGCCGGAGTTGAACTCACACCGCAAGACTGTACCTTTTTGTCCTCCCCTGGAGCTGGTACAGCGGGGCGGGGAACCCACTGTGACGCAAAGGGAGAGGGGATAAAAGGGGCGGACGCCCTTACTATGGGGTTCAGAGTTCGGAGTCCTGAGTGGGGGTCGGAGGACTCGGCCGCACCCAGGCACCTTCAGCTTGGGTGCTGGCGTTCCAGTGTTCCAGGCCTAGGTGCCCTTGACCTAGCCGGAGCGGAGATGGAGTCCATCTCAGGCACCTTTAGCCTGGGGTGAGGTACTATGGCGGATGCCTGGGGCTCAGTACCTTTGACTGAGTTCCGCAAGGGTGGAGGAATCCGAGGGGGCCCTAATTCCTTGGGTGCCCGTGTCTGAGTTCCTGAGATCTGGTGTGCGGAACTTCTCTGGAGAGTCCGGCGCAGCATCGCTGGTGACAGAGAGGCCCCCTGTTTCTCCCTTGGACGGATTTCCTTCCCCTGACAGGGGCCGTGCTAGCGAAGGTAATTCATGTTCTACCTCACATAGTCCGTGGTAGTGACTATTCGCCACTGGTGATATCACAGTGGTTAGCAGGAGAAGGGAAAGGATTGTGCCTCGATCTATTCCCCATTACTACTCAGTAGAAGAAACTGTTTGTTGTTTGCCAAGAAGAATAAAACTGAGTTGGACCTATTCACTGTGTGGAACTCTGGTTACTAGGAGCAAAGGAGTCAGGGACGAAGTACTGGACTTGACTCTAGGACACCTATACAAAACCCAATCTTCTGGCCTTCACCTCTTAGCTATGGAGGACATGGGCCGTGGTGTATCTCATCCCTCTCCCCAGCACTGAAACCCCTAGACGAAGAAAGACAAGCCGAGTATGAGAAGGGGAGAGAGGGGTGAGGCCGCTACATGTTCCAACTGTATCTACAGGTCATGAATAGAATCATATAGTGGACATCTACAGTAACCAAGACAAGTTACTCCTTTATTGATTTGTATTGTAACTGTACTGTCTGCCCTCATGTTGTAAAGCACTGCGCAAATTGTTGACGCTATATAAATCCAGTATAGTAATAATAATACATTCAAATAGGAAATCTGTATAGTGTGGTCAACATAGCAATAATCTGCTGAGGTTCTAACCTTCCCCCATGCTTATCAAAAATTTTAATTTAAAAATAAGTTTTGCTACGGTTTGCATATGCATGTGAAAAGCACGCACAAAAAAAAGATTAAACGTGAATAAAAAAAAATGTTGGGATATCATTGTATGACAGAAACCCAAATCATTTTTGTGCAGTGACTGACATTTTAGCTAATGCAGGATTAGAATCTCCTTGAACACAGCTCTCAGTAGTCGGAATCTTTGATCTTGGCAAATGTTCATTACAGTTGCTTTGTGATTTTATATGTATGGTAATGCTGAGCTACATGTGTTGAAGAGGGAATTAAATAACCAGTCTGGTCTTACTGAAAATACAATATCAAGGTTACAATTACCTAAAATTCAAACAAAGCCGGTGAAATGAGTTCCAATGACTAAAAAGCTCAAGAGCAGCAAAATCACAGTATAAATATACATATTTGTATAGCTTTATCTTTCAAATGCATGTACCAAACCTACTATAGACTGGAATATGATATATGAAAGAAATAAAAATGCTGATTTATTCTGTAAGAGCATGCGATTGGGGGACCGTAGTTTTTACCGCTTCCCCTTTTGCTGGGGGAGGGAGCATTGCATGGCCCTGAAGCTTTGCTTCATGGCTGCAACAGGAATTATACCCCCTTCAAGTGAGTGAGTCCGTGCTGCAACTGCCCCACAACAATGCACACTGCATGTGGTGGCCAGTATTTAGGGGGTTGAAGAGGCCAGTAAGGCCTCAAGGCCTCCTCACCACCTGTAAAATGCTCTCTGATGAGTGATCCAAACGTGGATAGCTCTTCAGAGAGTAAAGAAGGTGTAAGTGAGTCCTAAAAGTGTTATTTTAGCATATACTGTAGATAGTAAATAAGTAGAAATGTTAGTTATTTTGGCACCCCTTGCCTCATGACTTATTCCCTAGAGCAGTGATCTCCAAACTGCAGCCCGTAGGCTGGATGTGGCGCTTTGCTTGCCTTTCTCCAGCCCTTGGGGCACTACTCCTCCCACTGATATAATGTACTATTCCACCCACTGACACCAACCATGAGGCACAATTCCTTCCACTGGCATCAATGATGGACACTATTCCCCCTACTGGCACCAAGGATGGGTCAATATTCCTTCCAATTACACCAATGATGGAGCACTATTACTCTGACAGCAATGATAAGGCACTATTCCTCCCCCTGACACAAACGATGGGACACTATTCCTCTGACACCAATGATGTGGCACTATTCCACCTTCTCTTTAGGCAGGTGCATTTTATCCTCCATTTTTCAGGTGTCACTTTGTGCTGGCCATTGTACTGATGGAGTGGAGACTGGGAGGAACATTGTTGGCCTGCAGACTGTGAAGTGAACCAACAACTCAACCGTAAAGTATTAGCAAAGTACAATAGAACATAAACATTGTGTGATGAAATGCGTAGGGAGGAGCTACGTGCTGACATCATCGCGTCTTAGTGATCCCGGAAGTGCGGGTGTTATGAGAATTGCCGGGGAAGAATTTGTTTTCAGGGTAATAAATGCTTTATGTAGTGGTCTAGGCATGCAGTATTTGTGAAATGTTTACTGGTTGCTAAGGAGCGGATGGTCGCCGTGTCCTTAACAACCGATGAGTCATCAGCTGTCAGTGGGGTTCCCGCTGACAGCTAAATCTAGAAAAAAATATATTTATATAACAAAAAATAAAAAAAACAGGTGGTGATTAAATACCACCAAAAGAAAGCTCTATTTGTGTGAATTTTTTTTTTATATAAATCTAATTTGCGTACAGTGTTGCATGACCTCGCAATTACCAGTTAAAGACAAAAAATGGGTAGAAGGGGGTAAAACCTTTGAGAGCTCAAGGCTTGTTTACACCAGAACCCGATGTGAGAAATCTGAGTTCTGTGCGCATTTAGCGAGACAGTCAACAGTAAATGCCTTCAAACATGTTTGGGATAAACATAGATCTATAGTCAGACAACAAAGTTAATGAAAAAAAAGTCAAAACATAAAAATATAAAAAAATACAAAAACAAAACAAAACAATAAAAAAAACGAACAAACAAAAAAAAGGGCAGACAAGATGGACTAGACAGTTTTTTTCTGCCGTCACTTTTCTATGTTTCTCTGAATTTCCCACATTGCACCGGATCCAGTGGCGGCCCATCCATTAGGGGCGCACGAGCGCCGCCCCCCCATCCATGCATCCGGCCCTCTAATCTACATACAGGGCACCGGACTATAGATTCCAATGGAGGGGGGGTGTTTTTTAGAAGCAGGTAATTAGAGTGAGAGGCTCTAATAGGCTTCAAAAAAGGATGGGCTCAGGGGCGCAGATCACTCTACCCTGATCCCACCCAGTTGTGTGACAATAGCGAATGAATGTTCACTATTTTCACACTAAATCTCCTCCCTGCCAATCAGAAAGCGGGTCGTGAATCAGATATTCTGAAATCCGATACGTTTTAAGGTTTTCTTTTAAATAACAGATTGCATTGTAAGTTTCATGACCTTGTTACTATTTCTCTGATGAAACATGTGCTATTGTTTTGTTTAAGAAATATGAAATACATAATTCCTTTTAAAGGCTTGAACTGCTTTATAGCTGAGCCACTGCCATATACTGTATAAAGAAAACACATGCCGTTATCTACGTATTAAAGCAAAAGCAAAAAGCAAACATTTATTATATTGCAGCCTACCAATTTGTAGATGTGATGGCTGCATTCGTTTACTTTTTAGGCTTGCTTTCCTTTATTTTCATCTGGTGATCCAGCCAGTAAGTCTGTTGTTTTTCCACAGAACAAGCTATCCTGCAGACGTAGCAGTTACAGGGATGAGACAAACCATTTAACACTGACAAGGGTGCTTAGAATGATCAGCTTTTATTTATTTATGTAAAATCTTTATCTCAAAAGGAAACAAAGTGGTTTGCTGTAACTGATTATAAAGTGTTACATGGAGTGTAGGTTCAATTTGTTAGTGTATCTAAATTAGCTAGTGCATCTTATGCTCCCTCCCCCCAGATTAACAGTTCTGCTGTCCAAAGGTTCCCCCTGTGCTCATTTATCCGGAGTGGGGGCACTCTAATAGAGGAGGTGTGTTACTGGCCAGATCACCAGGTGAAAACAGAGGGAAAAAAGCCCCCCCCCCCCCAAAAAAAAAAACAAATGCATCCACCACATCTAATAATTGGTAAACTGCAATATATTACATTTCTGGTTTTGGGTTTAATACCCCTTTTATGTTTTAAATGCAGCTGTGTAAGAAACACAGTTTGACTTAAATTTTCACTCTGATTGAGAGGGAAAGGGGAACAACTGAAAAAACAATCAGATGTGATGCTATTCTGCCCCGGTTCATATATATTTTTTTTTATGTCCTATATTTAACCACTTCAATACAGGGCATTTTTACCCCCTTTCCTGCCCTGGCCAATTTTCAGCTTTCAGCACTGTTGCACTTTGAATGACAATTGCACAGTCATGCAACACTGTACCCAAACTAAATTTGTATCATTTTGTTCACACAACTAGAGCTTTCTAGTTGTGTTTTTTCTAGTCTGGGTTTTTTTACTTTTTGCTAAATAAAAAAATACTTTGGGGAAGTGATCAGGATTTTTTTTTTCTTTTACACATTATGTTTGCTTATAGCAGTAAATTACATTGCTATAAGCAAGCATTTTACTGAATAAAACAGATTAATTCAGTTTGTTTTATTTATTTTGATTAGCTGTGGTTGGGTAGTGCTGATCACATGGTACAGATAGGCTGTGATTGGCCCTGTCTGTACTATGTGATCATGCTGACCATTCACAGCTAGCAACACAATTATACACAATGGATGGCATGAAAGGAAGCCATCCATTGTTTGCAACTGTCATTTGACCTGCTGCGATTGGTCACAGCAGTCACATGGTACTGGGACCGACCCGGTACACTGATCAGTCATTGGCTGTGTCCAGTGGATGCAGTCGGTGACAGATTGCACCGCTGCCACGCACGCCTGCAATCTGAGAGGACATCATTAGATGTCCACCTGGATTGACGATAGGCCCGCCCAGTCGTCATCTTGTTATAGGCTGAGCGGGAAATGGCTAACTGCACAAGGTTATCAGATTTCTGTAGTATGTTCACATCTAGTGGCAGTTTTGGCCCACTGCAATGTGTTTACAATGTGATTTTGGTATCTTGCTCTGTCCTCCCCTCCTTTTTATTGCTAGTTGGTTTAGTCAAAGCTGGACCCTCCCCACTTCTTCCATATTCCCTCAACATTAGTTATTCACAGAGACTGGGCTTAAGGAAAGTCATTGTTTTCTTACACTTCAAAAGTGTACTGCAATTAGCTGAAGTAAAAGTGCATCGGATGCAACTTCTGTGTCTATTTGAAGAATTAGGCTTCCAGTGTGCCAAGTCAGCAGGTGACCACCATACTGTCTGTATAGACTGGGTCCAAGGAGGTACAGTATGTCAGTGGCATTTGAAACAGAGCAGCTGCAGTGCATATCTGAATGCAGTGGAACATGTTCACAGGAAGAAGGATCAGAGAGACAAGCTCACCAGTCTTCTTCTGTTCTTTCATTGGCCAGTCACAAGCTGGGGGATGGGAAGGTGACCCAGCTGTATTGTATAACTGCGGTAGACAGGTCACAGCCGGCTCTGCTCTCTGGTGGTGCTCTGTAAATATTATATTAGATAGATCAGTGGGCCTAAAAAGATGATAAAATCAGTGGCCCTATACTATATCAATAGTATTTGTACAAAACATTTTTTTTTTTTTTTATTAAAATTTATAAAAGGAATACTGCCAAAAATATATTCTAAATTTGAGTAAATTATGTTTTATGGGTTCTTGGATTTATTGATTTGCAACCGATTGATTGCAATCAAAAAGGGTTTTATAACTTTGTGTAGAAGTTGGGCTGGCATTGGGATTTTATTTAACTTTTGGATCCACAACACTATCACCATTAATGGTTAAACTGCCCTTTTTAATATAAGGGATTTCTTATATAGTAAGTGATTTTCAAAATAAATTCATGCATCACTAGACACTCTAGGGATGATGACACCCTTTTGTCAAGCAGTAATTTCAGCAAAAATGTCCAGAGGTGGCCAGAAGAGAGAAACAACACAAAACAATCATTATTACAGTTTTGAAGCTAATGTATGACTCTTTCACATGAGCAAATGTCAGCTTAAGCTACTGAGCTTCGTGAACAACAGTTTTTTTTTTACAACAAAGTAGCTAAGGAGAGGAGGAAATCTTCTCCACCTGCAGGTTTATAATATTCATGTGCGATAGTTTATATTTACATGACTAGTATTATATGTATTCTTTACATTCCATCTTTTAGTCCTGATAATAAATAAATATGTACAAATAATGTACAAACCCACTATACATTTCTTTTTCTAAGCCTAACCTAACCCCTGGGTAAATTCTAACATCAAAAGAGCCTTCTTCATAATCACTTCCTCCTCTACCATAACCATCTGCTCCAAATTCACACAGTTATTATTCGCCAAATAATTTCAGTACCAATCGTTTGGCAATGATAGTGACTGCTTTTTAACTTTTTATATTAGGAATTACATTTTCAATCATTGCTATATGTAACTACAGCAACTATAGATCCCTGCAGTTTTCTGTCTGGAACATATCAAAATTCAATAAGTGCAGGTGACATCAGCCTTAGGCAATATACTTCAATGTATTTATATAGTAAAACCAATTATAATTTATCCCTGTTATTCAGTTCATTAAATTTCAATACATGCAATCCTTACCTCAATGACTGCTGAAAATAAGGTTTTATAGGCAATTATTTATGAGATATTTTGGTTCCATTTCATGTGAGAAATTCCTGCTACATTACTCGAGATCATTTGATTTTACCCTCGCTATAGTGATGGATAATATATCATGCCTTTATATATAATATAATATGATAATTTACAATACTGTATTGCACATAGGTGGCTGGTAATATGTCCTTAGCAAGGTATATATAATATATATAAACACTATATTGTCAAAAGAATTGGGACGCCTGCCTTTACACACACTTGAACTTTAAAGTAGGGCTGCAACTAACGATTATTTTCATAATCGATTAGTTGGTCGATTATTGTTTCGATTAATCGGTTAATAACCGTTAAAAAAATAAAAAAAGGTAATTTTTCTGCATCTTTACTTTTTTTTTTTTTTTGGGCCAATTTGTTGTTAGGCAGACTAAAAAACACAAATTGCCGCAAAAACACATTATTACATGCTTTTCTGCAGCTTCTCTATTGAAGTATATTGAACTGAAAAACAAAAATAGCACCGTTTTGCGTTAAAAAAAGTACTTGCCTCTTCTAAATACGCAGCAGCTGAAAAAATCATGGATGTGAACGTGTCCCATAGGAAACCATGTAAATGACCTGTAGTGTGTTTCTGCAAAAAGCACCAAAAAAAACACAGAGGTGTGACCCAGGCCTGAGATGTTTAGTAACATAATGGTGTTAAAAAAACGAAAATGAGTACAAAAAGAGCAAATAATCGCTGTAAGGGGTTCATTTTTTACTGTGGGACAGTGAAAGTAATATTTATAGTAGCAATTTGCTCTTCTTGTACTGTAAAGGGCTCATTTTAGTTTTTATTAACCCCATTAAGTTACTGGCCGATTAATCGATTATGAAAATAGTAATCGATTAATTTCATAATCGATTAGTTGTCGATTAATCGATTAGTTGTTTCGGCGCTACTTTAAAGGCATCCCAGTCTTAGTCCGTAGGGTTAAATAATGAGTTGGCCCAACCCTTTGCAGCTATAACAGCTTCAACTCTTCTAGGAAGGTTGTCCACAAGGTTTAGGAGTGTGTCTATGGGAATGTTTGACCATTCTTCCAGAAGCCCATTTGTGAATGGGCCCTGCTGTGAAATATTATATCAAGAATTGTAATTACATGCTCCTGTTGAACAGGGGCAGATAACACAACACTGCAACCCCTCACAGATACTCTAGTTGGAGCGCAGGAATGAGCCCTGCTGCAAAGTATTGCAACAAAAATTGTAATTACATGCCCCTGTTAAACAGGGGCAGAAAAATTGGGCCTTAGGCACTAGTGCTGGTGCCACAACACTTCAACCCCTCACAGATACTCTAGTTGGAGCACAGTAATGAGCCCTGCTGCAAAGTATTGCAGCAAAAATTATAATTACACGCCCCTGTTAAACAGGGGCAGAAAAATTGGGCCTTAGGCACTGGTGGCGGTGCCCAGAAACAAAAGTGTCCTTACAAGCTATCAACATAAACAGGAGGAAGAAGATAGTCACTCAGCATAACAGGATAGTCACTCAGCATAGGCAGTGTTGAAGGGATCTCACATTCAAAAAATAATAATTTGGTTACATCAGCATCAGGTGCTTGGTAGCTGGTGATCCAAGACTGATTCATTTTTATGAAGGTCAGACGATCGACTGAGTCGGCGGACAGGCGCACCCTGTGATCGGTTGCAAAGCCTCCAGCAGCACTGAATGTGCGTTCTGAAAGAACGCTGGATGCAGGACAGGCCAGTAGCTCAATTGCATACTGTGCAAGCTCTGGCCAGTGATCCTTCCTCAAGACCCAGTAACCCAGAGGATTTTCGGTGGGAAAGGTGTCCAAGTCTGATCTTGCCCCTAGGTATTCATGCACCATGTGAATCAGACGCTGGCGATGGTTGCTGGAACCGATCATACCTTGGTGCTGCGGACTAAAAAATTGTCTGAACGCATCTGTCAGACGGCCGCCTTCTCCCCCGCTCCTTCTGTGACTGACTGAAGCCTCAGCAACACATTGTCCAGGACCAGGAATTTGTAACTTCCCAGGCTCTGGAAACACATTGCACAAACCTTTTTGCAAGGCCTCCCGAAGATGTTTCATCCTCTGCGACGGCAGGATAAGGTCCCCCACCTTACCCTTGTAACGTGGATAAAGGAGGGTTGCCAGCCAGTAATGATCCCTCTCCTTGAAACCACGAATCCGAGGATCCTTTTGCAGACTTTGCAGGATCAGGGAGGCCATGCAGCGTAGGTTTGCTAAGGCATTCAGTGCCGAGTCCTCTGGATCACTAAGGACAACATGATCCTTATCCACCTCCTCCCAGCCACGTACAAGTCCATGGGTTTCTGAGGACTGTAAACGATCCCTTCCAGACTGCTGCTGCTGCTGATGCTGAGTGCTAGGCTCCACCTCCATGCTGACACAATCCTCCTCCTCCTCGTCCTCTTCCTGTGTGATCGGCGGACCCACAGGAACACTGTCTGGATAAAGGGGGCCTTGAGAGGTAAGGAAGTCCTCCTCTTCCACCCTCTGTTCTGCCTCAAGTGCCCTGTCCATTATTTCATGCAGCGTGTGCTCCAACAGGTACATAAGAGGGACAGTATCACTGATGCATGCACTGTCACTGCTCACCATCCTCGTGGCCTCCTCAAATGGTGACAGGACAGTGCATGCATCCCTGATCATGACCCACTGGCGTGGCAAAAAAAAAAACAAGCTCCCCTGACCCTGTCCTGGTGCCATAGTCGCACAGGTACTCATTGATGATCCTCTGCTGCGTGTGCAGCCGCTGCAGCATGGCCAATGTTGAGTTCCAGCTGGTGGGCATGTCACAGATTAGGCGGTTCTTAGGCAGGTTGTATTCCTTTTGGAGGTCAGCCAGCCGAGCACTGGCATTATATGACCAGGGGAAATGCACACAGACTTTCCTGGCCTGCCTCAGGAGATCCCGTAAGCCCGGGTACCTGCCCAAGAACCGCTGCACCACCAAGTTAAGGACGTGAGCCAAACAGGGGACATGGGTCAGGTGTTCCTGTCGGAGGGCGGAGAGAAGGTTGGTGCCATTGTCGCAAACCACCATTCCTGGCTGAAGCTGGCGTGGCATCAACCACCTCTGAGCCTGCCCCTGCAGAGCTGACAGAACCACTGCCCCAGGGTGGCTCCTGTCACCCAAGCACACCAGCTCAAGCACCACATGGCATCTTTTTCCCTGCGTGCTTGCGTAGCCCCTTGAACGCCTACGGAGCACCGCTGGTTCTGAGGACAAATCAGCAGAGGAAGAGGCCACAGAGGAAGAAGAAGAGTAGTGGGTGGAGGAGAGAGGTGTGGCAGAATCACCACTAGTAGCATTTTGGAGGCATGGTGGCGGAACAACCTCCTACACTACTGCACCCTGTCCTGCATCCTTCCCAGCTGCCAGCAGAGTCACCCAGTGCGCGGTGAAAGATAGGTAACGTCCCTGTCCATGCCTGCTGGACCATGAGTCAGCCGTAATATGCACCTTACCGCTGACTTCCCTGTCCAGCGAGGCATGGACATTGCCTTCCACATGCCGGTAGAGAGCCGGAATCGCATACTGTGGAAAAAAGTGGCGTTTGGGAACCTGCCTCTGAGGTACCGCACATTCCACAAACTCACGGAAGGGTGCAGAGTCTACCAGCTAAAAAGGCAGCAGTTGGTGTGCTAGCAATTTAGCCAAGCTAGCATTCAACCGCTGGTCATGTGGATGGCTGGGAGCAAATTTATTTCGCCGGTGAAGCAACTGGGGTAGGGAAGTCTGCCTGCTACAATCGGACGTTGGAGTACCGATAGCAGATTGCCCGCAAGTACTTGACAGTGGCACACCTAAATTTACACCTTCATTCCTATCAGTGCAGGTTTCTGAGAGGAATTAAGGTATAGTGGGGTTCGAGATCCCAGCTGATGAGGAGGAGCAAGGAGAGGTCCGCCTTGTTCTTTGTTGTGGGTCTTTTAGGTAGTGTTGCCAACGGGCTGCATGGGAGGTCGACATATGTCTGATTAAGCATGTGGTGCCCAAGCGCTTGCTGTCTAGTCCATGCTTGATACGCTTCAGACATATGTTGCAAATAGCAACGGTGCGATCTGCTGTACACGTCTCAAAAAAGGCCCACACCAAAGAACTTTTGGAATAACGCGCAGAGTCACCTGCACCCTGCACTTGCGGAGCTCTTCGGTGTGATGCAGTCGGTTGGCTGCCCTTAAGCTGGCCCCTGGAGGGCATCCTGCCTCATTGGAGATGTGCCTCCTCCTCCTCCGCTTCCTTCTCCTCCTCCTCTATCCTATCAGGCACCCATGTAGAGTCAGTGACCTCATCATCCCCTCCCTCCTCGTCACTGGAGCAAACCTGGCAGTATGCTGCAGCTGGGGGAACATTACTGCCAGTTTGTTGTCCTTCTTGGGAACGCCCTCTCTCTTGGCTCCCGTTACTGCCTTCCTCAAACTGGGTACCATCATTGGAGCTTTCAAAACGCTGTGCATCCTCCTGCAGCATGTACCCGACACTGTGGTCGAACAGTTCGGGGACTCCTCTGTAGGGATGAGCTTCGAGTTCGAGTCGAACTCATGTTCGACTCGAACATTGCCTGTTCGCCCGTTCGCCGAACAGCGAACAAATTGGGGTGTTCGCGGCAAATTCGAAAAATCTATGGGAGAAATCTAAAGTGTTAATTATAAAGGCTAATATGCAAGTTATTGTCCTAAAAAGTGTTTGGGGACCGGGGTCCTGCCCCAGGGGACATGTATCAATGCAAAAAGAAGTTTTAAAAACGGCCGTTTTTTCGGGAGCAGTGATTTTAATAATGCTTAAAATGAAAAAATAAAAGTGAAATATTCCTTTAAATTTCGTACCTGATTCCAGGGGGTCTTCCAGATTCCAGATTCTGATAAGCCCCCCGCCCGCAGACCCCCACAACCACCGGGCAAGGGTTGTGGGGATGAGGCCCTTGTCCCCATCAACATGGGGACATCCTCCCCATGTTGAGGGCATGTGGCCTGGTACGGTTCAGGAGGGAGGGGGGGCCGCTCTCTCGTCCCCCCCTTTTCCCCTGCGGCCGGCCAGGTTGCATGCTCGGATAAGGGGTCTGGTATGGATTTTTAGGGGGACTCCACGTAATTTTTAAAAAAAATTTGGGGTGGAGTTCCCCTTAAAATCCATGCCAGATCTGAAGGGCCTGGAATGGATATTTGGGGGAACCCCACGTCAATTTTTTTTTACATTTGCGGCAGGGTTCCCCTTAATATCCATTCCAGACCTGAAGGGCCTGGTAATTGAATTCTGGGGAACACCCACGCTTTTTTTTTTTTTTTTATCAATGACTTTTGTATGTATTGCCGGGAGCCGACAATTCATTAATAGCCGCGAGTCAGTTTTAAATGCATTTTTTTCTTTCAAAAATGACATTTTTTGCAGGGACAGTTCTAAGCACGGGAAACATGCGCCACTTCACATGCATATCATACACACCCCCTAGGTACGAAATTTAAAGGAATATTTCACTTTTATTTTTTCATTTTAAGCATTATTAAAATCACTGCTCCCAAAAAAAAACGGCCGTTTTTAAAACTTCTTTTTGCATTGATACATGTCCCCTGGGGCAGGACCCGGGTCCCCAAACACTTTTTAGGACAATAACTTGCATATTAGCCTTTATAATTAACACTTTAGATTTCGAACGTTCGAGTCCATTGTATTTAATAGGGTTCTAAAGTTTACACGAACATTTTGTCTGTTCGCGGGTTCTGGTGCGAACCGAACAGGGGGGTGTTCGGCTCATCCTCTGGTGGGTCTAGGGAAGGAGTAACTGATGATGACCTCGAGCCGATGGAATAGGCCGCTTTGGCACCTGCATTGGCAGCCAAGGTAGCCTGGGTAAGAGAGGATGAGGAAGATGAGGACGGCTTGGTCATCCACTCTACCAACTCTTTGGCATGTTGTGGCTCAATACGGCCAGCTGCCGAGAAAAAGGACAAGCATGCCCCACGTCCACGTGCTGATGAGGATGCACCGTGTCCACGATCAGCACTGTTGCCTCTAGACACAGAGCCTGCTTGCACTCTTTTATTGGCCTGTGACTGTCTGCCTCTCCTTGTTGGCCTTCCAGACATACTGTCTTGGATGTATTGTGCCCAGTATACAGTACACTAATATACTGCAGCTAGCTGAATCAACTGCCTGCCTGTGGTATTATTAGGAAGAGAACACCAGCAATTGTCTGCAGTTAGCTTTAGTTGCACACCGTGCACAGGATACAGTACACTGACTGAAAATACTGCAGCTGCCTACCTGTGGTATTATTAGGAAGAGAACACCAGCAATTGTCTGCAGTTAGCTTTAGTTGCACACTGTGCACAGGATACAGTACACTGACTGAAAATACTGCAGCTGCCTGCCTGTGGTATTATTAGGAAGAGAACACCAGCAATTGTCTGCAGTTAGCTTTAGTTGCACACTGTGCACAGGATACAGTACACTGACTGAAAATACTGCAGCTGCCTGCCTGTGGTATTATTAGGAAGAGAAAACCAGCAATTTTCTGAAGTTAGCTTTAGTTGCACACTGTGCACAGGATACAGTACACTGACTGAAAATATTGCAGCTGCCTGCCTGTGGTATTATTAGGAAGAGAACACCAGCAATTGTCTGCAGTTAGCTTTAGTTGCACACTGTGCACAGGATACAGTACACTGACTGAAAATACTGCAGCTGCCTGCCTGTGGTATTATTAGGAAGAGAACACCAGCAATTATCTGCTGTTAACTTTAGTTGCACACTGTGCATAGGATACAGTACACTGACTGAAAATACTGCAGCTACCACAATTAACTGCCTGCCTGTCAGTATATTAGGAAGAGAACACCAGGAATTGTCTGCAGTTAGCTTTAGTTGCACACTGTACACAGGATACAGTACACTGACTGAAAATACTGCAGCTACCACAATCAACTGCCTGCCTGTCAGTATATTAGGAAGAGAACGCCAGGAATTGTCTGCAGTTAGCTTTAGTTGCACACTGTACACAGGATAAAGTACACTGACTGAAAATACTGCAGCTAACACAATCAACTGCCTGCCTGTCTCAGTATATTAGGAAGAGAATAACAGGATTGGATCTAGCTAAACTGAATACAGTGCATATATATATACATATATATATATATATATATATATATATATACACAACACCTGGGATGCATATATATACTGCATACACTGTAACTGCAGCTAACTGACTCGCCTGCCTGCTCTATCTAACTCAAATGAAATGACACTGTCTCTCTCTCTCTCTCTATCTCTCTCAGCACCCGGAACATACTACACAAGGTCGACACGCAGGCGGCCTTATATAGTGTGGGGCGTGTACCTACTCCCCTGAGCCATGATTGGCCAAAGGCACCCTGAATTTGGCTAATTATGGCTCTCTGTGCTGACGGCGCTGTGATTGGCCAAAGCATGCTTGGCCAATCATCAGCCAGCAATGCACTGCGATGCCGCAGTGAATTATGGGCCGTGGCGCGCCACTCAAATTTGGCGCAAACGGCTCATAAAGTTTGCAATTCGACGAACGACCGAACGGCCGATGTTCGAGTCGAACTTACGTTCGACTCGAACTCGAAGCTCATCCCTAGTGGGAACATATGCGGTCAAACTTATGATTAACCCAAGTTTTAATATTTTTGACTACAGGATTATTCAGAATTAATTGACTGAAAAGCACCTCAAGGCACAACAGGCTGCATTTTTCACAGCTCTTCACACTACACTGCACTACACAGGACACCACAGGGTCTATTTATAAAGAAGGGAATGTGACTTTTAACAAGTATTCTCTCAATCCTTGTCATTAAAACACCTGGAAGATTCATCTTCAGAGAGCGCTTGCTGAATGTCAGATTGGCTGTACCATTTATGTAACCTTGCTGTGCAATCTAACGATCTGTTAGGGGCCATTTTAGGCTATGATGGAACTAAAAGGGACAGCTTCTATGGGATTACAGGAAGAGGTTTAAATTATAGTGGGAAATCTGACTCCACACTATATCACCTTTGGATTAAAGGTGATATAGCTTGTTTGGCTGTACTTCTCCTGTGTAACACAGGAGTACAGTTCGTTCCGCACTCCTGTTACCCGTTTTCAGCTGAGGCCCGCTGTAGGCTAACGTCACAGTGCCGGTCCAGGCTCAGGAAAGATTTTGACCATATGGTCGGGATCCGCCCACATGCCTGGACTGGCACCTGGCTCAGCCTCAAGGCCGGGTGGGTCCTTCAATGCGCCCCCCCCGCCAAAAAAAACCTGAAAGTCCCCCAACCTGTGCCCATCATTGCCACCTCACCGTGCCCATCATTGCCGCCTCACCATCATTGCAGCCTTACCCTGCCCTCATTGCAGCCTCACCATCACTACCGCCTTACTGTGCCCTCATTGCAGCCTCCCTCACCATCATTACAGCCCCCTCACCATCATTACAGCCCGCCCCCTCACCATCATTACAGCCCCCCTCACCATCATTACAGCACCCCTCACCATCATTACAGCCCCCTCACCATCATTGCAGCCCCCCTCACCATCATTGCAGCCCCCCTCACCATCATTACAGCCCCCCTCACCATCATTGCAGCCCGCCCCCCACACCATCATTGCAGCCCCCCACCATCATTACAGCCCCCCTCACCATCATTGCAGCCCGCCCCCCTCACCATCATTGCAGCCCGCCCCCTCACCATCATTGCAGCCCCCTCACCATCATTGCAGCCCGCCCCCCTCACCATCATTGCAGCCCCCCTCACCATCATTACAGCCCCCCTCACCATCATTGCAGCCCCCTCACCATCATTGCAGCCTGCCCCCTCACCATCATTACAGCCCCCCTCACCATCATTACAGCACCCCTCACCATCATTACAGCCCCCCTCACCATTATTGCAGCCCCCCTCACCATCATTGCAGCCCCCCTCACCATCATTACAGCCCCCCTCACCATCATTGCAGCCCGCCCCCCTCACCATCATTGCAGCCCCCCTCACCATCATTGCAGCCCGCCCCCCTCACCATCATTGCAGCCCCCCACCATCATTACAGCTCCCTTCACCATCATTGCAGCCCCCCTCACCATCATTGCAGCCTGCCCCCTCACCATCATTGCAACCCCCTCACCATCATTGCAGCCCGCCCCCCTCACCATCATTGCAGCCCCCTCACCATCATTGCAGCCCGCCCCCCTCACCATCATTGCAGCCCCCTCACCATCATTACAGCCCCCCTCACCATCATTACAGCCCCCCTCACCATCATTGCAGCCCCCTCACCATCATTGCAGCCCGCCCCCCTCACCATCATTACAGCCCCCCTCACCATCATTGCAGCCCCCCTCACCATCATTACAACCCCCCTCACCATCATTACAGCCCCCCTCACCATCATTGCAGCCCGCCCCCTCACCATCATTGCAGCCCGCCCCCCTCACCATCATTTGAAGCCCCCCTCACCATCATTGCAGCCCCCCTCACCATCATTACAGCCCCCACTCACCATCATTGCAGCCCGCCCCCCTCACCATCATTACAGCCCCCCTTACCATCATTGCAGCCCGCCCCCCTCACCATCATTGCAGCCCCCCTCACCATCATTACAGCCCCCCTCACCATCATTGAAGCCTGCTCCCCTCACCATCATTGCAGCCCCCCTCACCATCATTGCAGCCTTACTGTGCCAAACAATGTAGCCTCACCAGTCAGTGTGTGCATTATGCACATCGGGCATCTCCTGCTGTGTCAAAGAGCTCACTGTGAAAAGTTTGGGCGCGCTGTGATAAAAGTCCCGCTCTCCTCCTAGACCAGCTCGTGTGATAGACAGAACACTGCCTCTATCACACAAGCTGGTTCAGAAGGAGAGCGGGACTTTTATCACAGGGCGCCCAAACTTTTCACAGTGAGCTCCATGACACAGCAGTCTCCCAAATCCTACTGTGTGTTACAACCGTCGCCGCCCCTGCACCCACTGCCGCCCCGAGGCCTGGCCTCGGTGGCCTTGTGGGGAATCCGGCCCTGCTGACAGTCACCAGTTCTCTGCTCAGAGAGCTGTGAGAACTGAGTGAGCGGCAGTGTTTGATTTCTCGGTTCTCAGCCTTAGAACCCGTGGGGGACAGATGCAGCATCAGAATGATGCTGCATCCAACAAAGTAAGTATAATTCTAAAAAAAAAATCCAAAATTTTACTTTTAAGTATGTTTAGTTAAAAGATTAGGAGTGAACCTGTAGCCAGGGTACAGATATAAAATTACACTCATAGCTAAAACCATAAAGCCTATCTCCATGTTTTAGTGAACTTTGAACAGTTTGTTAGGACCAAAGTGGTCCAAATGAACAATTTTCCTCACTAACACATACAGCAGCTATTAGTGCTGTATGATTTCTATGTAGCCTCAGCTACATACAAAATACAGCACTCTGTTCTGGCCGTTGGACAGGTACTTCCCTGCTCCTGGAACAAATTTGGGCCAATCTCAGAAAGCTTTGTATTTTTTAAAAGAATACAACACTTCCTTTAATTGGCTGAGGCAAAGATTGGAACATCATCATCCATCCACCTCAGTCAATTAAAAGTCTTTTATTCATTCAGAAAATACAAAGCTTCCTGTGAATGGCTGGGCAGCGCCCAGGCCAACTCAATTTTGGAATGGGGAGTGGGATGGGAAGTCCTTTTCCCACTGTATGTTGTACATAGCTGACAGATGCTCCATATGTTAGTAAGGGAAATAAATTGTTTGGACCAGTTTGGTCCAAATGAACTAGTTAAAGTTCACTAAAACATTGAGCTAGGCTTTAAACACTTATCACATCATTTGTATTGCTGTCTGTGTCCTGCTGGAAAGATTTTCCTTCACTTCCAGTCTTGGAGAAGCAACAAACCCAAAGGGACTTCCCTTTTTAGACAATTGTCACCAGAACATTTGACAACTCTAAAATTTAGGATTTCCAGTCACTTACAGACTCTGTGACAATGGTCACCAGGACAAGAAAATTTCCTCAGCTGGGACACAAACAGCAGTACAAACTTGGTAGGGGGTCCATCAATCTATTCCTTCCCTAATCTATCCAAAACTAAAATAAGTTTTACATACATACAATTTTTGCTCCTTTTCTTTACATGGGTGGCACCATCATATTAAACTGTCAGCTTTTCAGGCAGACCTGATCGGAAGCTCCATGTACAGTAAGTCTATGGGGAGGCAAATATAAGCAAACGCGCATCAGTTTATATCCAACAGCTTCCCGAGTCTATCTAGGTCCAGGTCTGGAAAAAAAAATAGTCTGCATCCTTTTCCATTTTTTTCAAACCTAAATGGGGCAATTTATCCGGCTGCCCATAGATCCAACATGGGCCTGAAAATGTCTGGTTTGTAAAAGTAGAAAAACAAGAATGGGCACAGATATCACTACTACCTCAAATATATTTTCACTTCCTTTCCACCATCCTTTTTTAGGCAGTGATAAAACAAAGCATAAAGTTTTGCAGTTCAAAACATTTTGTAGTTCAAAAACACTAAATCCTCCTCTGGAAATGGCATACAGCCAGCGTCTAGGGCCAAGAAACAAGCAACTTTGTCATCTAAACCTAGAATGTAACTTCCAAACAAAGGTAATGCTTTTTCTTACCAACCCAACTTATGCCACTAAACAGGCTATGTAAACAGTTAGACATGAACTAGATGCTCTACTTAGGCCCCATGTACACGGGACGCTGTTAAACTCGCGTTCAGAGGCAGTTGGACACTTTTTTCAACTGCCCCTGGACTCATTCAATGTTATCCTATGTGACCATGTACACTGTCTCGTTTATTGCCGTTTATATGCAGTTGCGTTTAACCTCGTTTTTCTGAAAGCAAAAATATCCACGTTTCAGACACAAAATGCGGCTAAACGCGGTATTGGCGTTTAGCCGCGTTTTCGTTTATAAGCGTTTTTAAAGGTGACCTATTTTTTTTACATTAGAAATCTCTAAAATGATGGCAAATGATAAAAAACCATTACAAAAATATAAAAAAACCTGTAATTGCTTGCATTGCATTGTGGACTTGTGGCAGGTGACGTGGCAAGTGGACAATCCACAACTTGTGGCAAGTGGACAATCCACAACTTGTGGCAGGTGACGTGGCAAGTGGACAATCCACAACTTGTGGCAGGTGACGTGGCAGGTGACGTGGCAGGTGACGTGGCCATGTGACGTGGCAGGTGGGTCGCAAGGGTCGCAAGGCTGTGTGGATGTTGGGTCGGCACATTCATGCGGACAAAGTGCTTATCTGCAGAAAGGATAAGGATGATGTGGAGTATCACATAGATAACTTCGATAGACATTGGAAGCCGTTGGTATTGCCCGATCCACATTACTATTTGTGAGAGACCAGACTCTAGTGTTTTGCGTTTGAACATTTTTTTTTTCTCTCCTTTCTTCTCTCTTCAGGAACTTTGCCCATGTTAAAGGGTGTTTTTACTCTTTGGAGGAATGGGAGTTATTGTTGTTGTTGTTCTACCTTCTCTTCCCACCACAAAGATAACCAGGACTTTGGGGTCGTAGTTAGTGAGGGTCACAGTTCACAGAGAAGAAAACTTCTTGTCATCAACAGGTGTTCTGACCGGTGGCAGTGTTGCGCAACGGTTACATTGAAGGTTTTACATTGCACTTACTGTTAGAGCGAGCAGGTTTTTCTCTAGGGAGAGACCTGTTCATTCTAAAGTACATATTGTTGGATTATGTGTTTTCTTTCTTCCTCTGCAGGTGATCAACGAGCAAGGCTGCTGAGTATGGGGTGGGTCTTAGTGAGTTCTGCGGGAGGAAATTGTAATTTTTTACTGTGAAGTTTGAGTGATCTTAAAATGTTTTATATATTTATACACCCTCATTCCCATCTGTGTTTTTCCTTCCCATGTTAGGTTCCGGCACAAACGAACAAAATTTTAAATTGTCATTTTTTTTTGTTTGTCTCTGGATCTGGCTTATGTTGACTCAGATTGAGGAGGCATAAATTGGTTTCAGACACTGGGGACCAGTGTTCACAAGTGAGGGGGATGTGTAGCGGGTGGTTACATTTAGGGGGAAACATCTGAGTGGTAGCTAGGCTCAGATGTACCAATTGTTAGGTCTTATTGACCATTTCTATCCCTGGGAGATAGTACTGTTGGTTAAGTTCACTGGGGCCTATAGGTGGCACTGTTGCCGTGGGTCCCGGGTTGAACTGCAGTACGAGGTTGTGTCCTTTTTGTCCCCTCTCGGCAGTGGTGCGGCGGGGCGGGGAACCTGCTGTGCCTGTCGGGAGGGGATATAAAAGGGGCGGCCATCTTCCAGAGGGGTCGTCGTTCCGTGCTCAGGCACCTTAAGCCTGGGTGCGGGTGTGTCGCCTCCGGGTGCCCTAGGCCCGGAGGCCTGTCGGGAGGTCTCTGGGTACTCTAGGCCCAGAGACGGAGCTGCTGTTCCATCTCAGACACCTTTAGTCTGGGGTGAGGTACTTTGAGAGAGGCCCGGGGCCCAGTACCTTTGACTGGGTCCCACAAGGGATCGAGGGCTCCTAGGGTGCCCCCTGGAAGTGGGTGCCCGAATCTAGGACGAGGAGGCCAGGGAGGTGACCTTTCCCGAAGACCATCGCTGGTGACGGTGGGGCCTCTGGTAACTCTCTGGATGGATGTCCTTTCCCTGACAGGGGTCAATACTTTTAGAAGGTAATCCACGTTCTTATGGTCTGTGGCAGAGACCGATCGTGAATCTGGTCGGTGGCAGAGACCCAACAACCGGGCCTGTGGCAGAGGCCCTATTCACCTGGTCTGTGGCAGAGACCCTTCATGGTCGGTGGCAGCGACCGTGCGCCAAGCCTGTTAGTGCTATTCAGAACAGGAGAAACCCAAATTTAAAGTTTGTGCCTGGACCTCCTCCCACCTTGTTTGACCTGTGTTTGTCTCAACCCGTCTGCTCTAATAGAGACTGTTTATTGTGCAAGAAGGAATAAACAAGTGTTGGACCTTTCAGTTGGTGTGGACAGTTGCTTACTGGGGAAAGATAAAGACTTGTTCTGATTACTGCAGAAACAAGGTCAGTACTGGAGGCCTTTTCACACCAGTCGCAAGCAGGCCCGAGAAACTAACACCTCTCAACCTCCCTATTCAGGAGGGTACGGGCTTGTGGTGCAGTGTGCCTCATTCTTTTCCTGCGGAGGAGCCAAGCAGAAGAAAAGCAGGTAAAGTCTGTGGTTGGTGCGCTACACTTTCTTATCGTGTCCACTAATATACCCCATTTTTTAATTTTTTTATTACAGCTTTGATGAGTTAATGGGTTTACTCAGTAGTCGGTTGCAACGAATGGACACATATTTCCGTAACAGTATACCCCCTGTGGAACGACTAATCATCACACTGAGGTATTTTTTTTTCTTTTTTAAAGAATGATACATGAAGAACCCAATATTAATATTTTTGTTAATGCATAAAATAAACACCAAACACACGTTTTAAAAGCCAAAAAAAATACTTTACTTTTTTTAAAATATAAAACATTATTGAAATATACCGTATTTATCGGCGTATAACACGCACTTTTTTCCCCTTAAAATCAGGGGAAAATCGTGGGTGCGTGTTATACGCCGATACTCCGTCGAATTCCCCTGCTGAAAACGAGCGAGAAGAGCGAGCGGAGCCGAAGCCGAAGTACACTCGGCTTTACTCGGCTCCTCTCGCAGTCCCGCCCATCTCTGACTGCGCCGCTGACATAGAGAAAGCCGAGTGTACTTCGGCTAGTCTCGGCTCCTCTCGCAGTCCTGCCCCTGACTGTGAGAAGAGCCGAGTCTAGCCGAAGTACACTCGGCTTTCTCCGTCAGCGGCGCAGTCAGTGGAGATGGGCGGGACTGCGAGAGGAGCCGAGTCTAGCCGAAGTACACTCGGCTTTCTCCGTCAGCGGCGCAGTCAGTGGAGATGGGCGGGACTGCGAGAGGAGCCGAGTCTAGCCGAAGTACACTCGGCCCCGCTCGCTCCTCTCCACAGAAATCGGCGCCAAATTTAAAAAAACGCAGAGACTGTCAAGATCGCAAAGGCACTGGGCAAGGCTGCAGATGGACAGATGGACACTGGGCAAGGCTGCAGATGGACAGATATACACTGGGCAAGGCTGCAGATGGACAGATGGACACTGGGCAAGGCTGCAGATGGACACTGGGCAAGGCTGCAGATGGACAGATGGACACTGGGCAAGGCTGCAGATGGACAGATGGACACTGGGCAAGGCTGCAGAAGGACAGATGGACACTGGGCAAGGCTGCAGATGGACACTGGGCAAGGCTGCATGCTGCATTTAAATGTAAGTTTTTTTTCCTTGAATTTCCCTCCTAAAAGTTTTTTTCCTTAAAATTCCCTCCTAAACTTGGGGTGCGTGTTATACGCCGGTGCGTGTTATACGCCAATAAATACGGTAACTTTTTCTGTTCATTTGTTCATTCTTCACATATACAGCTCAACAATATAAAAAAAGAAATAGAGCTAACGTAGCTCATAAAACAAAACAATTTTTTTTTTAGAGGTGATGGAATGTTTGGGAGGAGTTGACTGCCTCATTCGGTGACATCACCACATTCATGGCATTGCCATAATGTGACCAGGTGGAGGTAGAGGGATTATGCTGCCAATTAGAAGGTGGTGGTGTTGGCAGAGGAAGGTAATTACTTAGAAGGTGGTGGTGTTGGCAGAGGAAGGTAATTAGAAGGTGGTGGTGTTGGCAGAGGAAGGTGGGTGGCAGAATGTGGTGATGACAACCGCGGAAGGGGTAAAGAATGTGGTGCTGGCAGATGGGGCGGGGGGGGGACTTGCATAGGGACCCTAAGGTGGTGGTTGGTGGTATAAAAGTCGCAATGTAACGGATGGTACCTGCCAACATGTCTGCCTGGAGTTCTGATGGTACCTTCTCCATCAATCCTTCCAGACATCTTGCAGAAACCTGCACATGAGACCTATTACTGTTCATTCTTTCAGACATACTGGCCATAATGTCCAGCATGCGATTGAAATCAGGTTCAGGAGCCCTCCTTCTTGTTGCTCTAGCAGGTACACGAGCACAAATTGGTGGTGTGGACTCCTCGTCTCCCACAGGTGTCGCAGATGTTGACCGTGATGAAGTCGACTATTGGCTCTCCGGCTCTTGGCCTGCTTGATCACCTGATGCTTGGCTTGCTTACTGACTGTTAGCATCTGTGTTCAAATCTTTATTTGGGGTACTATCCTCCCAGCAGTTTTCAGTACTGAAAATAGAAATTAATTATTATAACTTTCTCTTTACATTTTGTTTAATGACATTCGTACAGATGATAGCTTCCCGCCCCAAAACCAGCAATGACCAAAGGAACTCCAATTCTTTGGCATGCATGTAATCTCTCGGAGCACACGCCGCCGATCCACTCCTAAATTCCATAAGCAGTCTTAGATGTCGAGTGTAGGCATCACGTATACTCTTCCACTTAATTTTGAGAAGTTTAACTGTTAAGAAAAAAAATTAAAATATATATTTATTTCTTTGTAGGTACCTAGCAACCGGACAATCATTAGCAAGTCTACACTACGCATTTCAAGTTGGAAAATCGACAGCAAGTTGCATAGTTCGTGACACCTGTTCTGCTATTTGGGATGTGTTGAAGGATATTGTGTTTAACAAACCTACAGCAGAAGAATGGTCACAGCTCTCTGAAGTTTTCTGGCAACGCTGCAACTTCCCCAATTGCGTTGGAGCTAGGAAATATATTCGGATCATAAAGCCCATGGGTAGTGGAAGCCAGTATTTTAACTACAAGAAATATTTTTCTTTAGTTTTAATGGCAGTGGCTGATGCAAATTATTGCTTCCGTTAAATAGATATTGGGTCGTATGGCAGCAGCGCTGACTCTACTATTTTTGGGAATTCATCTTTTGGACACATGCTGCGTACCAATTGTCTGGACCTTCCGGCAAACAGTCTACTCCTGGGCACAAATGGCCCTCCCCTACCCAGTGTTTTTGTGGGGGATGAGGCCTTTGCTCTGAGTGAGTATCTTCTACGGCCTTATTCGGGGCACAATCTAACTGTACAGAAGAGTGTGTTCAATTATCGGCTAACAAGAGCATGTCAAGTTGTCGAATGTGCATTTGGCATTTTGGCAAACAAATGGTGGGTCTTGCACACTCCCATTGTTCTAAACATGCAAAATGTGGTCTGTGCTGTTAAAGCTGCATGTGCCTTGCATAACTTTGTAAGACAGCGGGATGGATTTGAGTTTGAGGACCCATTACATCAGAACATGGAAAGAGCTCATTGGACTGGTGTTCGTAGAAGCAGACAAGGTACACATGTCAGGGATCAATTTGCGTCCTACTTTATGTCTCCAGCAGGACAGGTCCCATGGCAGCTTGAGGCAATTGAATAATTTGAAATCTTTAGTTGTTTGTTAATACAACCATATACTATGCTGTACTGAATAATTAATAAAAATGCTTGATGGATTGATAAGAAGTCTCGTGTTTTTTTTTTTAAATATATATTTATCTTTGTGTGCAATATCCATACAATATCCACTAGGGGTCAGAGTGTGCCATCATGTATTTGTGACATGCTGGCAATACTATACTCATACTCCTATGCATTAGGTGCTTATACTTATATAAGAAGGAGGCAATAGATGTGCCATTCCAGTTCATCCTGGGCACATTCCTACACACATGCAAGTTGTGTGTACACATATGTGACCATAGTGAACTGCAATTGCACATCTATTGTCTGTTTTCTCATATGTATGATCTTGTAAGCAATGCATAGGAATATAAGCATAAGCTAGTACTGTTTTTCTGGTTCTGTTATTTATAATGTACGAAATAACAATCATCCTATTATCTCCCTATGGTCGGTTTGGTGGTTAGTTATGTTTGCAGGGGTTTATCTTACCTTTATCATCCTTCACACGGGCAGTTAGGTCTGCCCAGTTTGTGAAAACTTGGCAGGCAATCTGGTTCCATGCCCTCCTCTTGCTCGCTCGAAGTTTGTAGCATGGATCTCTGGAATCATAGAGACAGGGGTGCTCTTTTACCATTCTGATAAAGCTCTCCTGATCTAAAAGACATACTGTCTCATCCACTTCCCCCTCCATATTGCTGGCCTTCATGTCTGCTAATCAAAAAATGGTGATCTGTGCACTTCCTGTGTATGTTTATGTGATTTCTTTATGTAAATCTATTTCACTTGAGCAGATAAAAGCGACAAAATGCCCGTAGAAATGCTCGATGCCGCGCTAAACGCTTGAATCAAGCGTTTCCATTAGTTTCTATGGGAATACAAAACACTCCAAAAACGCCCAAATCAGCCCGATTCGGGTCCAGAACTTGTTTGAGCTTCAGGCGTTCGGCTTTAGGTGACTTGGAGTGGAGATGTGAACCATCTACATTGAGAATAATGGATTTTTTTCCCCTCTAGCGTTTTGTAGCTTCAGGCTTCAAGCTACAAAACGCTGAGGTGTGAATGGGGCCTCAATTTCGTTTCCTCTTGATCTGGCTGGATTAAAATGCTCCCCATCTGACTTCTCTCAATCCGGATCTGAATTGCCATGATGTTTTTGTGAATTTTACATTGTTACTGTGTTATATACTTTTAATCTACTTATGCAACTCCCAAATGGGATATATACACAGTTCAGAAAAAAATATTGAACCAAAAAAAAAAAGGTCCTAGCATGAAGTTCTGCTTTAAAACATCAGCACAGTGTTGTGGGCATATTCTTTTAACATTCTATGCTTGTTGTTCTACTGTTAAATAGCAAGGTCACTGTAAAGCGGGCACCATCAAATTGTATTGGTCTTCTTATTCTTACCTTTTTACTGACAGTGTCATTAGCCTTCCTGCATCTCTTAAAAAGCAGAAACAATGTATACAGTATATATTGATATAAAAAGGACACAGGATTCTCAAAGGTGCATTTTAAGAAGCTCAGGCATGTTAATTCTAAATGAAGAAAGCTGTGCTTTGTGCTTTCCCAGATTTTGTAGTTCCAGATCGGGGCTTTAAATTTGAAGGCTCTGAAATGCTTGGGTGGGAAGGAACCTTCAATCCTGTGTCCAGGCTTTGCTAGTTGATTGCAGCCTGTGTGAAGGCACAGGTGTGCAGGATCGATATACCGTATTTGCCGGTGTATAAGGCGACTGGGCGTATAAGATGACCCCCTAATTTTCGAGTGAAAGCATAGGTTTTGGGTTATACTCGCCATATAAGGCAACAATAATATTTAAATGAAAAAAAGTCCAAAAGGTAACTGGTGAACTACAAGTCCCAGAGAGATGAGCAGAATGATTCCACAAGTGAAGATCAGCATACACAAATCAGTGGTGACAGACCTTCCACCTCCAACTTTATCTCTATGCTCACCTCAAAGCATGGACCACTGAGATAACAGGCAGTCATGATAGCAGGTCCCACAAAATTGGTAGGCAGCAACAATGGCCAATGAATCCTCTCCTCCAATGCAATACTGCCAATGAGAGTACCAGAAATCATAAAGAAGGGATGAACTGGAGCTGGATGTGCGATAATACTGCATGTACAGTAGCGTCAGGTACATACAGTATACCGCGCTGAGCCAATCACGGCGAGTGATGTATTCTATTAATGAATACAAAGCCTGCTCGGATTGGCAGAGGCTGTAACATCATCAGCCCACTCCTCTCTGACTTTTAAAGCCAATCCGAGCAGGCTTTGTATTCATTAATAGAATACATTGCTCGCTGTGATTGGCTCAGCGCAGTATACTATATGTAGCCGAAGCTACATACAGTATTACCGCACATCCAGTGGGCTGACAGATTAGGGGCGTTCATTTTGGGCCAGCTTGGCCCAAATGCACTAAAGGTACCCCACATATAAGATGACCCCCCAATTTTTTGGGGGATATTTTAAGTATAAAAGGTTGTGTTATATGCCGTAAAATACGGTAAGCCAGATGTGAGCATAGCTCATAGCTCTGCATAGGACCCCTGTTAGGAGATCTGGTTGTTCCTATCAGAGACTGCATCCCTTGTGAAGGGGACTTCTTGCCCAAAGGACTGGAAAAGCCGGGACAGCTATGCGGGCCTGGGAGACTAAGAGAGGGCCTGGGAGGTCAGGAAAGCTGAGGTGGCTAGTGGGTCCAGAAGGCTGGAAGTTTCTGAAAGAGTGAGCAAACCCATGATTGGATGCTAGAAGTGGGCCTGTGCAGAGAGGTACTGCAACCAAGGCTGACTGGGCCTTAAGAGCCAGGTGGCTTGGTGTTTTCTGTTATTTGTATCTGCTGAAGAAGAACCCCTATGTGGGCAATTCTTTCGTTTTGGACTTTTACTTTGCCTTTCATTTAATAAAAGTGGGCTGCCGGGCCCTTAACTATAGTTCCTGTGTGACATGGACTCACTTGACAAATGCATCTACCACAAGAGCTAAACATCCCCCCATATCACAATATATTTCCTCTGATCTCCTAAGATGCAGCGCTTGGAGTCTTTGCAATGCTTTACAGCGGCTCCGTTGCTTGGCTTAGTAAAATCTGATCACAGGGTCACTTTTACTGTTCAGCTTGTTTCCTCAGGGACATCAAAGGATAAGAATAAAAGTTGCTCATTTTGATGGTAAGCAAAAATCTATATTGCTCTGATTGTTACATGTCCTGCAGTCTTAGACAATTTTCTTTAACAAGATGAATCCACCTACATATGTTGCTATGTCTTTTCTGACAACCAGACCCAGTTTATTAAAACATTAATGCTTTCCAGGCCCCTTTATAAATATCTTTTTGTGCCTGAAAACAGAAACATTGAACATAAATTCCGGCAACAGATCGGAGATTGTCACGCAGAGCTGTGCAGTGCCAGAGGCAATGTACTGATAGAGCAAGACATGGTTCTTCTAGAATTACTATTTATAAGCAGTAGGAGGTGGGGGAGTTGTGTACCAACATGAAATGATTATGATATTTTTTTACCTGGGTAGGGCAATTTTATTTTTTCTCAATAAATTTAAATAACTATAGACTGCGGAATACCACAATATTGTCATGCACAGCACATTTCTTAAAAGATCTTCCATTATGACGTAACCATTATAGTAGTTGAAGAGCAATGCATCCACTGTGTAAGGGAGGTAGAAACATAGAAACACAGAATAGTGACTGCATAAAAAAAGACCAAGTGGTCTATGTAACTGTTCACAATATGAGGCATATTGTGAACAGTTACATAGTGGGGTTGATTTACTAAAGACAAATAAGCTGTTCACTTAGCAAGGACATTTTTACGTTGCAGGAAATTTTCCCTTAGGTTAGTGAATGTGATGAAACTTTACTTTTCAATTCCCAGTCATATTTTTGCTTGCACGTGATTCGATGATGAAAGCAAGCAGAGCATTACCCCATTCACTAAACTAAAGTAACATCCCCTTGCAAAATGAACAGATACACTATATTACCAAAAGTATTGGGACACCTGCCTTTACACGCACATGAACTTCAATGGCATCCCAGTTTTCGTCCGTAGGGTTCAATATTGAGTTGGTCCACCCTTTGCAGCTATCGCAGCTTCAACTCTTTTGGGAAGGCTGTCCACAATGTTTCGGAGGTCGTCTATGGGAATGTTTAACCATTCTTCCAAAAGCGCAATTGTGAGGCCAGGCACTGATGTTTGCACTAATTCATGTTCAGGTCCTGTCTTAACCCCCTTAGCGGTAATCTCGAGTCAGGCTCGGGGTGAGTTTTTCATACCAAAAGCGGTAACCCTGAGCCAGACTCGGGCTGCATCGCAGTATCCAGGGAGAGTTACTTACCTTGTTCCCTGGATCCTGCGATGTCTCCCCACAGTGTCTGCGAGCCGTGTCTCGCTCGATTCACACTGTCGAGTGCCGAGCTCTGTCCCCTGCAACGCTGCGACGCACGGGGACGGAGTTCGGTGCCAAATTCAAAAAGTGAAAAAGACAGTATAGATATAGTATATTGTAATCTTACTGATTACAGTACTGTATCAAATAATTACACATCCCCTTTGTCCCTAGTGGTCTGTCCAGTGTCCTGCATGCAGTTTTATATTATAAAAACTGTTCTTTCTGCCTGGAAACTGGAGATTGTCCATAGCAACCAAAAAGTGTCCCTTTATGTCAAAAGTGGTTTTAGACCAGCTAGAAAACAGCGATAATAAATTAGAATCACTTGCAGAATTGAGCGATAGCGATTTGTGGGGAAATTCGTCATCAAACACTAAATATAATGACAGCGACAATTCTGCAACTGAGCAAATTTCTGTGTTTTTTATTTGATTACATTAGTGAATAATTTTTATTATAATTACATTACCATTTGTTATAATTATTTATAGTTATTTATTATATTCGTATAGCGGTACCCCCAGTTAAGAGGGCTGCTGGTATTGATTTGGGCCCTGTAATGCACCGCTGTCAAGCCCTGGCAATCTGCTCTAACCTCCCGTGGCACAGCTGGTAGTAGTGGGATAAGACCGAGTGACCGCAACTGTTGGTGACGCAGTCTTATAGCAAGCATGCACAGCAATACACTTTTAAACTCCTATAAAAGTAATGGAAGCTGACACCAACTCTACTTGACCCAGATATTTTACTAATGCAAATGGGCAAGTAATAAACTGACAGTATAACAAAGTGCAGATTTTAAGAATAAACAGTATTTAAATGAACAAACAATCGGATAGCTCAAATAATGCAATGCGGCTCTATCACTGCCCCTTTTCAATCACTTCCCCTCGTGGGTAGACTAACTCTCAATAGTATCTACCTACACAGTCAGGCCTGACTGATCTAAATGGAAATTCAAGGAAACAATCTTCGCATGCAGTCTTTCGGTGGTGCACTTGCTGAACAAACTTTTATATCGAAATGAATAGTGAAGATAAAGTATCTGTCTATGAGCGAGTGCTCGCTCACCACCCGGACAAGTCCAAGTCCGTTTCCTCCGCCGATTCGTCTAGGAACAGGAATCCACCGACATCCAGGCCTCCGGTCCTTCTGATGTAGTACAGCAAGGATGAGAAGATGTCTCTGAGGTTCCGCTAGGCTGGCAGAGGGCTCTTTGGAGAAATGCACAAGGCCCAGGCTTCAGGCCTTGTGCACACAGCAGTTCAGCACAGGGATCCTCTTGCTAGGAGAGGGGGTGTCCAAAGAGACCGAACAAACTCCGCCTCCCCTTTATAAAGTCTGCAAAATAATTGTACCGCTTTTGGTACAAAATTCCAGACAGAATCATACCGCCAGGGAGGTTAAGGATGCAACAGGAAATGAGAGGAAACCTCTAAAAGGTGAAGGGAAGTCCTATCCTAGAAAGTTGTCAAAGGAACAGGTGTTGGAGGATTTTCCCTCATCTCTTGTTCGGACGACAAATCAATATTTTCAGATTTCTTCTTACTTACTGTCTCCACGACAATAGTCACCAGGACAAATAGAGACAATATCATGACAAAAGGTCCCTTTTCTTACTGTATTCAGCAACTATAAAAAAGTGTTGACTTTTCATGCACTTTAGCGAGGTATCTGTAAACAATGTACTGTTTCATCTTAAAATTATTACATGTGTAGCGGCCTCACCCCGACCTCTTTAGCTAGGGGTATGTCGAGCGACAGAGTGAGGTGCGCTACGGCCCATATCCTCCCCATGGCTGTGGGTGAGGTGAAGGCCAGTACCAATCTTTTCCTCGGGCCAAATGTGTGCTGGTTACGAGGGTCAGTCCTTCCGTGCCAGAATCTCCCTTTGTTCCCATCAACAGAGTCCATACACCCATCAAAGTCCAAACTCAGGTTTATTGCGTATCTCCACATACAGTCAAATGCAACGACATGATACGATGGGGGAGCAGGTCGAGGCACTGTACAGGTTCCTAGTCCCTACACTCCCTGTGCTATGACCAGGGGTTGCAGGAGTCTTGATTAAAGCTCCTCCGCTGCGCTGTAGCCCCTATCAGGGGAAGATGTCCTCCAAGGGAGTTACCGAAGGCCCATCCGTCACCGGGCTGACACTGCACTGGGTCTTCGGACGGGTGACCTCCCCAGCCTCCTCACCTCAGATGCGGGTCCCCTCGCAAGGGGCGCCCTGGAGCAACTTCACCCTCGCGGGACCCAGTCGGAGTCACCGGGTCCCAGGCCTCCTCAATAGTACCTCACCCCAGGCTGAAGGTGCCTGGGATGGACTCCATCTTCATTCCGGCCAGGCCTAGGGCGCCTAGGCCGGAACCTTGAACCGCCCGCACCCAGGCCTAAGGTGCCTGGGTGCGTGAAGAGATGATCCCCCAAAAAGACCTCGTGGCGAGGGCGTCTCCCCCTTTTATCTCCTACCATCGACACCACGGCGGGTTCCCCGCCCCAGCCGTACCATCTCCAGGAAGGGACAAAAAAAGGGTAACACTGTGGTAGTGATTCTACCTCGAGCCTGTAGGTACGTCGCCACCCACAGGCCAAGGAGAATATTGCACCACCCAATCCTCCACGAATAACAAAAAGGGGTCTAATCCCTGACATAATTACACACCTGGGTCTCTCTACCCCCAGGTGTATCCCACTAACTTTGAAGACCCCGCTACACACTCCCCCTTGTGATTTGACGCTGGTCCCCAGCGTCAGGTGCACACCCATGTCTCCCAAGGAGTGGTGACATGAAGTGGGCCCCAGAGGCTATCCCTCAAATTTTGGATACTGTGTGTGCCAAGACCTGCTCCAGGGAAAGGGAACTATAAAACATTAAAACTTTTGTATAAAACATCTGTCATGTACACATATACAATCCCTCCCGTCACTGTCTAAGAACCACCCCATACTCAGTAGTCTTGACCGACGAATCTCCTGCAGAAGGGAAACAAAAAAAAAACACATCCTAACACTCTATGTTAACTTGGCATGAGTGGGTCCGTCAGCCGAGAGACCCACTCACTCCAATAAGTAAGTAATGCATGTGTAACATTTCAAACAACCGTTGCACAACACTGCCACCTGGTGACAGCGCTGCGGTAATGACACTTGGTGAGATCTTCATTCTTCCTGCTTTCCTACTCTGACTCTACCCCAAAAGTCTCTGCCTTTGGCACATGAAGAAAAGGGAGAAAAAAAAAAACAACAGCTCCCAAGTCTCCAGTGAGGAAAAGAAAAACCCAAATCAAAACAAAAGTAGGGCACAGTTCTAGGCGTCTGGGAATATCTCTTCCAGAAAAGTTTCAACAGCAACAAGATAGGAGCTCACTTCTCCTATAAGTAGAACCTTGGATCCGGCAGAAACAGAGGCTTCAGGTGCCCGTCAAACACTTCCACCGAATACTCGACATCCTCTCCTTCTTTCCTGCAGATGAGCACCTTATCGGGATGAATATGGCGCCCAAGTCTCCAATCAGCTCTGCAGTCCTTGAACTTTTTAGACACAGGCGGCGAACATGACAGGTATCGCCTGGCATGGGGTACTTTAAGCTTTTCCCATACAAACTCGTCATACCACCTTGGTCGCAGGACCTCGACTTCATACAATAAGTCCCGAGGCAAGTAAGGGTACTCCCACCCATATTCACGGGCGACTCTCTGGGAGAAAAGTCTCTGCAACCTGGCTAGAGGCGGCATCACATCTCGCTCACCTTCTCCTGGCTGCACGATGGCCTCCGGGTGCCGAGGTACCTTCACCATCTCGGGTTGCTTTGTCTTTGGTGCCCGCAACGAAGCACGCTGCATCCCCACCATCAGAGCGGGTGATGTAGTTGAATGAGGAAAGTTGGCCCGAGGACTAGATTTCCTCGGGAACTCCGGGGCCTTCACCCGGAGCGTACTGTCTTCTATGGACATGGGGGAATCCTGCGGCTTACTCAGCACAGGTAGTGGGCGTCTGTCCCAGCCCTTCCGGTGAAACAGTTCGTCTATCTCTCCGTCATCCCCACAGTCTGACAATGACTCTAGGTCGGAGGTGTCATACATCTCAGCGGGAAGGTAGTCTCTAGTAGACGGAAGGCTACCCTCCCTTGCGGGCTCCACCGACTGTGGACCCCCGACACCTCCAACCAACACCACAGTCCCAGCCCCTGGCTCACCTGGACCTTCTGAAGAACTGGGATGTCCGGGACTCTCTTCTCTACCGGCGCCATCCAGGCCAGGCAAGCGGCGGGGTGAATCTCGACCACGACCATAGGATGCCTGTACCAGGCCGACTTTCCTCTTCGGAGGTGGGAGCAGGGAGTCTGTAGTGACCGAAGCAGTGTCCTCGGATTTTTCTCTCTCAGTCTCTGGTTGGGCAGTCACTTCGCCCTGGTCAGCGCGCACGGGAAACTCCGCAAAGGCTTTGATCTCTCCCTCCGGAGTGGCGGTTCCTGTGATGCAGTTGAGGCGTAGGGCCCGGGGCCTTTCCGTGTGTGGTTCAACCTCAAAAAGGAACTCCTTGCATGCCTCACATCGCCCGAATGGCTTTAGTTGGACCACCAGTCCCGAGCATCCGGGACAGATCACACCGAGGGCCTCCGTGTCTCTGCATGAATACAGAGCCAACTGTCCTCGGGGCCTTAGCCTTATCCCCGTGTCTGTAATGGGCGCAGCAAATGCAGTCATCTTGAAAGGATAAGGTACCGGCATCCACGGGGAGCCTGAGTTCACTCCGACCACTTGCTGCTCCATCACGCGCTGACCTCGCGCCGGAGTCTCCACGTGTATCTCCACACGTGGCCAGACTCCTCCCACGACTTGCACGTTTTCGCGGGCTTCCTTCAGTCTCCTCCCACGAATTGCGCAGTCATGGGGTGCCTCGTGGCGCAGTGCAGCAAAAGTCCCCACATGTAGTTCGTCACACGGCTGGACTCCTCCCTCTTCCCGCTCTTTCTGCATGGGCCTCTCCCGGTTTTTCAGAGAAATTTCCACGACTTCGAGCACAGGGACGCACTTTGGCCAATCACATGGCCGACCTGCTCGGACCTCCTCCGGGCAGCAAAGTTCAAACACAGCCGTTCCAAACCTCAGGGTCAACACACATTTCATCCCGGACTCACGAGCCCCCACGTGTAGCGGCCTCACCCCGACCTCTTTAGCTAGGGGTATGTCGAGCGACAGAGTGAGGTGCGCTACGGCCCATGTCCTCCCCATGGCTGTGGGTGAGGTGAAGGCCAGTACCAATCTTTTCCTCGGGCCACATGTGTGCTGGTTACGAGGGTCAGTCCTTCCGTGCCAGAATCTCCCTTTGTTCCCATCAACAGAGTCCATACACCCATCAAAGTCCAAACTCAGGTTTATTGCGTATCTCCACATACAGTCAAATGCAACGGCATGATACGATGGGGGAGCAGGTCGAGGCACTGTACAGGTTCCTAGTCCCTACACTCCCTGTGCTATGACCAGGGGTTGCAGGAGTCTTGATTAAAGCTCCTCCGCTGCGCTGTAGCCCCTATCAGGGGAAGATGTCCTCCAAGGGAGTTACCGAAGGCCCATCCGTCACCGGGTTGACACTGCACCGGGTCTTCGGACGGGTGACCTCCCCAGCCTCCTCACCTCAGATGCAGGTCCCCTCGCAAGGGGCGCCCTGGAGCAACTTCACCCTCGCGGGACCCAGTCGGAGTCACCGGGTCTCAGGCCTCCTCAATAGTACCTCACCCCAGGCTGAAGGTGCCTGGGATGGACTCCATCTTCATTCCGGCCAGGCCTAGGGCGCCTAGGCCGGAACCTTGAACCGCCCGCACCCAGGCCTAAGGTGCCTGGGTGCGTGAAGAGATGATCCCCCAAAAAGACCTCGTGGCAAGGGCGTCTCCCCCTTTTATCTCCTCCCATCGACACCACGGCGGGTTCCCCGCCCCAGCCGTACCATCTCCAGGAAGGGACAAAAAAAGGGTAACACTGTGGTAGTGATTCTACCTCGAGCCTGTAGGTACGTCGTCACCCACAGGCCAAGGAGAATATTGCACCACCCAATCCTCCACGAATAACAAAAAGGGGTCTAATCCCTGACATAATTACACACCTGGGTCTCTCTACCCCCAGGTGTATCCCACTAACTTTGAAGACCCCGCTACACATGCTAAAGTTAATATTTCCAATGTCTTGTATTCTGGAGCTGCCACAATTATGTAAAATAAAATACAACTTGGGATACCAATAATGATTGGCAAATAAAATATAATGTAGTGCTACTCCCATAGGAGCCACAGTAATAATGTCCAGGTCTTCTCCACCAGCTTTGCCTCGCAGCCAGGGTCACAGGCTCACTCTCGCATTTCTTAAATGACCAGTCTAGGGATGTTGTTTTTGTTTTATTTTTTGAGAACTTGGATAGGGTTGAGGGAATTAAGCGGCATACTCCAAAAACAGGAACTGTGTACAACCTGAGGACTAAGTATTCTCTTTCTGGACAAGCTGTAGCAAAGTCCGTGCTTGTAACAAACAGTAGACTAAAGCTTTGGAATATCAGTAGTTAAAGTGATTGTAAAGTCTTGTGTTTTTTTTTTTCTATAAAAATAATAAACATGTTATACTTACCTTCTCTCTGCAGTGGATTTGCGCAGAGCAGCCCGGATCCTCTTTTTCTCTGGTCCATCTTCTGTGCTCCTGGCCCCTCCCTCCTGTCAAGAGCCCCTGGCCCCTCCCTCCTATCAAGTGCCCCCACAGCAACCAGCTTGCTATGGGGCACCTGAGCCAAGTCACAGCTCCCTGTGTCCATTCAGACATGCAGCCGTGGTCCGGTCCCACCCCCTAATCTCCTAATTGGCTAGCTGGCTTTGATTGACAGCAGCAGGAGCCAATGGCGCTCCTGCTGTGTCTCAGCAAATCAAGAGGGATAGTCTCGGACGGCCGAGACACTCGTGGACATCGCTGGACAGAGATGAGGCTCAGGTAAGTATTAGGGGGACCAAGGGGGGCTGCTCCACACATAGAATGCATTTAGATAAAAAACCTTCTGACTTTACAACCACTTTAAATGCAAACTCATTCCTTAGAGCAAAAAGAGCAGATTCCCAGCCGGTCTCCCCTTTAACTAGACCCACAGTTGACTCTCTAGTACCCAAGGGGTGGCAACAGCACAAAGGTCCCCAAGATATCTTAGAAACGCCTGTACTCACACAAGGCCCAGGGACAGCTGGCTGCCCTCTTCCAACTATCCAGCGACACCTTACTCCGATGATACCAGGCTAGATCTTCAGCGAACAGCCCCCCTCAGTCAGCTCTTTTTCTAGCTCAAAGGTTTCAGTATCCGAGACCCTCAGGTCTCAGCAGACATAGCAGCATTGCCTGGGAGGGCAGCGTGCCCTCTAGGCTGGACTAATCCTCTCCAGGAAAAGACCCAGAGCTCAGTGTGCTCACAGAATATATACAGTCTCCCAGCATGCCTCCAGAGCCAGTCCCTCTGGGATTGGCCTTGGCTGTATCAATATGCATGCTCTCATCTGCATACCTCTACACCTATCATCCATAAACTTCTCACGCTTTCTGAATGAGGAGGGAGCTTTCAGACTGACAGCAGCAGAGCACACTGAGCAGACCTGACTAACAGAATGCAGCTTCACTGATTACAGTGAGCAACTAAATTTACTATATTAAACCAAATACAGCCTCACTGACTACAGTAAGGCAACTAAATGTACCTGTCAAAAACACAGTGCTACAAAACACGGTGAGTCACACTAAATCTATCTATCTAAACCTAGTACCTATCTAGGAGGGTTCTACAATAAAGTAAAAAATCGTATGTTTTGTTTACAAAAAAGGCATGACATACCGTATAGTCACGTGAACTATATCCCATGGAAATTGTTGACTTTTTCAACATATTTGAACAGGCAAACGTTCTTCATAAGATCTTCATTCAAATAATGCAGACAGATAAAGGTTATATACTTGAAAAAAACACAAGGAAAATATGCATTTTCAATTATTTATTCAACAAACATATCAATAGATTTAAAGTAAGCGCACTCGTGGCCTCAGAAGCTGGTAAACCACCTTTTAGCAGGAATAGACCTCTTATAGACATTTTGCATAACTGCCCACCAGTCTCTGACATTGATACTGTTCATGTTGACCACTTCTCCATTAAAAATTCCTTGCTCACAAAATGTTTGCAGCTTTCTTTGAATGAACTGCCAGTTTTAAATCCTCTTACTACATTCCAATGGGATTCAAATCAGGGCTTTTGTTAGTCCAGTCCATAAACCTCCATTTTTACTTTTTTGAGCTTTCCTTGATAGATTTTCTATTGTGCTTAGGATCATTAACATGTTGAAAGATCCATTTCTGGTTTAACTTTTTAAAAGATGGCCTCACATTTTCCTAAAGCACACTTTGATATGATTCAGAATCCGTAGTTGACTTGATGATTGCAAGCTGCTCATCCCCAATCCATAAAATTTCAATCACCATGCTTCACAGTTGGTATGAGGTTCTTCTCCTGAAATGCCGTCTTCAGTTTGCACCAAACATGTCTACGATTACTGTGTCCAAACAACTTTATATTTGATTCATCGGTCCACAGCTCTAGAAGGCCTGGTCTTCTCTCCTTTATGTTTGTAGGAAAACTGTAGTTTTGCTCTTGGGTGGAATTTGCTAGGCCGGTCAGTCCTGCATTTGAAATCGATGCCACTTGCAGATCAAATACATTTCAGATAGTTTGGTAGTCTTTTAAAATTTCTTGCTAGATCCATAAGCAAATAAAATGATTTTTCTGAGGGCCTTAAACCTGGTACACACTATGTCAGCTCCGGTCGGAGCCAGTGTACTAACTATGCAAAGTTAGTACAATGGTCTTCCCCCACTGAGCTGTTGTGTTCTGACAGGTTGAGGGCCCCCCGCCAGAACACTCCGATCAGCGCTCTCTGCTGATCGTGACTCAGTCGGCTGCTGATTTTCCAGTATACTCGTTCCGACAGAAGTCTTGGAAATGAGGTGTCCCAGGGATTTTATGGGCAATGAAAATGAGCCAGAATGAAAGGGAGTAATATTGTAAAAAAGTAAAAATTTATTGAATATACATATATATTGAAAATGCACAAGTAGGTACACCTAAAAACAATGCATTTGAACACGATCGAATAGAACAGCAACTGAATACTGGAACACACTAACCTCAAAATTAGAGGTTACATTAAATGTGTGGTTTAAAGATGATCCCAACATGTTTCGGAGATGTAGATTTTCAATTCCTTCTTCAGAGGTTTTTAACAGGCTGTTTGTTCTATTCAAAAAGATGTACATAAAGAAAAAATGCATAAATACATATAAATGCTAGAAAATAAATAAATAGAGATGTATATGAATACAGCAGGTAAGCAGCAAAGCATCTATTCGTGGGACATGGGAATTCATCATACTCACAGAGGATCATGTCCTTAGAAATACAGTACACATCAGAAGCTCACAAGTAGGAGGGGCTTGCATCTCTGCATTCGCTCAGTTGCATGAGGGACTCTGGAAACCAGGAGTGAGTCTGCAATAATGCGTCTCACATTCACCAAGGGTGATGGAATTCCTAAGAGGCCTTTGTGTGAAAAGTACTACATGCTGAGGAGCCTTGCAGCTTCACCTTGGCCGGAAAACGCACCGAAAATCGCAGAGATTCCCATAAGATGGGAAACCAATCTAACATAAAAAATACATACATATGATCATAGTATCAGATCATGGGTGAAAAGTGAATACACAACTGCCTATAAGTAACGAGTAATGGGTAAGTATGTAAGTATTCGCTGCTATGCTGTGTAGTATCTTTAATTCTGGCTCATTTTCCTTGCCCATAAAATCCCTGGGGGACCTCATTTCCAAAATGTTCCCTTTATTTGGGATGTGGCAAGGATTGCCAGTTATGCACTCCTGATTGGTTTCTCCTCGTAGTCTTGTTCCGACAGAAGTCAGACAGGGTGCTGCACACACAGGCCAAATGTCAGCTGTTTTTTTTTTTTTTTGCACTGGCCAATGTCTCCTGACATTCAGCCCGTGTGCCTGTGTGTACAGGGCTTTAGAGAGAACTTTTGATCTTGGCATGATGATACCACGCATGTCATAATCAAAAAGAACACAAGACCCTAGATATCTGAAATTTAAATAAGACAGGTTCTATCTCCATATTCCCACAGTTAGTTATAATCATTGACATCTAATCTATTAGATTGTGAGCTCTTATGAGCGGGGCCCGCTTAACCTTCTTGTATTTTATTGTACTGTAACTGTACTGTCTCCCTTTATATTGTAAAGCGCTGCACAAACTGTTGGCGCTATATAAGTCCTGTATCATACTAATAATAATAAAAGGCTGGAATACCTAAGATAACGAATTAAAAGTTGTGGTAAATGTAGGGGTGTAATACTTTGCACCCACCATGTCAATTTTATATGTCATTTGTCCAAGTATATCAGCTTTATATGTGGGCACTTTTTGGATGAAGATTTGTTTCCTTGTTCAAATATGTTGAAAATCTTAGTAATTTCCATGGGGTGTACTTATTTTTTCACGTGACTCCAAAATCCTTAGCCTTGTTCAGCCTGGACTACAGCCAATATAAGCCCCCCAAAAAATATAAAGACACTTTTTTTGCGAAAATGAAGATATGTTTTAAAGCCTGGTTCACACCTATGCAGGTTGCAGTTTGCAAATTCTAGGTGCATTTTGTGTTTTTTCAATACACATTTTTGATCCATTGAAGTCTATGGAACAAAAAAACATAAAGTCCCTGGCCTTTTCCATAAAATGCACAGATGTGAATGTGACCCATAGGAAACCATGTTAAATTGACTGTAGTGTGTTTCTGCAAAACTGAAAACGCACTAAATGCATGTAGGTGTGAACCAGGCCTAAATGCCAAATTAATATAATAGCAAAACAAGAAAAACTTACCAACTATCCAACTTGTACTAAACCTTTATAAAGGCCCCAGCTGGGCTGTCCAAATGTTACCCCCAAACATCCACTTTAAGGCTGGATTCACACCTATGCATTTTTAGTGCTTTTTGCATTTTGCAGATCTGCAATACAGAACGTGTTCCATAGGAAACCATGTTAAATGGACTGCAGTGCAAATCTGCAAAATGCAAAAAGCACTAAAAATGCATAGGTGTGAATCCAGCCTTACACCTACAATTTGTTCATGAATCAGCTGCAAAACATACATGACATCTGATCGCTTAGTGCATGCAAAATTACATACTTTTGCAGGTCTTTGTTGTGCTCACAATTTTTTTTTTTCCAGAATGAGAATAATTACCGTAAGTGAACTAGGCTCCATTGAAAAAAAAGATAGCATATGAAACAAGGTCAAACAAGAATACAAACCTTTACTAAAACAGGCTGAATATATTACACAATTATGGCACTAAGAGCAATGAGATTATCTTGACAGTTAAAGAAAAATTGCGGGAACAAACATTCATATTACCCTATATGGCTGCAGTATCAGTCTGATGCTGCAGTTGTCACATGCCGGCTCTAAGCCCGGTAACTGGTTGGTCATGTGATTGCTGATTGCTCAGTTATTGGGTCCACTCTGAGCACAAAGCTGTGCCTGTCTTCACCGCTCTGGGCTCTGCCCTCCGGTGCTCAGTGAAGCGCTGCGCTGTGGAGGGGGATGGAGTTGCTGGCTCAGGCTCTCAGAGGCTGAGCCATCTGTCAGTCAGGAATCTGGGTGGATCCCCACATTATTATTGAGATATATATACAGAGACTGGAGCGACTCTATGATGTCAGCTGACAGTGGTCTTTATTTAGCCCGCTGTTGTCATGGATATGCATTAATGTCTGTCTGCCATCTTACCTTCCTCCTCATGTGTTCATCTAGAGACCAGACCTCCTTCACCTGGCTTCCTTTATAATCTCCTCCCAGCCTGACTCCACCCCAGGCCCTATCACTGAACACTATATTAACCTGTGCACTGCAAGCCTGCTTTGCTGATCAACGTGTTTGTTAGGCATTGTGTGTTTGGGTTCCTGCCTGCCGTGTGCTACGTCTGTCTCTCTGTTACGTTATTGGCTTGTCCCCGACCATCCCTGTCTGCTCGTGACCCTTGACCTTCGGCTCGTTCTTCGTTATCCTTGTCTGCTTGTGGCCCCTGACCTTCGGCTTGTTATTCGGTTCTCTCTATCGTGTGCTGCTGCTTCCCCTTATCCTACGGGGCGTGAGCTAGGAAACTCCAGGGGCCGCGACCTGGTCCCAGCCTGCAGCGTAACATCCTCACCACTAGAGGCCCTGGAGAAGACCAGCTGGGTCTTAGACTCCGCGCCCTGGGGAATCTTGGCTCTCGCTTCCGTTGGGATCCCGGTTGTGCTCCTCTGGTCCCGCTTTCCACAACCACCCAGTTTCCTATCCACAGAAGCCAGCCATAGGGTTCACTACCTCGCGGTGCACTCCTGTCCCCCTACGGTGTGCATCTGTCACCTGGCCACAGGTGACCCTGACAGTTTGATCAGCCATGAACCCGGCTGACATCCCGCTTCCCGCGGATGATCCATTGCAGGGCATAGTTCGCAGATTTGAGACCCAGGAATCAAATCAGACCCAGGTGATGCAATTCCTCCAGGATCTGGCTTCTCGATTCGAGCAGCTTCAGGTCTCCTTGGGAACCCCGAATCCGCAACCCCAAGTACAACCAGCGGCTGTACCTATCGCACCAGTCGCAGCCTCACACTCACTAAGATTGCCAGCTCCGTTCCGTTTCTCTGGGGACTCCAAGGCCTGCAGGGGGTTTCTCAGCCAATGCACTATTCATTTTGAGCTTCAGCCTCAAAGCTTCCTATCTGACCGGGCTAAGGTAGCCTACATCATTTCCCTCCTCTCCGGTGAAGCTTTGGCCTGGGCTGCCCCCCTGTGGGAGAGGAACGATCCGGTGGTTTCCAGTCTGTCCGAATTCTTGAAGCTCTTTCGTAATATCTTCGAAGAGCCGGCTCGGGCTTCTTCAGCGGCTAGTGCTGTCTTACGTCTTCGCCAAGAATCTAGTTCAGTGGGGCAATATGCTCTTCAGTTCCGTATCCACACAGCTGAATTGAGCTGGAATAATGAGGCCCTGGTCGCTACCTTTTTACATGGCCTCTCTGACCGAGTGAAAGACGAATTAGCGGGAAGAGCCATTCCCGTCGGTCTGGACGATGTAATTTCATTATGCAACCAGATCGACATTCGTTTTCAAGAGAGGTCCTTAGAAAAAAGACACCAGCACTCTCTGGGTCCTAGCCAGTCTGAGCTCCCCTCCCTTCATTCCGTGGAGCATCCTCTACCTGCTGAAGAACCTATGCAGCTGGGCCGGACCAGACTAACCCCCGAAGAACGTGCTAGGCGCAGAACTCTGGGCTTGTGCCTCTATTGTGGGGGCAAGGGTCATTTTCGTGACTCCTGCTCGCTTCGTCCGGGAAACGCTCGGGTCTAATACATTTGGAAGGTGGAGTATTGGACCCAGAAACATCACCTTCTCGCCTGCTCTTGCCGGTGTCCCTTCATGTAGGCACTTCTCCTCAGTCAACCCTTGCATACCTGGATTCCGGGGCTGCCGGCAATTTCATGGATTGGAGAACTGCTTCTTCTATGAAGCTTACCCTTTCACCTCTCACTACCCCATTGGTAGTCTCGGCAATTGATGGCACTGTTCTCCCAGGGGGCCCTATTCGCTTCCAGACGCTACCCATTAGGATGTCGGTAGGGATTCTCCACCAGGAGTGGATATCCTTTCTTATTCTACCCAAGGCCTCTACCCCAGTTGTATTGGGCCTCCCTTGGCTACAGCTCCACTCTCCACATGTGGACTGGGTCTCTGGGCAGATCCTGGCCTGGGGTTCCTCATGTTTCTCGTCGTGTCTTCTCAAGGTGACCCCCAAGGAGAGTCTTCCGGTTGCTGCCACTTCTGTTTCTTCTGATCTTCCCGCCGCATACAGCGATTACCGGGATGTGTTCTGTAAAAAATCAGCTGAGGTGCTTCCTCCCCACAGGTCTTTTGACTGTGCTATTGATCTTGTCCCCGGAGCAACTCTACCCAGGGGTCGTACCTACCCTCTGTCCATCCCAGAGACCCAGGCCATGTCGGAGTATGTAGCAGAGAATCTGGAGAGAGGGTTCATCCGGAAATCCTCATCGCCTGCAGGGGCAGGGTTCTTTTTTGTTGCCAAAAAGGATGGTACCTTAAGACCCTGCATCGATTATCGGGGTTTAAATGCGGTTACTATTAAAAATCGATACCCCTTACCCTTAATATCTGAGCTATTCGATAGGTTGAAGGGTGCCTCCATTTTCACCAAGTTGGATCTCAGAGGCGCGTACAATCTCATTCGAATACGGGAGGGTGACGAATGGAAGACTGCATTTAACACTAGAGACGGGCATTACGAATATCTGGTGATGCCTTTTGGTCTGTGTAATGCTCCAGCCGTGTTTCAAAACTTTGTCAATGAAATCTTCAGAGATCTGCTGTACCAGTTTGTTGTCATCTATCTGGATGACATTCTGATCTTTTCTGAAAATCTGCTCGTCCACAGAAACCATGTCCGCACTGTACTTCAACGTCTTAGAGAGAACAATCTCTATGCCAAGCTGGAGAAATGTTCCTTTGAATGTTCTGAGGTCCTGTTTTTGGGGTGCTTTGTCTCATGTTCGGGGCTTCGTATGGACCCTGGGAAGGTCTTGGCTATCACCAACTGGCCTCTTCCTGCTAGCCTCAAGGCCACACAGCGCTTTCTTGGCTTCACTAATTATTATAGGCAGTTCATAAGGAATTACTCTTCCATTGCCGCGCCTATTATCGCTTTGACCAAGAAGGGTGTGAATGCCAGAGACTGGCCTCCCGAAGCTGTCTCTGCATTTCACAACCTGAAACAGGCCTTTGTTTCTGGCCCCCTCTTGAGGAGACCAAATCCTGGGAATGCATTTTTTATTGAAGTGGACGCTTCCTCAATGGGGGTGGGAGCTGTGCTTCTTCAAATCTTTGAGAAGAGACGCCAACCATGTGCGTTCTTCTCCAAAAAATTTTCTCAGGCAGAGAGGAATTATGCCATCGGTGATCGGGAACTTCTCGCAATTAAATTGGCGTTAGAGGAGTGGCGTCATCTCTTGGAGGGTTCCCCTCACTCCATAACGATCTTTACCGATCACAAGAATTTACAGTATCTACAGAATGCTAAACGTCTGAATCCTAGACAGGCCAGGTGGAGTCTCTTCTTTGCCCGTTTTAATTTCACGATTACCTACAAACCTGGTTCCTGCAACGGTCGGGCTGATGCGCTCTCTAGGTCATTTGACACTTTGGACGAGGAGTCCGCCCCTGAACCTGAGCCGATCATTCCCACCTCATGCATTGTTGCCCACTCTACCACCCTGAAGTCTAAAATTCCGCCTGGTAAGACCTTTGTCCCCACTGAGCTAAGAGCTAAGATCCTTCGTTGGGGACATGATTCCAAGGTGGCAGGGCATTCTGGATTCCTCCGATCCTTCCTACTCATCAGTCGTCACTACTGGTGGCCTAATCTCCGCTCAGACGTCAAAGACTACGTTAAAGCTTGTCATGTCTGTGCTCAGTCCAAATCCTCCACACAAGCTCCTGCTGGTCTCCTCATGCCCTTGCCTATTCCTAAGGAACCCTGGGCCCATATTGCCATGGATTTTATCACCGATCTCCCACTGTCTGAGAATAATACAGTCATTTGGGTGGTAATCGATCGATTCTCCAAGATGGCTCATTTTGTTCCTCTTCCTGGTCTTCCTTCTGCCCCTGCCTTGGTTCCCATTTTCATTCGAGAAATTCTCCGCCTACATGGGGTCCCTTCTCATATTGTTTCCGACAGGGGAGTCCAATTCACGTCTCGTTTTTGGAGAGCCTTTTGCAAATCCCTCAATATTGTCTTGGATTTTTCTTCTTCTTACCATCCCCAATCCAATGGACAGACTGAGAGGGTTAATCAGGAGTTAGAGGTCTTTCTTCGCACCTTTGTGTCTTCTCACCATGACGATTGGTCCTCTCTACTCCCGTGGGCAGAATTCTCCCATAACAATCATGTGAATACCAGTTCGCAGAAGACACCCTTTTTCACAGTTTGTGGAAAACACCCTCAACTTCCTCTTCCTATGATCTGTTCTCCAGACATTCCAGCTTTGGCTTCGGTTCAGGAGTCTCTCAATTCCGTTTGGGGTCACGTTCATGATTCCCTCCGGGCAGCTGCTGAAAAATTCAAAGGCTTTGCCGACCGCCGCAGGCGTAAACCGCCTTCTCTTCAGCCAGGGGACAAAGTCTGGCTCTCTACCAGGAACATCAAGCTCCGAGTTCCTTCTCTGAAGTTTGCTCCACGATTCATCGGTCCATACACGGTAACTGCTAAACTGAATCCGGTTTGTTTCAAACTCCAGATTCCTAAGAGCCTTAAAATCACTAACTCCTTTCATGTTGCTCTTCTAAAGCCTTTAGTCCTCAATAAATTCTCTCGTCCTCTTCCTACCGTGGCGCCTGTCTCGGAGGATAATCAGGAGTACGAGATCAGTCAAATTCTGGACTCCCGACTCTGTAAAGGCGTTCTTCAGTACCTCGTTCATTGGAAAGGGTTTGGTCCTGAGGAGAGGTCTTGGATCACTGCATCTGAGGTCTTTGCACCTCGTCTGTTAAAGGAGTTTCATCTGAAGTTTCCCTCTAAACCTGGGCCCAGGCGGGGAAGGGGGAGGCCTCGTAAGAGGGAGGGTACTGTCATGGATATGCATTAATGTCTGTCTGCCATCTTACCTTCCTCCTCATGTGTTCATCTAGAGACCAGACCTCCTTCACCTGGCTTCCTTTATAATCTCCTCCCAGCCTGACTCCACCCCAGGCCCTATCACTGAACACTATATTAACCTGTGCACTGCAAGCCTGCTTTGCTGATCAACGTGTTTGTTAGGCATTGTGTGTTTGGGTTCCTGCCTGCCGTGTGCTACGTCTGTCTCTCTGTTACGTTATTGGCTTGTCCCCGACCATCCCTGTCTGCTCGTGACCCTTGACCTTCGGCTCGTTCTTCGTTATCCTTGTCTGCTTGTGGCCCCTGACCTTCGGCTTGTTATTCGGTTCTCTCTATCGTGTGCTGCTGCTTCCCCTTATCCTACGGGGCGTGAGCTAGGAAACTCCAGGGGCCGCGACCTGGTCCCAGCCTGCAGCGTAACATCCTCACCACTAGAGGCCCTGGAGAAGACCAGCTGGGTCTTAGACTCCGCGCCCTGGGGAATCTTGGCTCTCGCTTCCGTTGGGATCCCGGTTGTGCTCCTCTGGTCCCGCTTTCCACAACCACCCAGTTTCCTATCCACAGAAGCCAGCCATAGGGTTCACTACCTCGCGGTGCACTCCTGTCCCCCTACGGTGTGCATCTGTCACCTGGCCACAGGTGACCCTGACAGCTGTCAGCTGATTATGGGTCACAGGAGTGCAATAGTAATTACACTTCTGTGACCCACATAAGAAGTATGACTTAACAAGCTTTGGCCAAATTGGCCATACTTCTCTTTTAAGTTTGATGTTGAAAGTTTTAAATATAGTTCTAGACTGAAGCAATAAGTGGCTAACCTTTATTATATATGATTTTCTTTGTATTACAGTATCTCACAAAAGTGAGTACACCTCTCACATTTTTGTAATTATTTTATTACATCTTTTCATGTGACAACACTGAAGAAATGTAACTTTGCTACAATGTAAAGTAGTGAGTGTACAGCTTGTATAACAGTGTAAATTTGCTGTCCCCTCAAAAGAACTCAACACACAGCCATTAATATCTAAACTGCTGGCAACAAAAGTTAGTACACCCCTAAGTGAAAATGTCCAAATTGGGCCCAAAGTGTCAATGTGTTGTGTGGCCACCATTATTTTTCAGCACTGCCTTAACCCTCTTGGGCATGCAGTTCACCAGAGCTTCACAGGTTGCCACTGGAGTCCTCTTCTACTCCTCCATGATGACATCACGGAGCTGGTGGATGCTAGAGACCATGTCTGGAGACATGCTTGGCCAGTTCATCACCTTTACCTTCAGCTTCTTTAGCAAGGCAGTGGTCATCTTGGAGGTGTGTTTAAGGTCGTTATGTTGGAATACTGCCCTGTGGCCCAGTCTCTGAAGGGAGGGGATCATGCTCTGCTTCAGTATGTCACAGTACATGTTGGCATTCATGGTTCCCTCAATGAACTGTAGCTCCCCAGTGCCGGCAGCACTCATGCAGCCCCAGACCATGACACTCCCACCACCATGCTTGACTGTAGGCAAGACACACTTGTCTTTGTACTCCTCACCTGGTTGCCGCCACACACATTTGACACCATATGAACTAAATAAGTTTATCTTGGTCTCCTCAGACCACAGGACATGGTTCCAGTAATCCATGTCCTTAGTCTGCTTGTTTTCAGCAAACTGTTTGTGGGCTTTCTTGTGCATCATCTTTAGAAGAGGCTTCCTTCTGGGACGACAGCCATGCACACCAATTTGATGCAGTGTGCAGCGTATGGTCTGAGCACTGACAGGCTGATCCCCAACCCCTTCAACCTCTACAGAAATGCTGGCAGCACTCATACGTCTATTTCCCAAAGACAACTTCTGAATATGATGCTGAGCATGTGCACTCAACTTCCTTGGCGAGGGCTGTTCTGAGGGGAACCTGACCTGTTAAAGTGGTTGTAAAGTCATTTTTTAAACTTTTACCTACAGGTAAGCCTATACTAAGGCTTACCTGTCGGTAAAAGAAATATCTCCTAAACCTTTACGGTTTAGGAGATATTCCCCTCGCAATGCGCCGCTGACAGCAGCAGCGCATGCGCACAGGGGATTCTCAGGCTGAAGGCTCGGCAGACGCCGAGCCTCGCCGGAACGAAGTCTCCCGCGCGCATGCGCGGGAGTGAGACATCGCGGCTCCAGCCACTCACAGCGCTGGAGCCGCGATACCCGGAAGACACGCAGAGGCAAGATGACATCTCCCTCGGCGTGGACCAGGTATGTTCCCGACGCCTCGTTCTAAGGTAAGTATTTCATAATGAGCTTGTATGCTGTGCATACAAGCTCATTATGCATTTTCCTTTACAGGTGTAAAAAAAAATAAAAAATAGCGGGTATACAACCGCTTTAAAGCGCTGTATGGTCTTGGCCACCGTGCTGCAGCTCAGTTTCAGGGTCTTGACAATTTCCTTATTGCCTAGGCCATCTTTTTTTTCATCAATAGATTTTTATTGGTTTTTCAAACATATGACATGGAAATTATACCTGTTGCGTTCCAATTCCGTTTCAGGTTATACCCCATTTACAGCTCGTAGGTTACATTCTTTCTTTTAGCCAAGGAAAACATAGGTAATAAAAGTAAGTTGGTTCGTACGTGTAAACATAACAGCATATTTCACTGACATAGTGTGATGAAGGTTTAATTACCAGTTTTGGGGTATACTCTCTGGATTGATGGTTCATATAAACCGTTCTGCTCTTTCCCAGTTAGCCCAGGGCTCCCATTTTTGTTTTGTTTTCGTGATTAGGCCTCTGCTGGATGCCATTGTAAGTTCATAGTTGAAATGCAAATTTACTAGATCTAGAGTGTTTTCTATCGTGGGCAAATGGGTGTTCTTCCATAGTCTGGTCAAGCTGATTCTAGCTGCTAGGAGGATGTTGGTTGTAACTAATCTCGACGGTCCTGGGATTTGCTCGATTGTCAGATTGAGCAGTGCTAGTGCCGGTGATGGTGTTATGTGTTCTTTCGTGATGTCTGACAGGATACGGAAGATGGTTGCCCAGTATGATTTTATGGAGGGGCAGGCCCAGAGAATGTGTAATAGGTCACCTCTCTCTGAGTTACAGCTCCAGCATGTATCGGGGGCGGTAATGTTAAATGAGGCAAGTTTTGTGGGTGTGAGGTACCACCTTAGAGATATTTTTTGTGTGAGTTCCCAGAGTGCTGCGTTTTGGGTAGCTTTGTATATAGAACGTAGGGCTGTGCACCATTGAGTGTCTGTGAATGTTCTCCCGAGATCCTTGTCCCAGTGAAGATGGTGTTTGGATTTGGTAAACTTCTGTTTCTGATGAAAAATGTTGTAAAAGAGAGAGATACCACTTTTCTTTGAGGGGGGGTTTGTCAAGTATGTCCACACTTTAGGGGGAAGTTTATAAAATATGTTGTTTGGTTGTGATAAGCAGTGTTTGATTCGAATGTAGGTAAAGAGTTCAGTGGCATGGAGGTCAAACTTTAATTGTAGCTGTTGAAATGTCAATAGGATGTCTCCTGAGCGTAAGTCCTGTATATGGTTGATACCTTTAGCGGTCCAGTGCTTTAGAGAGAGATCAGTAGTATAATGGCAAAGTATGTCGAGCGGCAGTGGAGGAGAGAATGAGTATTCCGCGTTTGTCCCTTGGGCCACTATTTTCTTCCAGGCTAGGGCGGAGGCTCTGATTGTGGGGGGTAGTGTTTTGGATATTGGGGTGACGTGGGGGATTCCCAGTAGCCAGCTTTTTAAAGTGCGGTTTTTAAACCATGAGGCTTCTAAGTGTCCCCAGAGAGTGCGTGGAGAGTCGTGGAACCAGTCTTGTAGTTGTGCCAGTAGCGTTGCCCAGTAGTAGTCTTCGAATTCTATTAACCCTGACCCCCCTGCTAGTTTGTGTTTGATTAGAATGTGTTTCGCGCATCTAGGGGTCTTTCCTTGCCATAGAAATTTGTTGAAGAGTGTTTGGAGAGATTTGAAGTATGATGCCGGGATGGGTATAGGTATGGTCCTAAAGAGATAGAGTAGTTGGGGAAGATGTAGCATTTTGAACGCGGCGAGTCTACCTGTCCACGATAGTTCGTGTTTAGCCAGTTTTTGGACCTCGGTTTGGAGTTTGCTAATGAATGGTATAAAGTTGCTACTGTATAAATCTTTCGTTGATCTTGTCAGCTGTATCCCTAGATACGTGATACTGTGAGCTGCCCACGTGAATGGGAATTGGGTTTGGAGTAAGTTTCTTGAGGTGGCGTCTATTCCTAGGTCTAGTATATATGATTTGGTTGCGTTTACTCTGTAATAGGAGATTTTGCTAAACCACTGAAGTGTGTTCTGTACTTCTGCTAGTGAGGAAGTAGGATTTGTGATCATGAGAATTACATCGTCTGCGAATAGACTTATTTTGTGTGATTGTCTGCCCACCTCCAATCCTGTTATTGTAGGGTTCTGCCTAATGTGTTCTGCTAGGGTCTCCATGAGTAAATTAAAGATCAGTGGTGACAGCGGGCATCCTTGTCTGGTGCCGTTGGTGATGTCAAATGGTTGGGATAGCATGTCCGCTGAAAACACTCGGGCCGAGGGGGTTGTATATAGTGCTAATATGGCAGTAAGTATTTGGCCTTTGAAGCCAAATTTGTGAAGGACCTGATGTAGGTAGTTCCAGTGGACTCTGTCGAACGCCTTCTCCGCGTCCAGTGCCAGGAGCAGAGAAGGCGTTCCACTAGACTCCGCGAAGTGGATGGCGTCAATCAGTCTTCTCGTGGCGTCAGATGCTTGTCTACCGGACGTGAATCCTGATTGATCCCTATGGATCAGATTGGGCATAATTTGTAATAGTCTGGTAGCTATTATTTTTGCATATATTTTCACATCTAGGTTTAGAAGCGAAATCGGGCGAAAGTTTTGGGGCGTGACCGGTTCCTTGCCTGGTTTTGGAAGTGTGATGATTAGCGCTTGTAGGGATTCATGTGGAAATTTGGCGGATGTGGCCGCATTTTTGAAAAAGTTTGTAAGATAGGGAGCTAATTGGTGTCCGAATGTCTTGAAGTACTCTCCCGTGAGGCCGTCTGGACCCGGAGACTTTCCTAAGGGAATTTTATTAATGGTAGCCATTACTTCTTGTGTTGTGAACGGGTCATTTAGACTAGTAAGTTGTTCAGTCGTCAGCGAGGGGAGTCTAATGTGTGAGAGAAAGTCATGGATGTCGTCTGAGGAGGGTTGATATGTGTCTGGGTCTCTTTTTAGGTTATATAAGTCGCTGTAGTAGGTGCTGAATGCATCTGCTATGTCCTGTGGGTTTCTGAGTGATTCGTTGGTGTGTGGGTGGTGGAGTCTCTCTATTTTGTTTTTTAATCTCCTGCCTTTAATGCGTTGTGCCAGGGCTTTTCCTGCTTTGTTGGATGTAGTGTAGGAGGTGGCTTTTAATTTACTTTGGATGTGCTCGTAAGATTGCAGGAGATGTAGTCTGAGTTCTCTTCTAAGTGTCAGAATCTGTGCAGAGCATGTTGGGTTGGTTTTGTGTTTGTTCTGTTGTTCTAGAGTGGCTAATTGGGTTAATAGAGTTTCTACTCTTTTCGATCTGTTTTTTTTGTGGCGGGAGCTAATTTTAAGTAGTATGCCTCTAATAAAGGCTTTGTGCGCGTTCCACAACACACCTGGGTCAGATACTGAGCCCGAGTTAATTTGGAAGTAGACATTTAGTTGTTCCACTATTTCTGGAGTGTAGATTGGATTTTGTAGGATATAATTGTTTGCTCTCCATAGGAAGGTCTTTGAACATTTTGTTGAGTCTGATATGGTAATGGTGATTGGGGCATGATCTGACCAAGATGTACTGTGGATTTCAGCTGCGCTAATGTTTTGCAGTAGCCACTTATCCGTGAAAAAATTATCAATGCAAGAGTATGTTTTGTGAAGAGGGGAGAAATATGTAAAATCTCTCTCCTCTCCATGTAAGCATCTCCAAATATCATACAGGTCACTTGAAACAAGAAGGTTTTTTAGAGGGGACTCTCTGCGTTTAAGTGCGGAGGTTGAATCTAAAGTAATATCGGGTACCAGGTTGAAATCTCCGCATATAATTAGATGTCCCTGTTTCAGGGGATTTGCTGTACATATGAGTTTGCGGAGGAAGTGAGTCTGCCTGGCATTTGGAGCGTACACATTTATTAAAGTATAGGTAGTATTGTTTATTTCACAAACAAGAATAATATATCGGCCCTCTGGATCGAGGGTGACACGTTTCGTTTTAAACGTAACCGAGTTGTTCACTGCTATCATCACCCCTCTTTTCTTTGAGGTGAATGGTGCGGAGAACACCTGGGAGAATTGTCTATTGGTACATATAGGTGCAATTGTGGAAAGAAAGTGTGTCTCCTGGACGCACAGGATATCGCACTTTAAGTCCAGGGCTGTCTTCCATAGCGAGTGTCTCTTTGCAGGGTGGTTGAGTCCATTTGCGTTTATGGATAGAACCGTGATCGGCATTGTTGTTGCTGTAAGGGAATAACTGATAGATTTCAGGCACTTACAGTTCGGTGAGGGCTTGCGGGTTTCCTGGGACTACCGGGTCAAGTAGTTGTGAATAGGGTTCAGATAGTGCCCGATGGATTGTCTGTTCATACGTTGTATGCAGTGCAGAAGCTGTAAAAACAATAAAGTTAACTGAGAGAACTAAACAAAATAAAATTGGAACTTGTGGATTAAGCACGAGCGGCGAAATGCCCACTCGTTAGAGCGTTAGGTGGAGTAGAGAATGTGGAATTCAACTAAACCACTAGAGGGATAACAGTGTCTATGACTTGGTGAGCACAAATCAAATCAGGATGCTGGAAGCCAGGGAGAGCATTGCTCAGGTTGATTTATAGGCCCATTATAATGGAAGAAGAGAGTTTTGTTCAGGTGCTTCGGCCATTCGGGTTTTGGCGGGGTGTGTGGTTGCTGCGTTGCTCCAAAGGTGGTGTGGTGTCTTGTGGGGGTTCGGAAATGATTCCCCAGGAGTGTAGTAGCTGGATTCCTTTGTGAAGGTTGTGTATCATGTGTGTCTCTCCCTCCCTTGTGATGAGTAGTAACGCAGGGTATCTCCATTTAAACTGAATCTTGTGGTTGTGGAGGCCTTTGGTTATCGGGTTAAGTTGTCTTCTCATCTGCATAGTGTACTTGGAGAGGTCTGGGAATAGAAGAATTCCAGTGTATGGTGCCGGGAGTGTCGGTTTGTTTCTCAGTGTTATGAGGAGCCTTTCTTTGATGTGAAAGAAGTGCACCCTCATTAAGACATCTCTGGGGACTGACGCTGCCAGGTGAGAGGGTTTAGAAATTCTGTGGATTCTATCCACGATAAGGTCTCTGGGCGATGCATCTGGCAGGATTAGGTGCATGAGCTCTTTAGCATACTTAGGGAGGTCTGTCGGTGGGATGGCTTCAGGAACTCCTCTAATTTTTAGATTATTCCTCCTGGACCTGTCCTCTAAATCTGCTATCTTTGTTCTTACCCAGGCCTGTTCATATTTCATGTCAGCATAAGAGTCCACTAGGTCATTCACAGTGGCTGTGCATTCCCCCATGCTGCATTCTAAGTGAGCTACTCTGTCATCCATAGCGTGCATGTCAGCATTTAGTCTGGTGAATAGGGGTGCCAGGGATGACATCAGTGAGGTCTGCAGGGATAGTAACATGTCCTTTAGGGTGGTGTCTATCACTGGTTGCCCCGATGTGGGGAACGTGGCCATGGTGGACTGTAGGGCCTGGTTTGCCTGGAGGTGGCTGAAAGCCTGGGCCTCGATTTGCGGCTGCGGCAGCAGCGGCGGCGGATCCATCCGCATGAGGGATTTCGCGGGGCTTCCTGTTAGCGGGTTGTCTCCCTCTCTTAGGGTAGGTGATAGGGGGGTGCAGGAGTGACCCTGATCTCCTAGGATCTCATCAGGAAGATCCGTGTAGGCCTTCGAGATCGCGGCCGCGCCGGCGCCATTTTGGATCTGACTAACCTTGCTGGAGAAGAAGGCGGTCAGCTTTTTCGGTTGTAGCTCCGTCATCCTCTTTCTGGACATAACTGGGGATGTTGTCCGGGCTGTGGTAGGGCAGGATGGCCGTGGATTGTCCTCTGTAGTGGGCCTGAGGCGCTCCGTTTGTCTCCCTGGCTTGAGAGCTCAGAGTCTAGGCAGCCATCATCAGCGCTGGCAGACCACGCCCCTGCCTAGGCCATCTTTATGTGGAGCTACAATTCTTTTTTTCAGATCGTCAGAGAGTTCTTTGCCATGAGGTGCCATGTTGAACCAGTATGAGAGCAATAACACCAAATTTAACAAACCTGCTCCCCATTCACACCTGAGACCTTGTAACACTAATGAGTCACATGACACCGGGGAAGAAAAATGGGTAATTGGGCCCAATTTGGACATTTTCACTTAGGGGTGTACTCACTTTTGTTGCCAGCGGTTTAGACATTAATGGCTGTGTGTTGAGTTTTTTTGAGGGGACAGCAAATGTACACTGTTATACAAGCTGTACACTCACTACTTTACATTGTAGCAACGTGTCATTTCTTCAGTGTTGTCACATGAAAAGATATAATTAATATTTACAAAAATGGGAGGGGTGTACTCACTTTTGTGAGATACTGTAACTCCAATTTAAGATCTAAGGTGTATATTTATAAAAAAAAAGAAAGAAAAAAAAAAACACATTTGCCCAGTGAAAGTGCATGTATATTCATTCTGTGCAAATGGGGCAAAAATGAACTTTATTTGGCGATTTCCTTTGCTGGTTGAACGTTTTTCATTGATTTAAAATGGAAATACAGCGTTTTGTCAACTAGATGGTGATAAATATATTTCCTATGACACGTATCACAGTCCAGTGGCCAAATGTAGTTCCCTGTAGGGGGGCACTCACCTGCCACCCCATCAGTGCTGTCATTTGCTCCACCACAAGCCGATCAGCGTGTCCAAACCAATGATTTATGGTCGGAACCCGCTGATCGGCTGAACAAATGACAGAAGAGAGCTCTGTGTTGGTAAACAACACAGGGCTCTCTACAGATAGCAGCGATGTGCCATTTTTTTCTCCATGAAAACCAGCACATTGCTCAGTAAAAACAGCACACGGTAAACATTTTTAGGCACACAGTTAACCCCTTGATTGCCCCTAAATGTTAACCCCTTCCCAGCCAGTGTCATTAGCACAGTGACAGTGTATAGTATTAGCACTGGTTACTGTATTAGTGTCACTGATGATGTCAGTGTGAGTTAGTCAGTTCCCCCCCCCCCAGTGTCAGTTAGCGTCAGATTGTCCATTGCACTATCACAGTCCCACTATAAGTCGCTGATCGCCGCCATTACTAGTATAAAAAATAAAAAAAATAAAAACTCCAGTAAATTTACCATCATTTGTAGACGCTATAACTTTCACACAAACCAATTAATATACAGTGATACCTCGGATAGCAAGTAACGCGGTATACAAGCATTTTGCAAGACGAGCTATATTTTTTTTTCAAGCCGCTGGAGAACTCAGAGACACTCCTAGCTCAGTGGGGCGTGCGTAAAGTGCGTCGGAGCACCCGGAAGTGTCAACAGTTCCTGAGTGTCTCCGAGCGTCACCAGCGCCCCACACCTCTGGCCACATACAATACTGCATACACCAGCAGCGATTGTGGAATGAATCATCTGCGTTTCCATTATTTTTTATGGGGAAACTTGCTTTGATATACGAGTGCTTTGAATTGCAAGCATGCTTCTGGAACTAATTATGCTCGCAATCCAAGGTATTACTGTACACTTATTGGGACTTTTTTTTAAACAATAGCATGTAGCAGAATACATTTTGGCCTAAATTTTGTTTTTTTATATATTTTTTTGGATTTGTTTTATAACAAAGTAAAAAATATATATTTTTTCAAAATTTGTTTATAGCGCAAAAAATAAAAAACCCAGTGGTGATCAAATATCACCAAAAGAAAGCTCTATTTGTGCGGAAAAATTCTATACATTTAATTTGGGTACAGTGTTGCATGACTGCACAATTACCAATTAACCACTTCAGCCCCGGAAGATTTGGCTGCCCAATGACCGGGCCATTTTTTGCGATACGGCACTGCGTCGCTTTAACTGACAATTGTGCGGTCGTGCGATGTTGTACCCAAAAAAAAGTGACATCCTTTTTTTCCCACAGATATAGCTTTCTTTTGGTGGTATTTGATCACCTCTGCGATTTTTATTTTTTGCGCTATAAACAAAAAAAGACCGTCAATTTTGAAAAAAAACACAATATCTCTGGTGGTTCTCCTGTGCGAAGCCGTATATGTACGGTATTTCTCCCAGGAGAGCCATTCTGCTGCAGTATATCTGGATGAGCCGGTCGGGAACCCGTTAAAGTAGCACAGTGCTAAATAGTAAAAATTGGCCTGGTCAGGAAGGGGGTAAAATCTTCTGGAGCTGAGTGGTTAAATAATGAAGAACATTTGACCAGCTTAAGAAATAACCTAATAGCATTTGTTTTTTGCTTTATTTTCACAGAATGGATGTACCCGCACCTTCCCTGTGCACATTTTTTTATGTTTTTTTTTTTTATAAATACACCTATAGTGTTTATGCTTTGAGGCTAGAAAAGCCACAGCAGCCAAATATTCTAAGATATATTAGCCCCTCTAGTAACTGTCGTTACTTATAAACTGGCTCAGTGACCAATTTGGATCCCGTCTTGCATTTGCAGGAAGGACGGAAAATGTAAGTTATTGGTTTGAAAGCAATGATTGGTTTCCTACAGCCCTATCCTATTCTTCATTTTTATAGTCCAGCAACACAGCTGTGTGCTTCTTATGATATATTAGCAGTATAGTCATGGAGAGACCTGAGCAACAAGGTTGGCATACTTGGTGCCCATTTTTTTTTTAAAAGACATACAGTGCAAAATATCTTCAAATGTTTCAAATAAAATGCATCTTTACACCTATAAGACACATCAAGACACATTTTAGCAACACAGAAACAATGTAAATAAACCATAAATGGCAGAACAAGAGGCGCTGCTGTTTATGCGACATCCACCAGGTGTCCACACAGGCTTGCACATATAATTCTGAATCTGCAGAGTCAGGTGAGAGCTTGTCCTTATTGTATCCGAATGGCTTTGTATGAGGAAACTGGATGTGTGACAGAATTACAATGCCAGCTACACATTACTCCCAGACCAGGAGCTGTACGGTCCATTCACAGATTCATCCTAGCTGTCAGGCTTAAAAAAAAAGGGAAAAATACTTTTTTTTTTTTAACAGAATACAGAAAAGGAAATCTTTATATGATTGATACAAGAGCATTTATGATCGTAACCTTAGTTCCTTACATGAAAACATGAAAATATACATTAGCCACTAAAAATAAAAACATATTTGAATGAACATCCCTTGACCTTAAAGTGATACTAAAGCTTCGTTTTTTTTTTTTTTTTTTTTTTTTTAACAACAAACATCATACTTGCCTCTACTGTACAGCTCGTTTTGCACAGAGTGGCCCTGATCCTCCTCTTCTGGGGACCCTTGGCGGCTCTCGCGGCTCCTCCCCACATTAGATAACCCCCTAGGAGAATCGCTCTCCCGAGGGGGTTACCTTGTGGGCACGCTCCTGAGTCATACACTCGGCATCCATAGACGCCGAGTGTATGACTCGCCTCTGCCCCCCGGCGCCCGCGTCATTGGATTTGATTGACAGCATCGGGAGCCAATGGCTGCACTGCTATCAATCTATCCAATCAAAGCCGGGACACCGTGGAGAGAAGGACGGCGGGGACGCGCCCATGGAAATTCAGGGCTCAGGTAAGTAAAACGGGGGGGGGGATGGGGGGCAGGACACTGCAAGGTGTTTTTTCACCTTAAAGCGGTGGTTCCGCGGCCAATCGTTGTTTTTTTTTTGGTGCATTCAATGTGGTTTTAAAATACAATGTTATACTCACTTGTTTGGTGTCTTCTAATATCCCATGTGTGTTTTCCTGGCAAAGAACTTTTAAAATCCGATGCAGACCGTTTCCATTTTGCTTGTGGGCATTGTAAAGCCCACAAGCAATCATTTCCTGGACCGGCGTCACGCATCACTGCATGTGTGAAATCTCGAGAGATTTCACAGGACGGCGTTCTGCATTGTCTCTTGGGAAGCATGACACTGTGCTCCCAGATGACATCGCGGCGCTGGGGAAAGGAGTAGGAAAGCCTACTCCCACGGGAGGGAAAACCCGGAAGTGGCAGTATAAAAAGCAATACTACGGTATTTATACAAAATAAAAAAAAATTATGTGGCTATTTAAATTATTGGTAGTGTTCTGCATGTGCCGGGATATAGTTGTTTTTTTGGGTGGAGCTCCACTTTAATGCATAGGATGCATTAAGGTGAAAAAACACGAAGGTTTACAACCCCTTTAAAGTGGATGTAAACCCTCCATATACCCAGTGAAGTGAACCGCCTCAGATAATACACAGAGATAAAACAAATCCTCCTACATACGTTTTACATGTACCCAGTATATGATTTTTTTTTTTTTTATTAACAAAAATTTCTCATCCTGCTTCTGTGAAGTTTCTCATCACTATGGTAAAAAGGGATAGTCAATTTGACTCCAGTAACCATTGTAAAAATTAACAAACCTTCAGAAAATGAAATTTTTTAAACAAAATTCTTCTAATCAACGGCCAAATTTACACAACAAAAGATGACCAGAGAGTTTCCATAACCACTGTCATGGATATGCATTAATGTCTGTCTGCCATCTTACCTTCCTCCTCATGTGTTCATCTAGAGACCAGACCTCCTTCACCTGGCTTCCTTTATAATCTCCTCCCAGCCTGACTCCACCCCAGGCCCTATCACTGAACACTATATTAACCTGTGCACTGCAAGCCTGCTTTGCTGATCAACGTGTTTGTTAGGCATTGTGTGTTTGGGTTCCTGCCTGCCGTGTGCTACGTCTGTCTCTCTGTTACGTTATTGGCTTGTCCCCGACCATCCCTGTCTGCTCGTGACCCTTGACCTTCGGCTCGTTCTTCGTTATCCTTGTCTGCTTGTGGCCCCTGACCTTCGGCTTGTTATTCGGTTCTCTCTATCGTGTGTTGCTGCTTCCCCTTATCCTACGGGGCGTGAGCTAGGAAACTCCAGGGGCCGCGACCTGGTCCCAGCCTGCAGCGTAACATCCTCACCACTAGAGGCCCTGGAGAAGACCAGCTGGGTCTTAGACTCCGCGCCCTGGGGAATCTTGGCTCTCGCTTCCGTTGGGATCCCGGTTGTGCTCCTCTGGTCCCGCTTTCCACAACCACCCAGTTTCCTATCCACAGAAGCCAGCCATAGGGTTCACTACCTCGCGGTGCACTCCTGTCCCCCTACGGTGTGCATCTGTCACCTGGCCACAGGTGACCCTGACAGTTTGATCAGCCATGAACCCGGCTGACATCCCGCTTCCCGCGGATGATCCATTGCAGGGCATAGTTCGCAGACTTGAGACCCAGGAATCAAATCAGACCCAGGTGATGCGATTCCTCCAGGATCTGGCTTCTCGATTCGAGCAGCTTCAGGTCTCCTTGGGAACCCCGAATCCGCAACCCCAAGTACAACCAGCAGCTGTACCTATCGCACCAGTCGCAGCCTCACACTCACTAAGATTGCCAGCTCCGTTCCGTTTCTCTGGGGACTCCAAGGCCTGCAGGGGGTTTCTCAGCCAATGCACTATTCATTTTGAGCTTCAGCCTCAAAGCTTCCTATCTGACCGGGCTAAGGTAGCCTATATCATTTCCCTCCTCTCCGGTGAAGCTTTGGCCTGGGCTGCCCCCCTGTGGGAGAGGAACGATCCGGTGGTTTCCAGTCTGTCCGAATTCTTGAAGCTCTTTCGTAATATCTTCGAAGAGCCGGCTCGGGCTTCTTCAGCGGCTAGTGCTGTCTTACGTCTTCGCCAAGAATCTAGTTCAGTGGGGCAATATGCTCTTCAGTTCCGTATCCACACAGCTGAATTGAGCTGGAATAATGAGGCCCTGGTCGCTACCTTTTTACATGGCCTCTCTGACCGAGTGAAAGACGAATTAGCGGGAAGAGCCATTCCCGTCGGTCTGGACGATGTAATTTCATTATGCAACCAGATCGACATTCGTTTTCAAGAGAGGTCCTTAGAAAAAAGACGCCAGCACTCTCTGGGTCCTAGCCAGTCTGAGCTCCCCTCCCTTCATTCCGTGGAGCATCCTCTACCTGCTGAAGAACCTATGCAGCTGGGCCGGACCAGACTAACCCCCGAAGAACGTGCTAGGCGCAGAATTCTGGGCTTGTGCCTCTATTGTGGGGGCAAGGGTCATTTTCGTGACTCCTGCTCGCTTCGTCCGGGAAACGCTCGGGTCTAATACATTTGGAAGGTGGAGTATTGGACCCAGAAACATCACCTTCTCGCCTGCTCTTGCCGGTGTCCCTTCATGTAGGCACTTCTCCTCAGTCAACCCTTGCATACCTGGATTCCGGGGCTGCCGGCAATTTCATGGATTGGAGAACTGCTTCTTCTATGAAGCTTACCCTTTCACCTCTCACTACCCCATTGGTAGTCTCGGCAATTGATGGCACTGTTCTCCCAGGGGGCCCTATTGGCTTCCAGACGCTACCCATTAGGATGTCGGTAGGGATTCTCCACCAGGAGTGGATATCCTTTCTTATTCTACCCAAGGCCTCTACCCCAGTTGTATTGGGCCTCCCTTGGCTACAGCTCCACTCTCCACATGTGGACTGGGTCTCTGGGCAGATCCTGGCCTGGGGTTCCTCATGTTTCTCGTCGTGTCTTCTCAAGGTGACCCCCAAGGAGAGTCTTCCGGTTGCTGCCACTTCTGTTTCTTCTGATCTTCCCGCCGCATACAGCGATTACCGGGATGTGTTCTGTAAAAAATCAGCTGAGGTGCTTCCTCCCCACAGGTCTTTTGACTGTGCTATTGATCTTGTCCCCGGAGCAACTCTACCCAGGGGTCGTACCTACCCTCTGTCCATCCCAGAGACCCAGGCCATGTCGGAGTATGTAGCAGAGAATCTGGAGAGAGGGTTCATCCGGAAATCCTCATCGCCTGCAGGGGCAGGGTTCTTTTTTGTTGCCAAAAAGGATGGTACCTTAAGACCCTGCATCGATTATCGGGGTTTAAATGCGGTTACTATTAAAAATCGATACCCCTTACCCTTAATATCTGAGCTATTCGATAGGTTGAAGGGTGCCTCCATTTTCACCAAGTTGGATCTCAGAGGCGCGTACAATCTCATTCGAATACGGGAGGGTGACGAATGGAAGACTGCATTTAACACTAGAGACGGGCATTACGAATATCTGGTGATGCCTTTTGGTCTGTGTAATGCTCCAGCCGTGTTTCAAAACTTTGTCAATGAAATCTTCAGAGATCTGCTGTACCAGTTTGTTGTCATCTATCTGGATGACATTCTGATCTTTTCTGAAAATCTGCTCGTCCACAGAAACCATGTCCGCACTGTACTTCAACGTCTTAGAGAGAACAATCTCTATGCCAAGCTGGAGAAATGTTCCTTTGAATGTTCTGAGGTCCTGTTTTTGGGGTGCTTTGTCTCATGTTCGGGGCTTCGTATGGACCCTGGGAAGGTCTTGGCTATCACCAACTGGCCTCTTCCTGCTAGCCTCAAGGCCACACAGCGCTTTCTTGGCTTCACTAATTATTATAGGCAGTTCATAAGGAATTACTCTTCCATTGCCGCGCCTATTATCGCTTTGACCAAGAAGGGTGTGAATGCCAGAGACTGGCCTCCCGAAGCTGTCTCTGCATTTCACAACCTGAAACAGGCCTTTGTTTCTGGCCCCCTCTTGAGGAGACCAAATCCTGGGAATGCATTTTTTATTGAAGTGGACGCTTCCTCAATGGGGGTGGGAGCTGTGCTTCTTCAAATCTTTGAGAAGAGACGCCAACCATGTGCGTTCTTCTCCAAAAAAAATTCTCAGGCAGAGAGGAATTATGCCATCGGTGATCGGGAACTTCTCGCAATTAAATTGGCGTTAGAGGAGTGGCGTCATCTCTTGGAGGGTTCCCCTCACTCCATAACGATCTTTACCGATCACAAGAATTTACAGTATCTACAGAATGCTAAACATCTGAATCCTAGACAGGCCAGGTGGAGTCTCTTCTTTGCCCGTTTTAATTTCACGATTACCTACAAACCTGGTTCCTGCAACGGTCGGGCTGATGCGCTCTCTAGGTCATTTGACACTTTGGACGAGGAGTCCGCCCCTGAACCTGAGCCGATCATTCCCACCTCATGCATTGTTGCCCACTCTACCACCCTGAAGTCTAAAATTCCGCCTGGTAAGACCTTTGTCCCCACTGAGCTAAGAGCTAAGATCCTTCGTTGGGGACATGATTCCAAGGTGGCAGGGCATTCTGGATTCCTCCGATCCTTCCTACTCATCAGTCGTCACTACTGGTGGCCTAATCTCCGCTCAGACGTCAAAGACTACGTTAAAGCTTGTCATGTCTGTGCTCAGTCCAAATCCTCCACACAAGCTCCTGCTGGTCTCCTCATGCCCTTGCCTATTCCTAAGGAACCCTGGGCCCATATTGCCATGGATTTTATCACCGATCTCCCACTGTCTGAGAATAATACAGTCATTTGGGTGGTAATCGATCGATTCTCCAAGATGGCTCATTTTGTTCCTCTTCCTGGTCTTCCTTCTGCCCCTGCCTTGGTTCCCATTTTCATTCGAGAAATTCTCCGCCTACATGGGGTCCCTTCTCATATTGTTTCCGACAGGGGAGTCCAATTCACGTCTCGTTTTTGGAGAGCCTTTTGCAAATCCCTCAATATTGTCTTGGATTTTTCTTCTTCTTACCATCCCCAATCCAATGGACAGACTGAGATGGTTAATCAGGAGTTAGAGGTCTTTCTTCGCACCTTTGTGTCTTCTCACCATGACGATTGGTCCTCTCTACTCCCGTGGGCAGAATTCTCCCATAACAATCATGTGAATACCAGTTCGCAGAAGACACCCTTTTTCACAGTTTATGGAAAACACCCTCAACTTCCTCTTCCTATGATCTGTTCTCCAGACATTCCAGCTTTGGCTTCGTTTCAGGAGTCTCTCAATTCCGTTTGGGGTCACGTTCATGATTCCCTCCGGGCAGCTGCTGAAAAATTCAAAGGCTTTGCCGACCGCCGCAGGCGTAAACCGCCTTCTCTTCAGCCAGGGGACAAAGTCTGGCTCTCTACCAGGAACATCAAGCTCCGAGTTCCTTCTCTGAAGTTTGCTCCACGATTCATCGGTCCATACACGGTAACTGCTAAACTGAATCCGGTTTGTTTCAAACTCCAGATTCCTAAGAGCCTTAAAATCACTAACTCCTTTCATGTTGCTCTTCTAAAGCCTTTAGTCCTCAATAAATTCTCTCGTCCTCTTCCTACCGTGGCGCCTGTCTCGGAGGATAATCAGGAGTACGAGATCAGTCAAATTCTGGACTCCCGACTCTGTAAAGGCGTTCTTCAGTACCTCGTTCATTGGAAAGGGTTTGGTCCTGAGGAGAGGTCTTGGATCACTGCATCTGAGGTCTTTGCACCTCGTCTGTTAAAGGAGTTTCATCTGAAGTTTCCCTCTAAACCTGGGCCCAGGCGGGGAAGGGGGAGGCCTCGTAAGAGGGAGGGTACTGTCATGGATATGCATTAATGTCTGTCTGCCATCTTACCTTCCTCCTCATGTGTTCATCTAGAGACCAGACCTCCTTCACCTGGCTTCCTTTATAATCTCCTCCCAGCCTGACTCCACCCCAGGCCCTATCACTGAACACTATATTAACCTGTGCACTGCAAGCCTGCTTTGCTGATCAACGTGTTTGTTAGGCATTGTGTGTTTGGGTTCCTGCCTGCCGTGTGCTACGTCTGTCTCTCTGTTACGTTATTGGCTTGTCCCCGACCATCCCTGTCTGCTCGTGACCCTTGACCTTCGGCTCGTTCTTCGTTATCCTTGTCTGCTTGTGGCCCCTGACCTTCGGCTTGTTATTCGGTTCTCTCTATCGTGTGTTGCTGCTTCCCCTTATCCTACGGGGCGTGAGCTAGGAAACTCCAGGGGCCGCGACCTGGTCCCAGCCTGCAGCGTAACATCCTCACCACTAGAGGCCCTGGAGAAGACCAGCTGGGTCTTAGACTCCGCGCCCTGGGGAATCTTGGCTCTCGCTTCCGTTGGGATCCCGGTTGTGCTCCTCTGGTCCCGCTTTCCACAACCACCCAGTTTCCTATCCACAGAAGCCAGCCATAGGGTTCACTACCTCGCGGTGCACTCCTGTCCCCCTACGGTGTGCATCTGTCACCTGGCCACAGGTGACCCTGACAACCACACTGATTTCTCTAAATTGCTAAGAAACTGTGGGATTGATTTACTAAAACTGGAGAGTTCCAAATTTGGTGCAGCTGTGCATAAAAACAAGCTTCCAGGTTTTGTCGTAAAAACGTAAGTAGCCACCCTGGCGGTATGATTATGTCAGATTTTTATGACTCAAAGAGGTACGATTGTTTTGCATAGAAATTTGGTGTTTTAAATTGTAGGCCTGTAATTCTTAGTAATAACGCACTTAAATATGTCCAGACAAGAGTCTAGTAGACATCCCGGGTATGATAAAGTTTGAAACACAAAATCATAAATGTCCCATAGCCAGAACAGGAAGTGAGAAAAAATCCCTGCAATTTGTGGGAATCCCTTGGGTCCTCCAGGTCCCTAGAACTAGTGTTACCATTAGAAGATTTCCCACTCTATTACCTTTCTGGGTGACAACCCAAAATTTGATATGATAAAGTTTGAAACACAAAATCATAAATGATAATATAATAAATAACTATAAATAATTAGAAAAAAAAATAATATAATAATAATAAAATGTATTTACCCACGATTCACTATCGCTCAATTCTGCAAGTGTTCTAATTTACTATCGCTGTTTTCTAGCTGGTCTAAAAATACTTTTGACGTAAAGGGACACTTTTTGGTTGCTATAGACAATCTCCAGTTTCCAGGCAGAAAGAACTGTATATATAATATAAAACTGCATGCAGGGCACTGGACAAAGCAATAGGGACAAAGGGGAGGTGAAATGATTTCATACAGTACTGTAATCTGTAAGTGTTATGAATTTAATACTTTTTGAATTTGCTGCCAGGCTCCGCCCCGTGCGTCGTGACGCTCGCAGGGAACGGAGCCCAGAACACAGAGGCATCGGGCAGAGGACACAGCCCGCAGACACAGCAGGGGGATATTGCAGGATCCTGGTGACAAGGTAAGTATACTGCACCAGGATCCTGCAATGCAATCCCGAGTGTGGCTTGGGGTTTCTGCTAATGGTACTGAAATTTAACCCCGAGCCACACTCGGGAAAACCGCCAAGGAGGTTAAACAAGCTTAAGTTAGAAGCTGGTTGGCTACTATGCACGGCTGCACCAGATTTTGCACTTTCCAGTTTTAGTAAATCAGCTCCAGTGACACAACTTGTGCTGTGCCAACCACTACTCAACCCATACTCTTTGGTGGTGAGCACTACTTTCATTTTTGCTTTAGTTGGGGTGCTACAAACTGTTTTCCTTCAGGCATGGACTTCTATACCTCACAAAACTAGCATGCCCAAGGCAGCAGACAAGAGATTTACTAAAACTGGAGCGCTCAGAATCTGGTGAAGCTGTGCATGGTAGCCAATCAGCTTCTAACGTCAGCCTGTTCAATTAAGCTTCAACAATAAGCCCCCGTTCACATTGGCGCAATTTGACATGCGATTTGACAGGTAAAATCACCTGTCAAATCAGAGTCTATTGCCGGCAATAGGAGCGTCCAAAATCGGTGCAACGCCAACTTTGCGGCGCCGCACCGATATCCAGTGTTCCTGCACTACTTTTGGCGACTTCGGGGGGCGATTTCAATAGACATCTATGCATGAACCCGCACAGATGTCTTTCAAGTCACCCTTCGAAGTCGGACTGAACTACGGCTTTGAAATCGTGCGAGTTCAGATGAACTTGCACAATTTCAAAGCCGTGTTCAATGTAAACGAGGGCTAAAACCTGAAAGCTGATTCATTTCTATGGACAGCTGCAGCAGATTTTGCATGCTCCAGTTTTAGTAAATCTTCTCCATTGTATCTTATGTCACTTACAAGCACCTATTCTTACACCGCAACAATCTCCACCAACTTGAAGGCCAGGCTTCACCCCTAGGACCCACCTACATCAAAAGTCATTGGTATGAATTTCTAAGCAAAAATGAAACTGATCCATATCAATTCATGCATCGAATATTTTATGCACATAGAGAGGAGATTGATTATTGTAAATCTGCAGTAGTTTCTTGGGTGAATATTTGGAGTTGTGCTTCTCAAATAATTATTTACTGTTTTACAAAACAAAATGTATTGAAGATGATTGCTGATCCTGTCAGTATTAAAAATCATACTTAAACTATAACTAAAGGCAAAACTTTTTTTTTTTTTTTTTCGGAGAGAGTGGAGATGGAGTAGAACACCTATTAGGTTCATATTGCTGCCTGTGCTCCTGTTAGGAAGATTCATCCCCTCTATTTGTCCTGTTTACCTTTATCCGAAGTGAAAGTAAAAGAAAATATAAAATTTTGGGTTGTCACCCAGAAAGGTAATAGAGTGGGAAATCTTCTAATGGGAACACTAGTTCTAGGGACCTGGAGGACCCAAGGAATTCCCACAAATTCCCACAAATTGCACTTCCTGTTCTGGCTATAGGACAAGAAGTGGAAGTAAATTGCCTGGATGGGACACACATATGGAAAAAATATATTTATTATATAACCCTCCCTTACTAACCTAAATGAAACAAAATGTTTTGCCAATAGTTCTTTTTTTAAGAAAACATGGGTTTGCTATTTTCAGTTTTTCACAAGATCACTTTAAAAAAGTAAAAAATTATAAATGAACACTTTCTCTCTGCTCTCTGTAACAAACCCATGTCTCTTCACTTCCTGATGACATTATACAGTCAGGGACTGACTGATGACGCTATACAGTGAAATGCATAGAGGTCGGATCGCTGCTGAAAGACCCATGGAACGCAGGAGGTGACGTCACGTTTGTTCGTCAGTGGAACGCACGCCAAGGTTTGGTAGGACAGACGGCACCTTTATCTGCACTCTCTGGTGGTAGCATTTAAATTGAATATAAAGATACACAAAGACATGCTGATCAAGCTGGTGCCGGTCTGGGCACTCTGAAGTTTAGGCATATACTATTGGGGGAAGTGATTAACCTGTCATTTGCTTTTTTTGGGTGATTGGTGCGTATAATCTTTGAGGGGAGAGCATTCCTGTGAGATGAAGAATTGCTGATCTGGAGTTCCATGCTGGTTATCTTGGCTGTATAACAAACGCGTGTTGGTCCAGTGGGCCTTAGGGCTCTATTGAGTGCAATATTAGCATCACTGGTGGTGGAGCACTTTGCGTGTAGCTCTTCACAAAGAAGCACTGTGGATGGGATGAATTAGAAAAATTGTGGATATTTGGATTTTTGTGTTGGAACAGTTTTGAGATTTTTATTATATTCTATTTTGCTTTATTTTATTTACCATTTTTTCTTGATTCTTATCATTTGCATTGTTTCCCCAATGGGACACTCATTCACGTATGTTTCACATGACGCTGCTGATATAAAATACTTGCAGGGTCTCTTTGGAAGTTCTAAGCATTTGTTTGAAGGTTTAAATTATTGATTTACAATTTACATATGGTTTCAAGCACTAAGTGTTTAAGGATTTATATAGAGAAATAGCACCTACTTTATCTTTTTGATCAACATGTCTCTTTACTGTTCCTTGTGCTCACCTCATACTTTTGTATGACATCTTTATTTATGTCATGTACCTTTTCTGCTTATAACACTTTTTATTACGTCTGACCATGTATTTTTATAATATCTTCTGAATATATTTTAAATCAGCAAAACATAAGAATGTCATAAAAGGATAACTGATCATAATTTCAACTTTAAATCAAAGCATATACAACACTCTTAGTATAGATCTACAACGTATTTTACTCATGTTTGATTTTCTGATTCTGATACTGATGCTATTATGTGCACTGAATATCGTAAGCCCATAGCTAAAAAGAAAAGTAAAAAAGGTATATTCTAATTGTGCAATATAGCGTATCTGTTGTACACATTTATATGCATGTAAAATATGACTTTAATTTTTACTTATTAAATAAAAAGTATGTTTTCAATTTTTGCAGTCATGTTTCTAACACCCATAAATATATATATATATATATATATATATATATATATATATATATATATTACTTTTGTTCTGGCCAGCTGTGATGGGGTTGTGTGTATTCTATGTTTCAGAAATGGTAGGTGTGGACTCCCATGAGACAAGGAATGCAAGAAGTTTGCAACTTTCCACTAAAATGCCTGAAAGAAAGTGCAGATTGTACTGCATGACACTTTCAAGTCACCACCCTAGAAAGAAGAAGAAGATATGGGCAAGAGGTCAATGTCAAAGCCAGACACATGAATAAGAAATCTTAAAATATTGGCAGAGTTCATCCCATCACCAGAGTAGCAAGATATACAGATCAATTACTGAAACCCAACAGGACCATTGCAAACCTTTTTTTCCAACACTGATACAGTTCATTGAGCAGATCTTCTGTTTGATGCCTCTGGAGGTCACATGTTCACATGTACACTGGAGAGTATTTGCGATACAATTCCATATTTATACCCATATTAAACTTTCTGTTTCTTTATCTCTCTGCTGCATGGGTTCTCTTTTGTTGCTATATGATTTATGATTGTCCTCATGTTATTACTATATTTTTGTACAGCAAGGACACCTGCATGCAAGTGTAAAAAATCTCCAAATTACCTTTCCGAAGACATCCTGGCTGGTGTCATGTGCCAAATTCTTACTAGAATAGGGAATTATTTGGGGTTTCACTAAGTGTATCTCAGCATCTACTGAGGAAGGCCAATGATGGGCCGATATGCGTCTAGAAGGGAGGAGCCGATAGTGTGATGTCAGGCCAGGCACTGTGAGTGTGTACATGGCAGCGCTACAGCGGAGGTTTCTATATGTGATTTTTATGGTTTTATCTTGTAAGTGCAACTTGTTTTTAGGGGCTTTTAATAAACTTGTATACAGAGAACACTATGGTTTCTATACTTGTTATTTACATGTCTTGAACTCATGGAATCTTTAGCGAAGCTGGGAGGTGATTTGTTTCCTGGATGCAAGTGTGCGGAGTTACCAGTAGAGAGGAGCAGTCTGCAGATTGCTGGAATACCCACCATTGATCATTATGAGGAGGAGATCGTAAAGGACTCATGGAGAGACCTGTTTATGAGTTTTAACTCATCTGGGAGGTGAGCGCGCATTTTTACAGGTGGTGGTGTGCACTCATGCTGGATCCTTTTGAGGACGAATAATCACTGTGGTGGAAGTGTGTGGAATCACTGTTATAATAAGAGTTTCCTGTTTTTTATTCAGTGGACTATTTATTATTTATGTTTATGATCTATTATTATTATTATTAATATAGGTTTGCACCATTATGTAATTTGGTTTATATACATAGTGCTACATTAATTTACAATAACGAAGTGTATGTCATTGTCAGGGCAAAATAAAAATATATGCAGTGCATCTCTGTAATACATTTCCTCAAGTGTTATCCTTTTTAAATACCCTGCAAGCTCAGAAAAATACCTGCTGATCTGCCAGAAATGCCAACCAAAAGGGAGCAGATAAGAGGAATAGATTAGGGTTTACATACACATTCCTCTGGAACTATTATGAAGCATTCTGTTTCTGTTTGGTGCCACAGAACACTGCCTGAGCAAATCTCAAACAGTTCTTCCTGGACTTTCTTATTATTAGGTCAATATCTATAGCTTTTGTTGTATTTCAGGTTGTGACTATGGTTTTATTCTACATAATTGTTACTTGACTGCTTGACCTTATTCATCCCTGCCTGTTTGCGTTCAGACTGTCAGTTCAATTATTTCCACATTTGCTGTGGATTAACATCTTCATGTCTTGCTGCTGTCTACTGCATGTCAGTTGTTAGTATTGGGGTAAACCTGATTGACACAGAGCAAACCCTTACATCATATAGGCATTGTAACAACACAAAGTAACACCGCTCTGAACTACGATAACCAGATAGCAGATAATTGGTAACTTTGCCACAACCAAAATCAAGGTATTCTAAAGGCCCATACACACAAATTTTTGACAACAAACCTCCGACGGACCTGTTTGATCAGACAATCCGACCGTGTGTACGCTCCATCGGACAAACCTTTTCACTATTTCATCGGACAAATGTTCGCTGTGAGAATAGACAAACTTTCCGGCAAAAAATGTCCGCTGGAGCAAATCTTATTGTGTGTACACAAGTCCATTGGACTAAAGTCCAAAGTACAAACACGCATGCTCAGAACCAATGCTAAAGATCAGCCAACAATAGCAGGAGTTGCCCACAGGGTGGCGGTAAAGAGCTGAAAAACCACGTGATTTGGTGAAAGTTGGCTGAAAAAGTCCTGCCGCGTGTATGCATACCAAGTTCACGGGCAACGCCCTTTGGAGCAAAATCCATGTAAAAGTCAGTTGGAAGTCCGATCGTGTGTATGAGGCTTAAGGCTCAGGATGTCCTTCAAACACCCAAACAGGCAAACTTGAATAAAACTGGAGAAGACCCGGCACTCTGGATATAACATTTGTGATCTTTATTGTATCATGACAAATATAAAAAGGACAAGCAGATGCGTTTCGGCACAAGCCTAGTTCACAGCTCTTTTTTATATTTGTCATGATAGTATACAGATCACAGATGTTATATCCAGAGTGCCGGCTCTTCTCCAGTTTTCATCATATAGGCATTCCTGATAAAAACTGGATGTTCATTAGGAACTACAGCCTGTGTCTGATAACACAGAGTGCCCACTAGAATAATGCACGTCTGTAAACAAACTATTGACATTTTTTTTAGCAATTGTATTTTATTTGTATGACCCTACCTCATTTATTGTCTGTGACTAGCTGCTATGGGCTTGTGTGGATTTTGTGTTTCACAATGGTAGGTGTGAACTTCCTTGAGATGCAGAATCATAGAAGTTTGCAACCTTCCACTGAAACTCTAGTAGGAAAGTGCAGATTGTGCTACATGACACTTTCATTTCATATGCTTGGAAACATCATTCATTAAATTGACAGACATCTGGGCAGGAGGTCTAAGTCAAAGAAAGACAAATTAATTATAAAAATGAAAATATTAGCAGAGGTCATTTCATCATCAGAGTAACAATCGAGACATACAGGTCAATCGCTGAAACCAAGCAGGACCAGTATGAACCTTTTGCTCTTATACTGATACAATTCACTGAGAAGATCTTGTATTTGACCCCTCTTGACAACACATGTACATAGAATATTTGCTATACAGATCCATATTTTTACCCATAGTTAGCATAGTTGCAGGTCTGATAACAGTATGCTAATGGAGGGGTGCTGACAGATGCTGATGGTTCCTCCATGCACGTCCCTCGGCTAGGCGAATTACGTGCATTATTCTTATTGTACCACCTGGGATACGCATTTCACATATTCCAGGAGGCATAGGCCTTCATTGAGAAAAGAGGAGGGGGCGGTGGGCCTTCTGATGACGCCATATAACAAGTTGGTGGTGCAGGACGTAGCGGAGGCAGAATTCTGAGAGTATTCCGCAGGATAACCCTGGATCCACTCGGCGGGTGAGTATCTGAAATGTTTAGAACCAGTAACAAGGCATGTAGGGTAGCACAGTGGTGTAGTGGTTAGCACTTTCACCTAGCAGCAAAAGGGTCACAGGTTCAAATCCCAACCATGACACCATCTGCCTGGAGTTTGCATGTTCTCCCTGTGTCTGCGTGGGTTTCCTCCAGGTACTCTGGTTTCCTCCCACACTCCAAAGACATGCTGTTAGGTTAATTGGATCTTGTCCAAATTGGCCCAGTATATATGTGTGTCCCAAGCGTGTCGAGACCCTACGGGGTAAAATGACACTGGCTGCAAAAAAGTGCCTAGAGGCGATTCAGTTTGCATGTGTAACGCTATACAAGTCATTCATTCAGAAAAAAAATGTGGTGGGGAGGGCAAAAACCTTTTGAATTTAGAACCAATTTAAAGCAGAGTTCCACCCAAAAGTGGAACTTCCACCCTTCTGATTCCCCCCCCCCCCTCCGGTGCCACAATTGATACCTTTCAGGGGGGAAGGGGGGACAGGATACCTGTCTTTGACAGGTATCCTTTCCCTCTTCCGGGAGTCCAGGCCGCGGCTCGTGACTTCACCACGGGCTCCCTCCTCCTCCCCTGCCGCCGGGCCTCACGCATGTGCAGTAGGGTTCCCGGCGTGAAGTCGAAAGGCTACACTGCCGGGTTCCCTTACCAACAATGGCGGCGGCAGCACTAGACAGCTGATGGAAACATCAGCTGCGGTGCCGACATCGCTGGACTCCAGGACAGGTAAGTGTCCTATTATTAAAAGCCAGCAGCTGTAGTATGTGTAGCTGCTGGCTTTTATTTTTTATTTTTTTGGGCGGAACAGGACAAACACTGACTTTCGTCACTTTTTTCTGTACAAGAAAGACTTTTAATGAGCTTTATTTTTCTATGGCATTTTCTCAAGATGAGGTTGTGTTTTGTATTCCTGGTCTGTTTTATCTGTCACTGATTAAAAGTGATAATTTATGTTCTTTAAATATACATATAAAAGTACAGTGTTTAAGAATTGATCCAGGATAAAGTACAAAAGTTTTTAATGACTTTGGCTACTAGGGTTATTTCCTTTTACTGCATGGCATGACCTCTCTCTCGAAATGTACTAATGAGTTATTGAATCCTTAACTTTTAATGTTTGTAATAACTCAGTATTTTTTGCCATATAATGTTTATGGTACATTAAAATGCAAGCATTTATTAAGCGTAAAATTTGTATGTATTTGTATTTGTATGTATGTATGTATTTAAAGCTCCAATGACATATTTCCAGTACATAAAACAGGAATACGAAGTCTGTACAAACACTGGCTAAATTATGCTATGCTTCTGGAGGAGAGCAAAAACATATTCATTATATAGCCACAGACTCCATGGGGTTGATTTACTAAAGGCAAATAGGCTGGTCACTTTCCAAGGGAATTTTCCTTTTAGCTTAGTAAATGAGATAAAGTTTTGCTGACTTCCATTATTCTATCATGCAAGAGCAGAACTACCATTTTTTTTATTTTCCTTGCACATGATTGGGTATTCTTTGCAAAGTAAATTTTCACCACATGCTGTAACATACCTGGTGATGGAGCCTGACGTGCAGTGGTAGGCTTCTCTTACACCTCTGGCTCAGGAGCCCTGGTAAGGTAACAGGAAGAGCCAGAACACAGAGTGGCACGAGTGCCTGATAGGTCTTCCGTTAACAGATGCTGTTAAGTAGGCTGTGCGTTGAGGAACCACAGGGAAGGAAGACTAGATGCTCACTGGCAGTTGAACTGAAGCAGAAGACTGGCACAGATCAGCAGACTCAGGTACAGGAAGGAAGTTCGTAAGGGGGGTCAGCCAGTCTGGGTCATCAACCAGCAGGCAAGTCAGGTGCAGACAGCAAGCAGAAGAGTAGTCAGAAGTCAGGCCAGGGTCGGTAACAGCAAGTAGATGAGCAGAAGGACCAGGCAGAGACGTAATCCAGAGTCAGGAGCAGATCAGGTCAGCAGCAAAGGGTCAACACAGGAACAGATAGCAGATTCACAGGAAACATAGTAAACTAAACATAAATAACCCAGGGCACTGGTGCTGCTTAAAGAGGAACTGCAGGCTCCTTCAGAAAAAATGAAAATCCAGTAACTACAAATGCTGTAGCTGCTGACTTTTATCCTCTTCAGGTCTGTGCTATAGCGAATGACGGCTACAGTAAGGCGTCTATTGATGTCCTCCCGTGATCACGTTTCCCGTGTGCCCCTATCTGTCTCAAAAAAATTATAACATTTTCATTTGGGTACAGTGTGGCATGAACGCGCAATTGTCGTTCAAAGTGCGATAGCACTCAGAGCTGAAAATTGCTCTGGACAGGAAGGGGTGAAAGTGCCCAGTAAGCAAGTGGTTAATTTAAGGACTCTTACCTGTCCAGGGATCCCACGATGTCCTTACCCAAGCCGATTTTTCATTCAGCTTCAGGTGCAGTTGTTGGCATCTGTAGTAAGGGAAACAGGAAGTGAAGCCTTGCAGCTTCACAGCCTGTTTCTTACTATGCATGTGCGAGTTGTGCTGGGCCTTGAAACTGGTCACATAGTCTTCTGGGACCTGTGATGTGTCCCAGAAGACAGTGGGGGAAGAAGTTCTGGATAAGTTTGCCCCAAAAAAGTGCCAAATGTGGCAGTGAAGGGGCAGAGGGTGCAAACAAGTGGAGTTTCACCTTTTGGGTGGAGCTCCACTTTAAATTGTCTGTCTTGCGTCTGTGCGCGCATGCACATGCACTTATGTGCGCAATTGAATGCGCTTGTGCATGCGTGCCTATACATTGGCCACGGACAGAGCTCCTTATTGTTCTTTGCCTGCGCAGATGTATGGGCATTTCCTAACTTATGCTATGCTGTGTTAATAAATATATTATTTTTTTATTAAAATAAGCTTTGTTTTATTGAAGGGAGTTTCAATTTTTAACAAAGTTCAAACATGTAAGAATAATGCTTGGAAATCCTTTAGATCAGTGGTTCTCAACCACCAGGCCATGGCCCACTGCTGTGCTGTGATGTCCCTTTTTCCAGGCCTCCAGCCAGCTACATATCCATTAACCTCCAACAGGGACACCCAGTGCCCTGCAGTGCCTCATAGCTGACTGCAGAGTCTTCAGCTCCGCTAATGCACCTCCAACCTCCAAAAGTGTCCCCCAGCCCCCACAGGACCCTAAGTCTTCCACAGTGCCCCTGCAAAGTTCCTAGCCTCCTGGGGAGGCCATGTGCCCCATAGTTGCCTCCAGAACCCCAGAACCACATCCGCCACAGTGAAACCCAGCTCCATCCAGAGCCTTCCAGCATAATAATCCATATTTTGTATCCCCAAACTTTAATTGTGTGCATATAATCCTTTTTTTTGAATATTGGGGCATGGAAGGATTTTGAAGAATTTACTCAATCCTGGTCTCAATAAGTTTGAGAACCACTGGTCTAGATCACTCCCATCCCAAGAGAATTTGTAAAGGACCCTTTGTAGATTAACTGTTCTCTTACTTTTGTAGCGGGGTCTCCTTTAAGGCCCTGGGACTACTTTACCCATAACCCTGTTTGGCACCCAGGGTGCAATTTTGCCACGCAGAGACTCATGGGTGGGACTATATAAGAGGAGGGCGAGGCTGAGCTTGGCCTCTTTGGACACCGCGCTGCTATCAACAGGTCTTCCCGTGCGGATCTGCTGCAGTGCAGGGCCTGAAGCCAGGGCCTTGCACAACTTCCAGAGAACCTTCCACCCCACTGCGAGCCTGGGTGGCATCCGACTTCTCCAAGTTGCGGACATCAGTTGGACCGGGGACTCAGCCGTTGCAGACGCTGTGTGCGGAGACACAGTCGGTGGAAGTCCCGGACTGGGATCGTGTCCGGAGTGGTGAGCGAGCACCTGCTCAATCAAAGAAAATACTTTACTCTGATTAGGCCTAGAGACTGCCTTGGCCCACCCAGCTTTATCTGTTGTTCCACCGGAGACTAGTAGCAGCACTGGGTCGTGTAGTCTCCGGTGAAGTGTTCTTCTATTACCTATCGTGTGGATTACAAACACTGTTTCTTTCTATATGTGCACCACCGTTCAAGCTGCATGTGAAAAAATTGTTCCCCAAGAGACTAAGTTATATCTGAGTCAGGCCTGACCAGGAGTTATAACTTTTTGTTGCAGCGCCATAAGGGCGCATAGATAGGAATAGCTGCACTTGGCGTGTAATCGCCAGCATCCTCAGTGTGTACTATATTTACCATTGCAGGGCTCTGCAGACAATATATGTGTTATGTGTTAATCTATGCCTTTTACACAGAAGTAAACTAGTTATACTTTAACACTTCGCCCTCAGTGTGTTATCATTGTGCATATTGATAGATTGTGATAAGATAAAAACCCTTAGACTAACTGTGCCAGAGTGGGTCGAGTAGATTGCCAGGGGTTGGCGGTGCTGTATTCAGGGCCCGAAACAAATCCAGCGGCTCTCTTAACTGGGGGTAGCGCTACACTTTGAAAAAATAAACATCGATTTCCGGGGCAACACAGCTCTATCTAACTGCTTGAAATGGAGTGGCTATAATCTTTTAGGCAACAGACGAAGAGAGACATTTAGTAAACTAGTCTATTTCAGACCCTACCTCTCCTTACTGAACTAAAGTGCAAAAATAAATCACCATCATTTCAGTAATTTTGGGACACTGCAGCCCTGGGTAGGGGGAAGTGGGCTTGATTTACTAAGGCAAATAGGCTGTTCACTTTGCAAGCAAAACATCCCAGAGCTCAGGAAATTAAGTACAATTTTTACTTGGAAAGATCCAGCAAAAAAAAAAAACTGCATTTTTAATTGCATAAGATGATAAATGGATAAATGGATGATAAAAATCAACAGAACTTTTACTCATTCACTAAGCTCTGGGGAAAATTCCCTTGCAAAGTGAACAGTCTATTTGCCTTCAATAATTCAACCTTGGTGATACTGATTGGTTGCCCTTCTGCCTAATCAGCAGTGACATTGCCTGCACATGGATGGTGTCCTGAATATCATTACGAAGTATGAACTATGTTGCCTTTACATGGTATAGTGCGACCTGAAGAAGAGAGAATGGACACAGGCTGGCATGACTAAGGGAGGAACAGGTCATAGAAGGATTAAAATATGTAGTTAGTGGTGTAGGGGAGTAGCTCTTAGCTCTTACAGTAGGTGCCGCCGATTTTGTGTCAATCTCGCCTCTTCTAGCGGCGAGATTGACACCCTATGAGCCCCGTCGCGAGAGCCAGCATCTCGTCATTGGGAAAGGAAAAATGTTTTTCTTTTCGCAATGAGCGACACGCATTGCTGACATTGAGGCCGGTGGACGGAGATCCGACGTGGATTCCCACCAATACCAGGCACTGTGTTTGGTATGAATCCTGAGCGGGAACTCCACGCCAAATTTTAAATAAAAAAACGGCATGGGTTCCCCCTCCAGGAGCATACCAGGCCCTTCGGTCTGGTATGGATTTTAAGGGGAATCCCCTAAGCCGAAAAAACGGCGTGGGGTCCCCCTCAAAATCCAAACCAGACCCTTATCTGAGCACGCAACCTGGCAGGCCGCAGGAAAATAGGGGGGGGACGAGGGAGCGGCCCCTCCTGAACCGTACCAGGCCGCATGCCCTCAACATGGGGGGTTTGGTGCTTTGGGGCAGGGGGGCGACCTGCGCACCCCCACCCCAAAGCACCCTCCCCCATGTTGATGGGGACAAGGGACTCTTCCCGACAACCCTGGCCGTTGGTTGTCGGGGTCTGCAGGCGAGGGGCTTATCGGAATCCGTGAGCCCCCTTTAATAAGGGGGCCCCCAGATCCTGGCCCCCCCACCCTATGTGAATGGGGAAAATCGTACCCCTACCCATTCACCTGGTGGCAAAAAAATGTCAATAAAAAAACACTACACAGGTTTTTTAAGTAATTTATTAGGCAGCTCCGGGGGTCTTCTTCCGACTTTGGGGGTCTTCTTCCAACTTCGGGGGTCTTCTGACTTCGGGCGTCTCTTCTTCTGCTCTCCGGTGTCTTCTCCGCGCTCTCTGGTTCTTCTCCCACTCTCCGGTGACTTCTTCCAGCTCTTTTGCTAGCGGGGTCCTGGTCTTCATCGTCGTCTTCATCCCTCTTCTCCTCCTCGATGTTCACTCGTCGCTTCCTCCCACTGTAATGCTGAGTGTGCAGTCCGCAACAATTTATATAGGCCTCTCATGACGTCACAGTCACATGCTCCGGGTGGCCACATGCTCCCATGACGTCACAGTCACATGCTCCCATGACGTCACAGTCACATGCTCACATGACGTCACAGTCACATGCTCCGGGGCCACCCGGAGCATGTGACTGTGACGTCATGAGAGGCCTAAATAAATCGTTGCGCACCGCACACCCGGCATTACAGCGGAAGAAAGTGACGTGTCAACATTGAAGAGGAGAAGAGGGAAGAAGACGGCGACGGCGACGGGAAAACCGGGTCCCTCCACTAGCAAAGGAGCTAGAAAAGGTAGTGGAGGAGCCTGGCAGAAGGACAACGGAGAGCGGGAGAAGACGACGGGGAAGACCGGGCCTCTCCGCTAGCAAAAGAGCTGGAAGAAGTTAGCGGAAAAGCCCGGCAGAAGGAAAAAGGCACCAAAGAGCAGAAGAAGACCCCCGAAGTCAGAAGAAGACCCCCGAAGTTGGAAGAAGACCCCCGGAGCTGCCTAATAAATTACTTTAAAAACCTGTGTGTTTTTTTATTGACTTTTTTGCTACCAGGTGAATGGGTAGGGGTACGATGTACCCCATACTCATTCACATAGGGTGGGGGGCCAGCATCTGGGGGCCCCCCTTATTAAAGGGGGATCCCGGATTCCGATAAGCCCCTGCCCGCAGACCCTGACAACCATCGGCCAGGGTTGTCGGTGAAGAGGCCCTTGAGGGTGCTTTGGGGTGGGGGGGCCGCAGGGAGAGAGAGATAGTATGGCATTGGATTCAGGCCGATGCACGATAATTGGGCTCCAGTACTTAAGTGTGACATTATGTTCCCAAGAGGGCCATACCCTCTGCAGAGACAACAAACTGGTTCCAAAGTCCCCAAGTCCTAGAGTGCCCCTCCTGCTGGTGTTGCGCAGTGGGCACTAGGTCTTCCATTTTCTTAACATCTGCAATGCTTGGTGGTGATTGTTTCTTCCAATTGAGAGGGATGCAGGACTTTGCAGCATTCAGAAGGTGGCGAACAATGGATTTTTTATATCGTTTGACCGAAATCGTGGAGACATGTAGCAGGAAAAAGGCCGGATCACCAGGAATCTTATAGTCCCTGAATTATTGGGTGATTTCAAGTGGAGTGGGTCAATTTAGGGCATGACCAATATACGTGGAGATCTTCCTCTGTCCCCCTGGCATTTCTACACACAGAAGTTTTTTATCTTGAGGCTGGGTTCACACCTATGTGAAAATGTGAATATTGAATTTGCATGACAGGAGATTGTGACCGCCTCTTTTTGGAGCCAGTTCACATATCTCTGTTATGGCTGCAGAGCGGCTTGCATAGGAATGCTGTGCCTCTTTGGCTTCATTTCAGGGCCGAATTCAGGCAAAAATTCGGCCCTGATTTGTCCCTGGAACAGAGAACAGGGACGCACCTGACCCCTGCTGTGAGCCGCACCCGTCAGAGGTGTGAACCCAGCCAAATGGTTAGAATGCATTAAGATAAAAAACCTTCTGACTTTACAACCACTTTAAGGACACACAAAGACCCCTTCCTAGTTGCATTGTAGAATTTGCATTGTTAAAATGGTTGAAATTGTTTTAATTGATGTTATTTATTCATTTGTTAATAAAAAGGGCTGCTGTGGTCGTTTAAACCGATGTCACGCAGTTATTGGTGTCCTTATTGAAAAAAGGTTTAAGGACCGAGGTTCACGAATCCTTTAATCATGGAAAAGCAGGAAAACCGAGGTTTTGTCTCTAGTTTTCCACATAAACAGCCTCATAACTGGTATTTACCACTCAGATAATTCGGCCTTATTCGAGTTTTGACATCACAATGCACAATGAATTCCTTCTCCACAAACCACAGACATTAGTCCTTACCACTTACCCACAAAAAATGGCGGTAAAAGGAATGAGGTGGGACATCTGACATTACACATGGGAAATACAACACTATGGCACATATGAGTGCAGTGTAAGCCCAGAGCAGCAATCAATAGACATGTGCAATTCGTTTCTTTCTGAATTTGTTTTTTAATGAATTTTGACTAATTCATTCATTCGGAAACATCCGAATTACCGAAAACCCATTTGACAAATTTTTCCAAATGTTCGTAAATTCAAATATTCGAAAATTCAAAAATTTGTAAATTCGACAATTCGTAAATTTTTAAATTCGAAAATTCAAAACTCCAAAAACCCGAAATGTCAAAAATCATAAATAATAACTAACTATTAAATTATAGGTATTGGAATTTCCTTTCAAATTTGGCTGTAAGTGCACATAATGAATAGGAATTTATCCGAAGTTACAAATTATCCAAAATAACGAATGCCGTATCTAAACGAATGGAATGTAATGAATTAATAATAATAAATAACAATAATAATAATAAAAACGTTTTATTTTTATTTATTATTAATTTGTTCCGTTCCATTTGTTTAGATGCGGCATTCATTATTTTGAATAATTCATAATTTTGGATAAATTCGTATTCATTACGTTCACTAACAGTGACATTTTAAAGGAAATTCCAATACCTTTAATTGAATAGTTAGTTATTATTAGTTAGTTAGTTATTCTTTTCGAATTTTGGGATTTTGGTTCTTTAGGAATTTTCAAATTTACGAATTGCGATCATAATGAATGACCCGGAAACCCCCCCCCCCAAAAAAACCGAATGATACGAAAACAAACAAATTTTTTGGCAGTGCACATGTCTAGCAATCAAGTAAATGTGAAGGGAGATTTATTGCACTTGAAGAATTATTCTAGAGGCAGAGTTGAGATTCCTTTGAAAGGTAACTGCAATCTCAGAAAAGCAAACCTCACACACTAAGATAAAAGAGCGCAGGGAACAGTGGCAGAATATGGCATTAAATGCACAGAGAAAAGATGACACAGGTAGGGTTCCATTTCACCATTATAGCTAGCATGAAAATATTTATTTTTCCTTCTAACATTGCTCTTCATACTCCATCATTGCAGTTACTTTATTACTCAATGTAAAACATCAACCTCCCTCTCTGCTCTGTTCTTCCCCGCATGTGGCTTTAGACCCAGCAGTTTCTGAATGGAGGCCAAGTGTGTTTGTAGTGATTAGCAGATAAATTAACAGCATAGTCAGACTATGGCAGCGCACACTCTATGAATTGTAATAGGGCAGCAAACAAATTAATTTCATTAAAGTTAATTGGAACAATAATGGAGATTAAGTCAGTTTCTCACATTCAATCTATGTCATATCTTGTCAGGGTGACAGAGGACAAAAAGGCTCAAGTATGTGTGGGTCTCTCGCTTTGCTATGTTTAATGTATCCATGCACATTAGATTCCTGTTGTCTAACAATCAGGGTTTATTTTAAAGTTTTTTCACCTTAATGCACCTTCTATTAAGGTGAAAAACCTTCTGTGCTGCAGCACCTCCGCCCCCCCTTTTTCTTACCTGAGCCCTATCGTTCCAGCGATGCGGACGAGCACAGCAGCTCCAGCAGCTGTCTCGTGTCCTCATTGGATAGAGTGATAGCAGTAGGAGCCATTGGCTCCCGCTGCTGTCAATCAAATCCAGTGGCACGGGGCGGGGCCAAGTCCTGCTGTCTGTGTCAATAGATGCAGCAGCAGGACTCGGGAGCGCGCCCACACGAGTGCCCCCAATAGAAAGCGGCTCTCCGTGGGGGAACTCAAGAAGAGGAGGAGCCAGGAACACCACGGGGGACCCCAGAAAAGGAGGATCGGGGACCACTCTGTGCAAAACCCTTACACAGAGGAGGTAAGTGTAGTGGTCCCCCAAAATTGGGGTCGCTGTACCTTAAATTTAAGGGTAGCCTGAGCAATAGTTTGGCTCAGGTTTTCTGACTCTTTAGATTGGACTCTGCTCTGCTGTGGTGTTACCTGGGTGTATAGTTCCCCTTGCCCTGCAGGTGGCGCTGTTGCCCAGGTCTTGGGTTGAACCACAAGTGGCATTGTAGCGTGTATGGGTGTCCTCTCTCGGCGGCCGTGCAGTGGGCGTGGTCTACCTGCTGTGCATGTGGGGAGGGGGTACATAAGGGGCAGACGCCATTAGGCAGGGGGATTTGCAGGGGGGATTCCAAGGGGGACCCCTGGTGGCGAAAGCAGCGCCCTTTGGCCCTGCTGGCCAGGGGTGCATGAATTGGTCGAGAAGTCTCAGGCACCTTCAGCCCGAGGCTATAGTGTTCCAGGTAGGCCCAGTACCTTCAACTGGGTCTACAACCAAACCATCTGAGTTCCAGGGTACCCGAGGGAGGGTGGCCCAATCTGACAGTGAGGAAACCAGGGGAGGACCTGTCCGGAGGATCGGTGAAGGAAGTCACTGTCTCAGGGGAGGCCTGGTTGCCTATCAGAGGGAAGGATTCCGTGAGTTGCAAAATAGCTCCTGTAATGTGCCCCACTGGCACTTATGGTCTCTAAAAGTTGCAGGCGCTAGAGAGTTCTAGATTCAGGAACTAAAGGATTCTGTGGCAGAGGATCTCCTGAACTTGTCCTTGAAGGGGACGAAATCAAAAGTAACTGTTCGTGTTTCACTCCGGCTGCTAGAACAGTGAGAGGGGACTATCCGGGTGAGCAAGGCCCACTCAGGCTTGAGTGGCGACGTGTAACGATAGGTAGAGAAAGGGAGCCGCTCAGATGTAGATATCCTCCAAATGACCTCCTCCCAGCAACCAAGGGTGCAAGCAATGCAAGTATGAGCAAAACAGGAAAAGGATTTTTCTGGATAGCAGCACTCCAAGATAAAAAGCCTCTATTTCAAAAGTCCAGGAATCCAAAGCATACACTGCACATCACAACACACTGATCAAAAATTAGCTGACATGTTTCACATCAATTGATGCTTACTCATAGCTACCCAATGCACAAATGTTTACTATAATATACCCTAAAGGAAGGTCATGTGATCCAACACCAAGGTGAAAATGATTGTTCAGTGATTGACTGCATGTGAGGAGATTCAAGTAAAAAAGGTGTGGTTCTCTAACCACAGTGATAGAGAAATCCCTCTTAGAATGTGCAATCAGTAAAAATATATACGATAAAAAAGTATCTGAAGGATGTGATGTGAACAAAGTGAGATAAAAATGTAGGTATAAAATAAAATAAGAATAAAAAAAAGAATAAAAAAAAAAGATAAACATAAAAATAAAAATGAAAATAAATATGTATCAAAAGAATATATAAGAGAATGAGCTAAAAAGAAATGTGAATGAAGTAAATATGTCAATGAAAATGCAAATGCATAAATAACTAAATTCAAAAATATATATGTAAATCAAACAAGACAAAAGGTGGAGAAGCGGATGTGTAAAAGTGAATGTGTATATATAAATCAAATATGTTTAAAAATGAAGTGAAATTACATGAAATATGGAGAAACTAGTGAAACCATGGAATGGTGAAAATAACTGGTACGAACAGCAATAGTAAAAAGTAAAAATTCTAGAGGTGAATTGATAAAACAGGTATGTTCTATACCAGAATTTATTTCATTATATTCAATATATTCATGGGATTCCAATAACTTGATGTTTTTGTCTTATGAATTTATTTAATTAGTGTGTTATGCTTTGTTTTTGCATGTTTAATTTACCTTTTTCATTATTTGATTATTTATTATCTTTTATTTTTTATATATTCTCTATATTCGTGGTTTTTTACTTTTTATTTATTTTCAATGGTTTATCTTTACCTTTATTTTTAAAAATGTGTAAAAGTATAGTGGGTGAAAATACTAATATACCAATTAAACTTGTGCTATATTGTGCTGTGTTATATTTATATTAATAATAATAAATATGTGTCTTGTTTGAGGCGCGCCAGATTGGTGCATCTCATAAAGTAGAAACCTCTTGTTTGGTTACACCATGCATGGATCAACATTATTAGGTGAATGTGCAATGAGAACACAAATACATATACAAAATATATGCATGTGTCTCTGTAATTGCATGAAAAAGTCATGTGTTCCATGAACACCAATGTTATTGAACCCATGCAATATGTATAATCAAAGTGTAAAATGCATGGGAAAAGAAATGGAAGCCGTGGTCGTGCCAGACACTCCTAAATGTATAATACATAATAGAAGTGGCAATAATGTACTGTGTAGATCTATATATGTAATTTGAGAGAGTAAGAATAAGTATTTCCCGGACTAGAGACTGTGTAGTAAAATTATGATAAAAAATTGGAAAGTATGTATATATGTATATGAACCTAAAGAAAACATACTTGTAAATATAAAAAAGGATGCATATATTCATGTAGGCATGTGCATAGATGTTATGTCGGATGTGAAAAGAATATTAACTCAAAAAACCTCCAACCTCGATTGGAATCGATCGATGGTGTATGGGGTCGGTCCACTAGTATGGCCTAAACAAAACCAGATGTCATGTAAATGCAAAAAAGCCTTGTGGTTGGATCTTTAAAAAATTCTGAATCAAACATTCTATCAGCATAAATATGAAAATATATATACAAATGCCCATCTATTTTCAAATGAATAATATAATTACACAGATAAACCAATAACCCATAACTGTTACAGTATATACACATTGGCGCAAAGATGGAAAGTACGCTGTGTTGTATATAAGTTAATATTCCTATGGGCTCGGAGTAATCCATACTCTCAAAAATAAAAACAATATAGACTAGAAAGATTTTTACAAAAAAGACACACATACTAAATGAATAAACACAAACACTTGATATGTCAGCACAAACATAATGGATCAACCACTAGATAGTGTTTTGTGCAAAGGAAGGGACCAAATCCATTCGATTTCTTCAAGAATATGTAAATAGTTATTCAAAACTAAAAGAAGAAAAGAGGAAAAGTCAAGGGTCCCTATAAAATAGCAGAACTCTTATGTTTCATATGTTTAGCAACCAGCAAAAGAAGATATTATTGGGGATATATGGAAAACAGTCAAAATCCTAATAATATCTAAAGATAAAGAATGAAGGGGCTCCAATAATAACCCAATGGTGTGCATATATATCTAAACGTATGCAGCATATGAAAACAAAACAAAAGCCTCAACTCAAAATCCCAGCCACCAGCACCAGGCTACAATTTTGAAAGGACACTGTGAAGGACGTTGAGGGCTAATCGTAATAATGAGAAACATCCCATTCGAAGTTTAGACCGGCCGGTATTCTCGTATTCAATGAAAAAATCCAATAGACCTCACGCCTGCACAGTGTCCTGAACCTGTCTCCCCCTCTAACCGGGGTATTGATTTTTTCCATCCCCTGTATAGAGAGGCATGAGACATTCTTGTGATGCACAGAGACCCAGTGCCTAGCAACATTAGTGTTTCTGTCCTTCTGTATGTCGTACAGATGATCATACAACCTGTCCCTAAGTCTACGGGTGGTTCTCCCGACATACTGGATATTACACAATTCACACTTAATTACATATACCAAGAATTTGGTATTGCAATTAATGAATTGCTTGATGTTAAAGATGTTATAATTGGTACTAGACTGGACTGTGTCGCCTGTTTTGATGTGTCTGCAATAATTGCAGTTTGACGCTCCACATCTGAAAGTGCCCTGAAAGTGCAGCCAATTGGCTACTGGTGGTTTACTGAGGAACAGACTGGGTGAAAGGCGACTACCTAAGGAGGGGGCTCTGCGAGACACCGTTTTGACCCCCCTAGAGAGTATCTCATGATAAGTGGGGTCATTCAGTAATATGGGAAGATATTTCTCAATGGTGGATTTTATTTTGCCAAATTCAAAGCTATATGGTGTGGAAAATACCGGTATACCCCAGAAAGACATCGCTGATTCATTCTTTTGTTTGTTAGAGTGTTTCTGAAGCAAAGTCTCTCTAGGGATACCACTAGCAGATGTGAGAGCTCTTTTTACAGTATTGGGGGGATAGCCTCTACTGATAAATCGCTCAGTCATATTGGCAGCTTCAGTGATAAAATCCTCATGTCTACTGCATAGACGTCGGAGCCTGAGAAATTGTCCAACCGGAACTCGTGAATGGTATGGTTGGGGTGACCCGAATCCGCTCTAAGGAGAGTGTTGCCAGCTGTAGGTTTCCTGTAAATACCTGTGACTACCATATTGTCGACAACCGACAAATTTACATCCAAAAATTCCATCGAGGTAGCACTGAGTTTCCCCGTGAAGTGTAGATTCATGGAGTTATCATTGAGATGATCTAACCAAGTCTGCAACTCGGTGTCCCCGTTAGAAGAAACAAACAGGAGGTCATCAATGAATCTACAGAAAAAAACGGTGTCCAAACGTCGGGGGCTATCATGTCCAAAAATGCGGGACCTCTCCTAAAATCCCATATAGAGATTTGCTAGGGAAGGCGAAAACGTTGCTCCCATAGAGGCCCCGCATTTCTGGAGATAATAACCCCCGTCGAAAAATGAAAAAATTATGTGTAAGTAGATATTCCAATGATAATAAAATGAACTCCTGTAACGCCAACGAATACTTCCCAGATTCTTTGAGAAAAGTGGAAACTGCCAAAACTCCTAGGTCATGGGGAATGCTCGAATAGAGGCTGGTCACATCACATGTGATCCACCTGTACGCCGCCTTCCACTGAAAATCCCTCAGTTTTATGAGCAATTGTTTGGTGTCACGTAAATATCCAGGGAGGTTAGTGACCAATGGCTGTAGTTGGCCATCGATCCACTCTCCCAGGCGTTCATTTAACGATCCAATACCTGCCACTATGGGCCTGCCCACTAATGGGTCAAGACCCTTGTGGATTTTCGGCAGATGGTGGAACACTGACATTACGGGATTGGCAGGAATAAAGAGCAATTTCTCCTTATCTGAAAAGACGCCTGTGTGAACCGCTAAATCTAATAGGGACGAAAGTTTGGCAGAAAAGGGGATAGTGGGGTCACTCTGAAGTGGGATGTAGGTGTTGTGATCAGATAACTGCCGTAAAGCTTCACTTTTATAAGTATCGGAGTTTAGTACAACCACCAGCCCACCTTTGTCCGCATTCCGAATAACGATACTAGTGTCCATTTCTAGATTCTTAAGAGCTTTATGTTCTGATGGGGACAAGTTATTGGGAACCGACCTCCTACGGCAATCACGAGCCAAATGGGTGAGATCCTTTTCGACCATCTTTTGAAAGAGGTCGAGATCCTTGCCCCGTGATCCCACCGGATAAAAGTCTGATCTAAGTTTAAATGAAATACTGTTGGGAACATCAGTGGGATCAACGGGGCAGGGACTGGACTCAGTGGCCAAATCAACAAGCTCTTGAAGAGCACAAACTTCAGAAAATAAAACTGGGGAAGAAGGAGACTCACCCATGTTCTGATCACCGGAGGAGGTGTCCTGTTCCTCAATAGGGAAATCCAAGTAGTGTTTCTTAAGCGTAAGACTACGGGAGAATTTATTGATGTCCAGTAATGTGTTAAATAGGTCAAAATGCCTGGTAGGGCAAAAATTTAACCCCTTTGATAAAAGGCATTTTTCTTCATCGCTTAACGTTCTGTTCGAGATGTTGATAACATTAGAGACATCTACTTGTTCCTCCCCCGTAGGGTGTATGGTGTTTTCTTTTGTACGCGAATGTCTCTTCCCTCCTCTCCTGGTTTTCTTGTTTCGTTTTTCTGTTTTGCCTTCCTGTGTAGCCCTTGAGGGTTTCCAGATTGTGTTCCATCTTGTGAATGATTCGGGGTGGGAGACCTCAAAGGACGTTCAGGTGAGGAATCCGACGCGGATGCAGCCATAGTGTCATTGGCTAAATCATATTCAGGGTCCGAAAAGCTAACTTTCTTAACTCGATTTTTTCGGGATCGGCCAGACGGAAATTGCATCCTTTTCCAAGTGTACACATTACCACTTTCGTAGTCGACCCTATCTCGGGTCATTTTGCTTGTTTTAGTTGAAATGACGTGTCTTTCCAGTTTATCTAGCTTCTTGTTAAGACGGCCGTCCAACTCAGCAAACTCCGGATGGGTCTGTAAGTCAGTGAGACTTTTTTGGATGTCTGCCATTTCTGACTGTGTAGGATGCCAATCTCCTCATTTTTGGATTTGAGGAGTATTTCCATTAATTTTATGGAACATGAACTAAGTGTGTCAGTCCATTCCTGCTTAAGTGAATAAAAATAGTGTGGCGCTCAAAGCAATAAATACTTATAATAAGTGAATGGCTACTTAAAGCAATAGAACCAACAGTGCTCTAATAACACAATTATAAATGTGAGTCCGCTTCATAGGATATTCATATGAATTGTCCTTGCGAACTATGTGATATACCGTAACAGGTGAACTGTAAAAAATAGAATACAGTCCCAAATAGCAAAATGTGTGTGATCATGGATGTCCTTCAATGGATAGCCTTGCCACAACGCAGACTGACAAAGGGACTTCAATGCAAATGATGAATCAAGCAAGGAGAAGACACTAGTTTTTATAGATGGGTACTCTTACCGCTGATGGTGGACCCACCTACCGTACGGCAGTGGGTCTTGCAGGCTTAGTGGTCACCAAGACCAGACGGGATATAGCTGGATGTCCTGGGTCCTCACTTGAACTCCAACCGGATGACTGAAGAGGCAGCTCAAACGATGGATTATTCTCACATGGGCCAAGTTCCACAGCAATCCGTGAAAAATATAAAGATGGAAGAAAACCAAAAAGACTCCAGATGGTGCAGGTCAATAAAAACCGATTGCCGGAATTTTATTAAATAAAAATATTTTGTCCAACAGTCATGCAGACAAATGAAAAGTGATCACGAAATAAAAATATATTCAAAGCAATATGGGGTGCAGCGTCAGCAAGCCCTACGCGTTTCGACTACTACAGTCTTCAACAGGGGCATGACGCTGTACCCCCCATATTGCCAACATTTATAAGAATTTCACATACTCTGACACACCCCGGAAGGGGTGGAGTCAAAACAGGAAATGACATAAGGTCTCACAATCTCAATACGTAGTTTCATAATGTGCAACTAAAACAAATGAACTATGTGTATCAATTCAATAAAGCATTGGATAACCTGTATATTAAACATATCAAAAAATATATGTGCCTCCATAACCTAAATCTAGGTATAGGGCTGGGGATTTAATCATGACACCTGTATGGAACTTACCCTAATGAGGGCAACGCCCATTATGATCTTCTCATTATCTAGATAGTCTGTATAGAATGATGTCCCAGGTTCACCACGGCATAAACCAGATTCCACAGGATGTCATGGTCCCACCTGACCGAAATCGTCACTGGGGACACCCTTGTGTATAGCACTGGGGACACCTCAGCATTGGGGACACTCCAACAATGCTGTGCCCCCATGTAACATCCCCCAGAATGCAATCTATACGTTGTACAGCTAAGTCTAGTACACTATGTGCAATACCTCTATGTTACCCCCTCTGGTGCTAAATCAGAGTCCCACTGGCGCTTCCCCTTGCAGCATCATTAGCAGATGTTTGCTGCAAATGTCTATGAGGACACCAGTGAGATGCTACGTGGCCGCGCTATGTCCGCGCGCGCATCCCGCGCATGCGCACGACGACGATGTAGTCACGTGATCGCGTAACGCATCACGTGATACCGGCCGGCGTAAATTTATGGAAAGAGACATGCTTCACGTCTCGCAGGGGGGTTAGAGTAGTGCAACCGTCCGATGCGCCCTCTTGTGGGGATTAAACAAAATACATGTTCAAAATACATGTTGTATAGACGGCAGCAGGTGCTGATATAAATAAAGCCCAAAAGCGCCTAGCTGACCCTCTTATACACATGTAGAATGGTAGTTCCTATATAAAAAAAAAAAATTTATCCATAATTATTAGTAATACATCAAGCAATTACCTGATGAGGGATAAATCTGACTCACCTCTTAATTAATGATAATACATTCAACGATTTCCTGATGGGGGATAAATCTAACTCACCTCATGTCTGAAACCTAATTTTCATGGTAAGGGGAATATCCAACCAATAGACCAATAGGCCGATGAGCAGATACTGTACCCCCATATATTAATGGTAAACCAATAATTGAATGTAACCCCAAATATTAGTGTTACAAGGGGATCGCTAACAACAAAAGAAGAAGGAAAAAGGGAAAAGGAGGGGCAAAGGAACTCACAATCTAAGCAAGGGCAGAAAAAATACGTGGATATATTATTCTTTCACCCGAGTCGCCTATAAAGGCGCACACGGGGGATGCCTGCCCTATGGTCACCATTCCCCAAATATGGATACACGAGCCCAGGTGCCTCACGCCCGATTGATGAAACAGTTGAGATCCCACTCAACGTTCATACCATGGGGTGAGTAACACCTTAGCTCGTGTATCCAATAAGTTTCTAATCTCGAGACACCCCGTAGGGAGGAATCTCCCCTCCAGTGGGGAACGAACCTGTCAATCACTTGAAACTGGGTGCCTCTAGGGTCCTTTGCATGATGTTCTAAGTAATGTCGTGACACCGTGTGTTTGTCACATCCCTTACGTATTTTGGCCCGATGTTCATTGACTCAAATGGAAAAATTACGTATTGTGCGCCCTACGTATTGAAGTCTGCACGGGCATGTGATGAGGTACACGATACATCGGGTGACGCAGGTAGTAAATTGTGACATAGTGTAACTACGTCCCGTGACACTGGAGCTAAATGTGTCTGTTTTGCGTCTCCCCAACACATTAACCATGCAAACATTACATTTTTTACAAGGGTAATATCCATTGGCTTCCGGAAAGAAAGAAATCCTTTTGGGGGGGTCTATTATATTAGGGGCCACCTCCCCCTGAACGGAGCGTGCACCCCTAAAAATTACGCCAGCCCGCTCAGGCAGGGAAGGGCCCAAAGTTCTGTCGCTTTGTAAGACCTTCCAGTGTCTATTTAGGATTTTCTTAATTTCCTTATGTTGGGTGGAATAAGATGTGACAAAAGACCATCTAAATCTATCCTCTTTAGCTTTCGCCTGTTTTTCAATAAGGAGAGATGGTCTTTCAATTGCCAATACAGAAGCAATGTCTGCATTTAACTGAACTGCTGAGTAACCCCTATCGATAAATCTTTCCTTCAAAATCTGAGATTGGGCCAAAAAGTCCTGTTCTCGGGTACAGTTCCTCCTTAAGCGGAGGAACTGTCCTCGAGGAACGGACTTCAACCATTGTTCGTGGTGGCAGCTATCGACGGGGATGTAGCCATTTCTGTCCGTTGGTTTAAAGTATGTTTTAAATTCCAAACGGTCATTGGCAACTATGATTTCTAAATCTAGGAAATGTATCGACGAGGAACTGGCCTCATATGTTAATGCAATACCACGATCATTAACATTAAGAGTCCTCATAAAGGTATCCAGTGATTCTCTCGTGCCCTTCCATAGGAGGAGGATGTCGTCTATATATCTAGCCCACAGGACCAATTCAGGTCTGTTAAGGGCATAGACGACATCCTCCTCCCACTGGGCCATGAAGAGGTTGGCAAGACTGGGGGCATATTTGGCCCCCATTGCCACACCCCTAATTTGGGAGAAGAATGTTCCCTGGAACCAGAAGTAATTATGCCTAGTGGCAAAGTTGAGCAACTCCATAATAAAGTTCCTCTGTAATAAAGGCAGTGGGGAGTTTCTGGAAAGAAACAACTCCACTGCCCCCAAACCCAATTGATGTGGTATGCAGGTGTATAATGAAGCCACATCTGCAGTAACAAGAATCAAATCTCCATGGTGCCGAACTTTCTCAAGTAAATTAATAGTATCCTTCGTATCTTTCAGATAAGAGGGTATCGATTTCACCAAAGGCTGGAGAAAGAAATCGATGTACTTTCCAATGCGTGAAGTAACCGAGTCAATCCCGCTTACGATGGGTTGCCCTGGGGGATTGACTGGGTCCTTATGTACCTTTGGGAGGTAATAAATCACAGGAATACGTGGTGCAAGAGGCACCAGGTATTCCTGTTCTTTTTTATTAAGAACATTGAGAGAAAAACCCTCGTTGACAATATCAACGAGGGCCTTCTTGTATTTCAATGTAGGATCCCCAGGTAGGGGATGATATGTCGCTCGGTCCTCCAGGAGCCTATTCATCTCATTAACGTAGTTTGTCTTATCTAGTACTACTATTCCGCCTCCTTTATCCGCAGGATAAAAATCTTATTGTCCGCCCTGCGGATAAAGGAGGTGGAATAGTAGTACTAGATAAGACAAACTACGTTAATGAGATGAATAGGCTCCTGGAGGACCGAGCGACATATCATCCCCTACCTGGGGATCCTACATTGAAATACAAGAAGGCCCTCGTTGATATTGTCAAAGAGGGTTTTTCTCTCAATGTTCTTAATAAAAAAGAACAGGAATACCTGGTGCCTCTTGCACCACGTATTCCTGTGATTTATTACCTCCCAAAGGTACATAAGGACCCAGTCAATCCCCCAGGGCGACCCATCGTAAGCGGGATTGACTCGGTTACTTCACGCATTGGAAAGTACATCGATTTCTTTCTACAGCCTTTGGTGAAATCGATACCATCTTATCTGAAAGATACGAAGGATACTATTAATTTACTTGAGAAAGTTCGGCACCATGGAGATTTGATTCTTGTTACTGCAGATGTGGCTTCATTATACACCTGCATACCACATCAATTGGGTTTGGGGGCAGTGGAGTTGTTTCTTTCCAGAAACTCCCCACTGCCTTTATTACAGAGGAACTTTATCATGGAGTTGCTCAACTTTGCCACTAGGCATAATTTCTTCTGGTTCCAGGGAACATTCTTCTCCCAAATTAGGGGTGTGGCAATGGGGGCCAAATATGCCCCCAGTCTTGCCAACCTCTTCATGGCCCAGTGGGAGGAGGATGTCGTCTATGCCCTTAACAGACCTGAATTGGTCCTGTGGGCTAGATATATAGACGACATCCTCCTCCTATGGAAGGGCACGAGAGAATCACTGGATACCTTTATGAGGACTCTTAATGTTAATGATCGTGGTATTGCATTAGCATATGAGGCCAGTTCTTCGTCGATACATTTCCTAGATTTAGAAATCATAGTTGCCAATGACCGTTTGGAATTTAAAACATACTTTAAACCAACGGACAGAAATGGCTACATCCCCGTCGATAGCTGCCACCACGAACAATGGTTGAAGTCCGTTCCTCGAGGACAGTTCCTCCGCTTAAGGAGGAACTGTACCCGAGAACAGGACTTTTTGGCCCAATCTCAGATTTTGAAGGAAAGATTTATCGATAGGGGTTACTCAGCAGTTCAGTTAAATGCAGACATTGCTTCTGTATTGGCAATTGAAAGACCATCTCTCCTTATTGAAAAACAGGCGAAAGCTAAAGAGGATAGATTTAGATGGTCTTTTGTCACATCTTATTCCACCCAACATAAGGAAATTAAGAAAATCCTAAATAGACACTGGAAGGTCTTACAAAGCGACAGAACTTTGGGCCCTTCCCTGCCTGAGCGGGCTGGCGTAATTTTTAGGGGTGCACGCTCCGTTCAGGGGGAGGTGGCCCCTAATATAATAGACCCCCCAAAAGGATTTCTTTCTTTCCGGAAGCCAATGGATATTACCCTTGTAAAAAATGTAATGTTTGCATAGTTAATGTGTTGGGGAGACGCAAAACAGACACATTTAGCTCCAGTGTCACGGGACGCAGTTACACTATGTCACAATTTACTACCTGCGTCACCCGATTTATCGTGTACCTCATCACATGCCCGTGCAGACTTCAATACGTAGGGCGCACAATACGTAATTTTTCCATTCGAGTCAATGAACATCTGGCCAAAATACGTAAGGGATGTGACAAACACACGGTGTCACGACATTACTTAGAACATCATGCAAAGGACCCTAGAGGCACCCAGTTTCAAGTGATTGACAGGTTTGTTCCCCACTGGAGGGGAGATTCCTCCCTACGGGGTGTCTCGAGATTAGAAACTTATTGGATACACAAGCTCAGGTGTTACTCACCCCATGGTATGAACGTTGAGTGGGATCTCAACTGTTTCATCAATCGGGCGTGAGGCACCTGGGCTTGTGTATCCATATTTGGGGAATGGTGACCATAGGGCAGGCATCCCCCGTGTGCGCCTTTATAGGCGACTCGGGTGAAAGAATAATATATCCACATATTTTTTCTGCCCTTGCTTAGATTGTGAGTTCCTTTGCCCCTCCCTTTCCCTTTTTCCTTCTTCTTTTGTTGTTAGCGATCCCCTTGTAACACTAATATTTGGGGTTACATTCAATTATTGGTTTACCATTAATATATGGGGGTACAGTATCTGCTCATCGGCCTATTGGTCTATTGGTTGGATATTCCCCTTACCATGAAAATTAGGTTTCAGACATGAGGTGAGTTAGATTTATCCCCCATCAGGAAATCGTTGAATGTATTATCATTAATTAAGAGGTGAGTCAGATTTATCCCTCATCAGGTAATTGCTTGATGTATTACTAATAATTATGGATAAATTAATTTTTTTTTATATAGGAACTACCATTCTACATGTGTATAAGAGGGTCAGCTAGGCACTTTTGGGCTTTATTTATATCAGCACCTGCTGCCGTCTATACAATATGTATTTTGAACATGTATTTTGTTTAATCCCCACAAGAGGGCGCATCGGACGGTTGCACTACTCTAACCCCCCTGCGAGACGTGAAGCATGTCTCTTTCCATAAATTTACGCCGGCCGGTATCACGTGATGCGTTACGCGATCACGTGACTACATCGTCGTCGCGCGCATGCGCGGGATGCGCGCGCGGACATAGCGCGGCCACGTAGCGTCTCACTGGTGTCCCCATAGACATTTGCAGCAAACATCTGCTGATGATGCTGCAAGGGGAAGCGCCAGTGGGACTCTGATTTAGCGCCAGAGGGGGTAACATAGAGGTATTGCACATAGTGTACTAGACTTAGCTGTACAACGTATAGATTGCATTCTGGGGGATGTTACATGGGGGCACAGCATTGTTGGAGTGTCCCCAATGCTGAGGTGTCCCCAGTGCTATACACAAGGGTGTCCCCAGTGACGATTTCGGTCAGGTGGGACCATGACATCCTGTGGAATCTGGTTTATGCCGTGGTGAACCTGGGACATCATTCTATACAGACTATCTAGATAATGAGAAGATCATAATGGGCGTTGCCCTCATTAGGGTAAGTTCCATACAGGTGTCATGATTAAATCCCCAGCCCTATAACTAGATTTAGGTTATGGAGGCACATATATTTTTTGATATGTTTAATATACAGGTTATCCAATGCTTTATTGAACTGATACACATAGTTCATTTGTTTTAGTTGCACATTATGAAACTACGTATTGAGATTGTGAGACCTTATGTCATTTCCTGTTTTGACTCCACCCCTTCCGGGGTGTGTCAGAGTATGTGAAATTCTTATAAATGTTGGCAATATGGGGGGTACAGCGTCATGCCCCTGTTGAAGACTGTAGTAGTCGAAACGCGTAGGGCTTGCTGACGCTGCACCCCATATTGCTTTGAATATATTTTTATTTCGTGATCACTTTTTATTTGTCTGCATGACTGTTGGACAAAATATTTTTATTTAATAAAATTCCGGCAATCGGTTTTTATTGACCTGCACCATCTGGAGTCTTTTTGGTTTTCTTCCATCTTTATATTTTTCGCGGATTGCTGTGGAACTTGGCCCATGTGAGAATAATCCATCGTTTGAGCTGCCTCTTCAGTCATCCGGTTGGAGTTCAAGTGAGGACCCAGGACATCCAGCTATATCCCGTTTGGTCTTGGTGACCACTAAGCCTGCAAGACCCACTGCCGTACGGTAGGTGGGTCCACCATCAGCGGTAAGAGTACCCATCTATAACAACTAGTGTCTTCTCCTTGCTTGATTCATCATTTGCATTGAAGTCCCTTTATCAGTCTGCGTTGTGGCAAGGCTATCCATTGAAGGACATCCATGATCACACACATTTTGCTATTTGGGACTGTATTCTATTTTTTACAGTTCACCTGTTACGGTATATCACATAGTTCGCAAGGAGGACAATTCATATGAATATCCTATGAAGCGGACTCACATTTATAATTGTGTTATTAGAGCACTGTTGGTTCTATTGCTTTAAGTAGCCATTCACTTATTATAAGTATTTATTGCTTTGAGCGCCACACTATTTTTATTCACTATTCCTGTACACTTTGTTTGTTTGAGTGTTGGCAGCTTGCATGCACATTGTTTTTTGGTTTAGCGCAGTATTTTTCTTTTCTACCCATTCCTGCTTAAGGGCATCATTCAGAAGGTCAGAAGTGGGAAATTTCTTGATCCTGAGACCCCGAGGAATACGTAGTGACGCCACATATTCGGAGAGTGAATTAATGTCCCAATACATTCTTATTTCCTTTGCCATCACCGCTTCAAGTCTCCGGAACATACTGGTCAGGGAAACCGCCCTGTCATCCATGGGCTGGAGTTGGGAGGCATGTAGACCCAATCTAAGGGGATTGTTAGATGGTACCATAAAAGTTCTGCTGTGACCAGGTTCGTTTGCAGGTATGATTGGTACATTGGTTTCCATAATAGGCTGGTAGCTGGAACAAAACGATGTTCAGGCAAAGTAAATGAGAAGGTGGGAATCCACTCCGAGCTGGACAACACTGGAAGCAAAATCCAGAAAATTTGAGAAGCAGAGAAAGGGAGCCGCTCAGATGTAGATATCCTCCAAATGACCTCCTCCCAGCAACCAAGGGTGCAAGCAATGCAAGTATGAGCAAAACAGGAAAAGGATTTTTCTGGATAGCAGCACTCCAAGATAAAAAGCCTTTATTTCAAAAGTCCAGGAATCCAAAGCATACACTGCACATCACGACACACTGATCAAAAATTAGCTGACATGTTTCACATCAATTGATGCTTACTCATAGCTACCCAATGCACAAATGTTTACTATAATATACCCTAAAGGAAGACACAAGACACATATTTATTATTATTAATATAAATATAACACAGCACAATATAGCACAAGTTTAATTGGTATATTAGTATTTTCACCCACTATACTTATACACATTTTTAAAAATAAAGGTAAAGATAAACCATTGAAAATAAATAAAAAGTAAAAAACCACGAATATAGAGAATATATAAATAATAAAAGATAATAAATAATCAAATAATGAAAAAGGTAAATTAAACATGCAAAAACAAAGCATAACACACTAATTAAATAAATTCATAAGACAAAAACATCAAGTTATTGGAATCCCATGAATATATTGAATATAATGAAATAAATTCTGGTATAGAACATATCTGTTTTATCAATTCACCTCTAGAATTTTTACTTTTTACTATTGCTGTTCGTACCAGTTATTTTCACCATTCCATGGTTTCACTAGTTTCTCCATATTTCATGTAATTTCACTTCATTTTTAAACATATTTGATTTATATATACACATTCACTTTTACACATCCGCTTCTCCACCTTTTGTCTTGTTTGATTTACATATATATTTTTGAATTTAGTTATTTATGCATTTGCATTTTCATTGACATATTTACTTCATTCACATTTCTTTTTAGCTCATTCTCTTATATATTCTTTTGATACATATTTATTTTCATTTTTATTTTTATGTTTATCTTTTTTTTTATTCTTTTTTTTTTATTCTTTTTTTTATTCTTATTTTATTTTATACCCACATTTTTATCTCACTTTGTTCACATCACATCCTTCAGATACTTTTTTATGTATACACACATTTCTCTATATACACATCGTATATGTTTTTACTGATTGCACATTCTAAGAGGGATTTCTCTATCACTGTGGTTAGAGAACCACACCTTTTTTACTTGAATCTCCTCACATGCAGTCAATCACTGAACAATCATTTTCACCTTGGTGTTGGATCACATGACCTTCCTTTAGGGTATATTATAGTAAACATTTGTGCATTGGGTAGCTATGAGTAAGTATCAATTGATGTGAAACATGTCAGCTAATTTTTGATCAGTGTGTCGTGATGTGCAGTGTATGCTTTGGATTCCTGGACTTTTGAAATAAAGGCTTTTTATCTTGGAGTGCTGCTATCCAGAAAAATCCTTTTCCTGTTTTGTGTAACGATAGGTGTTGTGTGCCTGAACCTACCTCCCTATTCAACTTCTTTCTTTCTTCAATTTCCCCTGTTAATGTCAAGCAAAGGAAAAATAAACTCTTTTGTTGGAGTTGACACTGTCTGGACATTGGCCTATTTAAGGAGAAAAGATAGACTCTTCCCTACACTCTAGGGACGAGAACAGGCGGAAGGAGGTAACTCGCTGCAGGACCCAAAAATTGTATGAACACTGCTCAACCTCTTATACCAGGAGGATACGGGCATGTGGCATGGTGTGCCCTACTCTGCAGGTGGAGGTAAGCAGGAGAAAAAGGGTCTGTGTGCTACACGTGGGGGCTCGAGTCCGGGATTTTTTTTTGCAGCTACCCCTGGAAGTTGGGCTATTTTTTTTCTTTCCCTGTATATGTGGTTCTGTGAAAGTCGGGCATTTTTGAGGAAAATTGAACTGCGTCACTTGTGAGAGAAATGGAGGTGCAGGCCTGTACTGGACTTTTTCTAACTGCGTAGTTCGTGGGTGTGTCTCAAACATAGAAAAGCCTGCAAGCTACGTGCAGCAAGAGAAAAGGGGGAGGAGCCCCTGCCAACTGTGAGTTGCACGTGGTGTAACTAGCGCCAAGGGACAGTACAAGCTGGATTAGTGAAGGAGAAGCAATATGGCCGCTACCCCATAGACTTCTGTTGCACCGGGGCCTTGGATGTTCCCAACCACTTCAACCATGGACATTGCTCCCCTCACTGCCCCCCTGACGGACACAGGGATCCGGCTACAGCCTAAGGGCCGCTTCGCTCTGTATATCTGCTGGGATGCGGAGGCCCTGGGCATGCTCTGCCGCAAATGCCAAGGACTAGCGGTGCAATGACGGCCATTCGGAAGGTGTGCATCCTGTGGAGAGTTTCTGTTCGAAGTGGACCAGCCCACAGAGAAACCCCAGGTCTACCGGGTCAACTACCTTACAGGTACCGTCACTTCCGAGGAAGAAACCTGTACTCCCACAGTCAAGCCCACGCGCACCGCACCGAGGAGATCCACGTCAGGGGACGGTAAGGAGGCTGGGGGAACTGTGACATTAAGTTTGCCGGGAAAGGGAAGGAAGCTCATACCCCACACTACTGGGAATGTGTGGACAGCCAACCCGCGGGAACTTTCTATTTTTGGGGACAATGTGTCTGTGTCTACCAAAAATGATCTGCCGGCAGAAGAATATGACACTTTTGATCTGGACTCATCGTCCGATGTGGGGGATGACTATGAGATCGATGAGGTTTTTGTTAAAAAAGGTTGGGATAAAGTACCATTGACTTCACCGTGCAGCTTTACAGAGGGATCGCCTATGGACTCTGAGAAACTACAACCCGGGTGAAAGCCCCTGCTTCGGAGGGAGAAGTTGTTCCCACACCTGCATTGTCCGTACCTACTGCTACAGAGGGACATCCACCGTTGCGGCCACCTTTGCCACAGTTTGAACCTGCCTCAATATCAAGGTCCCCGGATGCTATCGTTCTTCCTGGAGCAGGAAATCGGGCAACCATGCCACCCTTAGCCCGGTTGCAACGGCTCCTGACCTGACCCCCTTCAATTTTTCATATAGACAGGTGTGTGGCTTTTCTAATCAAGTCCAATCAGTATAATCAAACACAGCTGGACTCAAATGAAGGTGTAGAACCATCTCAAGGATGATCAGAAGAAATGGACAGCACCTGAGTTAAATATATGAGTGTCACAGCAAAGGGTCTGAATACTTAGGACCATGTGATATTTCAGTTTTTCTTTTTTAATAAATCTGCAAAAATGTCAACAATTCTGTGTTTTTCTGTCAATATGGGGTGCTGTGTGTACATTAATGAGGAAACAAATGAACAGATTTTAGCAAATGGCTGCAATATAACAAAGAGTGAAAAATTTAAGGGGGTCTGAATACTTTCCGTACCCACTGTATATGTATATATATATATATATATATATATATATATATATATATATACTGTATATATACCGTATTTATCGCCGTATAACACACACAGGCGTATAACACGCATCCTAACTTTAAGAGGGAAGTTTCAGGAAAAAACTTTCCACAGCCCCCTGCGTATAACACGCAGGCACAGTTTACCCTCTATTTTCAGGGTAAAAAAGTGAGTGTTATACGCCAATAAATACAGTATATATATATATATATATATATATATATATATATATTGTGAGGGGGTTAGCTCGGAAGCGGGTGTGTGTGACCCCCGGGATGGGCTCCCCACACAAAACAGGCCCAGCAAACGGAGGTTGTGGTTTTCAAAATCAAAAAGGTGCGGTTTATTTTCTATTTACAGTGACAAAACACAGCAAAGCAAAAGAAACATAACCAAAATAAATCCTGGTCAAGTTGACCTCTGACTAAACATACAGGTTTCCTAACTAACAACTGGGATCAGCCTAGTGCTGTCCTAGTCCCTAAGTCCCTGGTTTAGTAAAAGTCCAAACAAATAGCCACACAGGCTTTGCCTCACCGCACAGGGGTTCACTCTCCCTAGACAGTCCACACAGGTCTGGTTCCAGGCATGAGCTAACATCTAATGAAGCTGGGAGTTCTTATAGAGGCCTACATGAGCTGACAAGCTTCAGCTGGCCTCATCAACTCCCTGTCTGTACGACGCCCACACTCTCCCTAGAGGTATGAATCATCCATGAGCCCACTAGCCTTAGCTGGGCCTATACAACTCTCCACCTAGTTGTATAAGTCAGCGTAAAGCCTGAATCTGGGCGAAATATATCTACCCCCCTGGATGCAACCAGGTGACTTTACCTTCCTGCTGTCACATACCCCCCCCTCTTGTTTTAACCTCGGGGTTGGAACACCAGCAATCAGGCATTCATGTACTCGAGACAAAGCATCCACATTCCCCATTTGAACGCCAGGGCGATGCTTTACTGTGAAGTTGAATTCCTGGAGGGCCAGGAACCACCTATTCACTCTTCTATTTGTTTCCTTGTTTTGAGCCATCCACTTTAACGGAGCGTGATCCGTAACCATGTCAAAGTGCCTACCTAGCAGGTAGTACCGAAGGGAATCTAGAGCCCACTTCACCGCTAAACACTCCTTTTCAACGGTGGCGTAATTTACCTCATGGGACTTCAATTTCCTGCTGAGGTAAATGACTGGGTGCTCTTCCCCGTTCCAGACCTGGGACAATACTGCTCCTAACCCCACATCTGACGCATCACTTTGTACGACAAAGTCTTTAGAGAAATCGGGTGAGTACAACACTGGCTGGCTACATAAGGCTTGTTTCAAGAATTGGAATGCTGCCTCAGCCTCGGGGGTCCATTTAATCATGACCGACCCTTTCCCCTTCGTCAGGTTGGTTAGGGGCACAGCCTTAGAAGCAAAGTGGGGAATGAATCGCCGATAATACCCAGCGATTCCCAGAAAGGCTCGTACCTGCTTCTTGCTGTTGGGACGTGGCTAACTCTGGATGGCCTCGACTTTGTTGAGTTGGGGTTTTATTACTCCCCTCCCAATGGTGTACCCAAGATATTTGGCCTCCTCCTGCCCAATGGTACACTTCTTGGGGTTAGCCGTAAACCCCGCTTCCCGAACAGAGTCCAGGACTGCTTGCACTTTTGGCAGATGTGAGGCCCAATCTGTGCTATGGACAATTACGTCATCCAGGTAAGCCGCAGCATACTTCCGATGGGGCCTCAGCATCTGGTCCATTTTCCGCTGGAATGTGGCCGGCGCATTCTGTAACCCGAACGGCATTCTTTTATATTGGAACGCCCCGTCTGGGGTTACAAATGCGGTTTTCTCTTTGGCCGACTTGGCCAGGGGGATTTGCCAATACCCTTTTGTGAGGTCAAGAGTCGTCATGTATCGGGCTGTTCCCAGCCGGTCGATCAACTCATCTATACGTGGCATGGGGTAGGTGTCAAATTTTGTAACTTTGTTCAACTGACGAAAATCGTTACAAAATCGCCAGCTCCCATCCGGTTTAGGCACCAACACGATGGGACTAGACCAATCACTTTGGGACTCCTCTATCACCCCTAAGTTCAGCATTTTCTGTACTTCCTCCCGTATTGCCTCCCGTCGAGCCTCTGGGATCCGATAGGGTTTTAACTTCACCCTTTCACCGGGCGGGGTAATGATGTCATGCTCTACCCCAGATGTTTGTCCCGGCAGCTCAGAGAATACCTCCTTGTTGCGAAGCACAAACTCCTTAACCTCCTGTTGTTGGGGTTGTGACAAGGTGGCTGCTATTCCAACCTCAGGAATCACGCAACCAGTTTGAGCTGGTGACCAAGTGTCTGCGACTAGGGACTCTCTATCCCTCCAGGCTTTCAACAGATTAACGTGATAGATCTGTTCGGGCTTTCGCCTTCCTGGTTGTCTGACCTTGTAATTCACTTCGCTCACTTTTTCCATTATCTCGTAGGGGCCTTGCCATTTGGCAAGGAATTTACTTTCAACCGTAGGGACAAGTACCAATATCCTATCCCCCGGGGAAAAGGTACGGGTCTTGGCTCCACGGTTGTACACTCTCTGCTGTGCCAACTGCGCTTGGGCCAAATGTTCCTTCACGATGGGCATTACCTGTGCAATTCGATCTTGCATCAGGGCGACATGCTCAATCACACTCCTGTGGGGAGAACTCTCACTTTCCCAAGTTTCCTTGGCAATATCCAACAGCCCTCTTGGGTGTCTCCCATACAGTAACTCAAAGGGGGAGAATCCCGTGGAGGATTGGGGCACCTCCCTAATAGCAAACATCAAATAAGGAAGTAAACAGTCCCAATCCTTTCCATCTCTATCCACCACTTTCTTCAACATTTGTTTTAGGGTTTTGTTGAATCTTTCAACCAGCCCATCGGTTTGGGGGTGATACACAGACGTACGCAATTGCGTCACTTTGAACAATTTACACAGCTCTTTCATAACCCGGGACATAAAGGGTGTACCTTGGTCCGTAAGCAGTTCTTTACAAATACCCACCCGGCTAAAAACAAGAGATAGCTCTTTGGCTATGGTTTTGGCCGAGGTATTTCGGAGAGGGATCGCTTCTGGATAACGGGTGGCATAGTCCATTATAACTAATATGTACTGGTGCCCCCTAGCGGACTTGATTATAGGACCTACCAAATCCATGGCGATCCTCTCAAACGGGACCTCAATGATGGGTAGAGGGACCAGCGGGCTACGGAAATGTGGCATCGGGGCCAACCTCTGACACACAGGGCAGGAGGAACAATAATTTTCTACGTCCTTCATCACCCCCGGCCAATAGAATCTCTGTAATACCCTCTCTCGGGTTTTCTCTGTCCCCAGATGACCTCCAAGAATGTGCCCATGGGCCAACTCCAACACCAACTTCCTGTAAGGTTTGGGCACCACAAGCTGCTCAACGGTTTCTTCTGCCCTTTTTGCCACCCGATACAGTAGGTCCTTCTCTACGCTGAAGTATGGGTAAGTGCAGGTATTATCTGGGTTCACTAACTCGCCATCTATTTTCACTACGTTTTCCCGTGCCTTTATTAGGGCGGGGTCTTTCAACTGTTCTGTGGCAAAGTTTTCCCTGTGAACCTCAAGATCAGAAAACTCCACAGACGGTAGGTTTTCGTCTGAGGAGGTGGGCTCCTCTCCAGTTTCTTGAGTCTCCCCTGCCAATACTGATAAGGGAAATTCCGGAGAGTCCTCACCACTCTCAGGGGAGTTCTGGCTATCACATTCCTGGTACATAGGGGCACCAGTGAGGGGCTCAGGATCATCCCACAGTTCCCAGAACTTCGGAAAATCCCTTCCCACAATGGCGTCATGCGGTAACTGAGATACTAAGCCCACTGGATGAGAGAGGGTACCTTTGGGGGTCTCGAAACACACTGTAGTCACTGGATACTCTCGGGTGTCCCCATGCACACAAATAACAGCTACCTTGCTATTCCCAGAGACCTCTGTTTTAACTAACTCAGCCTTTATCAGGGTCACAAGGCTACCTGAATCCAGCAATACCACAACATTTCTACCATTAACACACATTTTGCATAAATGTTTCTCAGTTCCTCGAATGGCAGTGCATGCGACTGTCGCACACAGCGACTGACGTCTGCCCGTCAGAAACTCACACTGCATGGGTTCCTCCACAACCGGGCAATTGGCTGCAATATGTCCCGCTTGCCGGCAGCGGTAGCAAACGATCCTTCTTGCCGCCTCTTGAGCCGCTGATTTCCCAGGCTGTTCTCGCCAAACTTGGGGTAGAGCTCCCACCCTCTCACTCTCTCCACCCTCACCCCTTGGAATCCTCTTATCCGCCCCTGGGGATGGTCTGGTCTTAGGGTGGAAAGTCCGAGTGTCTCTGGAAGAGGCCGTCAGGTTCTCTGTAGCCAAGTATTTCTCCACACGATCCACAAGACCATCGGCCGTCTCTGGGTCTCCATGGCTTACCCACTTTTGGATGGCAGTAGGAAGAGCTCTCAAAAACCGATCCATTACAACACGTTCCACAATCTTTGGTGCGGACAAAGTCTCTGGCTGTAGCCACTTTCTGCTCAGGTGAATGAGATCATACATTTGAGACCTGGGGGGTTTTCCAAGCTGGAAAGTCCAGTTATGCACACGCTGAGCCCGGACAGCCTGGGTGACACCCAGCCTTGCCAATATTTCAGCTTTTAGCATCACATAGTCTTTTGCTTGGTTAGGCTCTAGGTCATAGTAAGCTTTCTGCGATTCACCAGTTAACAGAGGAGCCACCAGTCCAGCCCACTGCTCCTCAGGCCACTTTTCTCTTTCAGCGGTCCTTTCAAATGTGGTCAAAAATACCTCTGGATCATCCTCTCCAGTCATTTTTGTCAATAAACGACTCACCCCAAAGGACGCGGTATTAGTAGGACGGCTTTCCTCACTGGTCTGCGGACGTTGCTGCATTACTGCTTCCATCTGTTGTTGTAGTCTCTGCTCTTGCTTCTGCAACAGGTCTATGAAGCGGGCCTCAGATTGCTGCTGGGCTCGTTGCTGAGCCTCCAGACTCTGTTGCAAAGTTGCGTTTGTCTGCTGCTGGGCTGCAAGGCTCTGTTGTTGAGCTGCAAGGCTCTTTTGCAAACCTGCATTTGTCTGCTGTTGATTGGCATTTGCTAGAGCCAGCTGCTTCAGTATCTCCTCCATGCTGGCTTAAAAAAAAACTGCCACTGGTTCTCCACCAACTGTGAGGGGGTTAGCTCGGCAGCGGGTGTGTGTGACCCCCGGGATGGGCTCCCCACACAAAACAGGCCCAGCAAACGGAGGTTGTGGTTTTCAAAATCAAAAAGGTGCGGTTTATTTTCTATTTACAGTGACAAAACACAGCAAAGCAAAAGAAACATAACCAAAATAAATCCTGGTCAAGTTGACCTCTGACTAAACATACAGGTTTCCTAACTAACAACTGGGATCAGCCTAGTGCTGTCCTAGTCCCTAAGTCCCTGGTTTAGTAAAAGTCCAAACAAATAGCCACACAGGCTTTGCCTCACCGCACAGGGGTTCACTCTCCCTAGACAGTCCACACAGGTCTGGTTCCAGGCATGAGCTAACATCTAATGAAGCTGGGAGTTCTTATAGAGGCCTACATGAGCTGACAAGCTTCAGCTGGCCTCATCAACTCCCTGTCTGTACGACGCCCACACTCTCCCTAGAGGTATGAATCATCCATGAGCCCACTAGCCTTAGCTGGGCCTATACAACTCTCCACCTAGTTGTATAAGTCAGCGTAAAGCCTGAATCTGGGCGAAATATATCTACCCCCCTGGATGCAACCAGGTGACTTTACCTTCCTGCTGTCACAATATATATATATATATATATATATACACATATATATATATATACATATATATATATATATACATACATATATATATATATATATATATATATATATATATATATATATACACATATATAGCACCCTCTACTTAGGTGGGTGCTAGAATAGAATTATTTGTGTGATAGGGAAGGTAAATTTAGGCAGGCCTGGCTAGCAGCCAGACCTGTTTGTTTTGATTTGGGCTGGGAGTGGCTCAGAGCAGCAGCTGGACCTCCCTATTCTTTGAAGAGCCTTCTGGAAGGTACTAGAAAGAGAAGGAGAAAAGAGGTGGAGCTGCCTGGGATAATCTAAGGAGCCTTGACCAATCCCCAGCTTGTATTGGCAGGGGGCAAGCCTCCTTAAGTTCCTGGGATCAGCCCAGCTGGGGAGGAGTCGTTGGAGTTATTCAGAGCCTAAAGATGGAGTGCTAGGCTGTTGGGGCCTTTGAGGGAGCTCTCCAGTCTGGGAGGGGTGACCTTGGGCCTGGGGCTCGAGTGTGGACAGAGCCCTTCAAGAAAGCGTGAAGGTTCTGGACAGGAGGCACAGGAGGAGCAAAGAGGACAGCAGGAGCTAGCCTTGCTGGGCCAGTCTTCAAGGAGAGGAACAACTGGTCGCAGTCAGGAGGGCTGGTGAGTGACAAGCACAGTTAGGAGGACTGGGGAGGCATGCCTGAGAGGACTAGGAGCATGCAGTCTGGGATGGGTGAAGTGGACAGTGAAGTGGGCTGTGTTGTCAAGGGTAGTGGAGAAGGGCAGCTACAGCCAGGAGGGCAGGCAGGGCCTGAAGATGGATTACAGGGCTTAGTAACCAAAGATAGGACAGCTAGCACCAGAACTTTCTATTTTCTTGCTACACCATAGGGGCCCATGGTCCCTGCCTGCAAAGGGTGGTTGCTATTGTCTGGCTGAGTCAGAGTCAGGCCTTACCATTTTTTGTGCTAGCCGCTCCTGAGGATTAAGAGTTGTGCAGGAGGAAGGAAGAGGAATAGCCTGCAAGCAAGGAAAGTGCTGGAGGAGGCTGAAGTAGTAATATGTACATAGTTTGTCCCAATTGATTGTTCTACAATTCACCAACTGATTGTTCTACAATTCACCAATTGATTGTTCTAAAATTCACTGGGCATCCCATATATTCTTTTACCTATCCAAGTTCTGTTCCCTCAATTAAACACAAAAAAACAAAGCTCATGGACTGTTCATTGTAATGGATGTTCATTGTCTGGGAAATGAATGCCAGGCTGGGCAGGGTGACAGGTGGGCCACAACACTCAGCAGCCCCTACACAGTATCTCACAAAAGTGAGTACACCCCTCACATTTTTGTAAATATTTTATTATATCTTATTTATTAGATCTTTTCATGTGACAACACTGAACAAATGACACTTTGCTACAATGTAAAGTAGTGAGTGTACAGCTTGTATAACAGTGTAAATTTGCTGTTCACTCAAAATAACTCAACACACAGCCATTAACCACTAAAGGCCCGGACCATTTGGCTGGCATAAGACCATAGGACTTTTTGCGATTCGGCACTGCGTCGCTTTAACTGACAATTGCGCGGTCGTGCGACGTAGCTCCAAAAAAAAATTACGTCCTTTTTGTCCCACTAATATAGCTTTCTTTTGGTGGTAATTGATCACCTCTACGGTTTTTATTTTTTGCGCTATCAACAAAAGTAGAGCGACAATTTTGAAAAAAATGCAATATTTTTGACTATTTGCTATAATAAATATCCCCAAAAAATCTATAAAAATACAAAATTTTTCCACAGTTTAGGCCGATACGTATTCTTCTACATAATTTTGGTAAAAAAAATCGCAATAAGCGTATATTGATTGGTTTGCGCAAAAGTTATAGCGTCTACAAAATAGGGGGTAGTTTTATGGCATTTTTATTATTAATTTTTTTTCTACTTGTTATGGCGGTGATCTGTGATTTTTATCATGACTGCGACATTATGGCAGACACATCGGACATTTTTGGCGCTATTTTGGGACCATTCACATTTATACAGCGATCAGTGCTATAAATATGCACTGATTACTGTATAAATGTGACTGCCAGTGAAGGGGTTAACCACTATGGGGCTAGGAAGGGGTTAAGTGTGTCCTAGGGAGTGATTCTAATTGTTACGAAGCGTGGCTATGAGTGACACGTCACTGATTGTCCGCTCCCTCTCATCGGGAGCAGCAATCAGTGACAGTGTCACTAGGCAGAACTGGGAGATGCTTGTTTACACTTGCCTCTCCCCGTTCTGCAGCTCTGTGACCCGATCGCAGGACACCGGCGGACATTGAATCCGCGGGTCCCGAGGGCACGGTCAAGGAGCTCGCGGCAGGGGCTTTTTAAGTGACCTATATATACGTTACTCTGCCCAGCCGTGCCATTCTGCCGATGTATATGTGCAGGAGCCAGTCGTTAACCGGTTAATATCTAAACCGCTGGCAACAAAAGTGAGTACACCCCTAAGTGAAAATATCCAAATTGCGCCCAAAGTGTCAATATTTTTTGTAGCCAGCACTATTTTCCAGCACTGTCCAAACCCTCTTGGGCATGGAGTTCACCAGAGCTTCACAGGTTGCCACTGGAGTCCTCTTCCACTCCTCCGTGACGAAATCACGGAGCTGGTGGATGTTAGAGACCTTGCGCTCCTCCACCTTCGATTTGAGGATGCCCCACAGATGCTCAATAGGGTTTAGGTCTGGAGACATGCTTGGCCAGTCCATCACCTTTACCATCAGCTTCTTTAGCAAGGCAGTGGTTGTCTTGGATATGTGTTTGGGGTTGTTATCATGTTGGAATACTGCCCTGTGGCTCAGTCTCTGAAGGGAGGGGATCATGCTCTGTTTCAGTATGTCACAGTACATGTTGGCATTCATGGTTCCCTCAATGAACTTTGACTTCCCAGTGCTGGCAGCACTCATGCAGCCCCAGACCATGAAACTCCTACACATAGGAGGGAGTTGGCGCTTGCACCAGAGGCGATGTGGGAAACAATTCAGGCAAAAGGGAGAAATAAAAAACAGGAGTGATAGGAGGCAAGGCGATAATTTAAAACATAAGACTGTAGAATTCCTTTTAGTCCGTGCTAAAAGCACTTTGAAGGCAGCCCAGTGTAGATATGAAGCAAATCCTGGGTGAGCTGGAGGAGGAAGCACAGAGGCGCCACTCTAAGTGCAGTAATGACAATTCATTTAATGGGTGACAAAGAGAGCATATGTACTCACAAAGGTAGAATTAAGTTAGGTATGTAATGACAGGGAGTCTGTCTCTCCTCTCCGTGCAGGTGACGCGTTTTCGGAGCATGCGCTCCTTCTTCAGACCTTCTTCAGAAAACGCGTCACCTATTGGTCCCTCCAGCTACCCGGAAGTAACTGACAGCAACACGGCTCACCCCCCGCCAGGAATTGACGTCATCCTCCGGCTCCCTTCACATCTGTGTGTCTGAGGTACAGGAAGCGTCCGCTTCCACCGGCGCAACCCGCTCCACGCCACCAGCCTGCACGGAGAGGAGAGACGGACTCCCTGTCATTACATGCCTAACTTAATTCTACCTTTGTGAGTACATATGCTCTCTTTGTCACCCATTAAATGAATTGTGATTACTGCACTTAGAGTGGCGCCTCTGTGCTTCCTTCTCCATGACACTCTTACCACCATGCTTAACTGTAGGCAAGACACACTTGTCTTGTACTCCTCACCTGGTTGCCGCCACACACGCTTGACACCATCTGAACCAAATAAGTTTATCTTGATCTCATCAGACCACAGGACACGGTTCCAGTGATCCATGTCCTTAGTCTGCTTGTCTTCAGCAAACTGTTTGCAGGCTTTCTTGTGCATCATCTTTAGAAGAGGCTTCCTTCTGGGACGACAGCCATGCAGACCAATTTGATGCAGCGTGCGGCATATGGTCTAAGCACTGACAGGCTGACCCCCCACCCCTTTAACCTCTGCAGCAATGCTGGCAGCACTTATACATCTATTTCCCAAAGACAACTTCTGGATATGATGCTGAGCACGTGCACTCAACGTCTTTGGTCGACCATGTTCTGTTCTGTTCTGGGTGGGACCTGTCCTGTTAAACCGCTGTATGGTCTTGGCCACCGTGCTATAGCTAAGTTTCAGGGTCTTGGCAATCTTCTTATAGCCTAGGCCATCTTTATGTAGAGCAACAACTCTTTTTTTTCAGATCCTCAGAGAGTTCTTTGCCATGAGGTGCCATGTTGAACTTCCAGTGACTAGTATGAGAGAGTGAGAGCGATAACACCAAATTTAACACACCTGCTCCCCATTCACACCTGAGAACTTGTAACATTAATGAGTCACATGACACCGGGAGTGAAATTGGCTAATTGGGCCCAATTTGGACATTTTCACTTAGGGGTGTACTCACTTTTGTTGCCAGCGATTTAGACATTAATGGCTACAGCAAATTTCCACTGTTTTACAAGCTGTACACTCACTACTTTACATTGTAGCAAAGTGTAATTTCTTCAGTGTTGACACATGAAAAGATATAATAAAATACTTACAAAAATGTGAGGGATGTACTCACTTTTGGGAGATACTGTGTATATATATAAATATATATATATATATATATATATATATATATATATGTAGCATCCTGCTCCCAATGAGTGGGCACTATATGTTGAAATTTAGTTGTCTGGGCATTAGTTTAGCCCAGAGAGATTGTTTATTCAAATTGTGGCACTGTTTCAGTTCAGTTGGTTGCATGATTTCCCCCCCCCCCCCCACCGGTGGGTGTTGCTGTCACCGCTGGTCAGGGTTGGAAAGGCAACAGGCTGGACGTATTGGGTACCTCTTTCCCAGCAGCAGCCCAGGGGGCGTGGTGAACCCGCTGTGCATGCTGGGAAAGGGTATTTAAGTGACAGACGCCATTAGGGTGGAATAGAATTGGAGGTCGTCTTCTTCGATCCTCACCTGAGGGCCCTTCTGGCCTCAGGGATGTGTTGGCAGTTCCCGCCTCGGGGCCACGTTGGCCCAAGGCCTTGCAACTGAGATGTAGGCCCAGGAGTTGCTGGGGCCTACTGATCCAGGGATGATCCTGTGTCACCTTGCCTGATGGAAGGGACCAAGAAATTGAGGACTCAATTGGAGGATGCACCCGGATCCCAAAAATCGACCTCACAGTGCTGCCGGAGCGGCTGAAAGATTCTGGCACTGAGAGCTGTGTTCTTTCTGAGGGAGCTAACCCAGTGAGGGGTTATGCAAGTCTGTGGCAGAGACTATTCTATTGAACAAATTGCAATACCAAGTCTGTGGCAGAGACTATTCTATTGAACAAATTGCAATACCAAGTCTGTGGCAGAGACTATTCTATTGAACAAATTGCAATACCAAGTCTGTGGCAGAGACTATTCTATTGAACAAATTCCAATACCAAGTCTGTGGCAGAGACTATTCTATTGAACAAATTCCAATACCAAGTCTGTGGCAGAGACTATTCTATTGAACAAATTGCAATACCAAGTCTGTGGCAGAGACTATTCTATTGAACAAATTCCAATACCAAGTCTGTGGCAGAGACTATTCTATTGATCGAGCTTCGCACCGGCTGCTAGGCCAGTAAGATTGGGCCTATCCGGTGGTGGCTGAGTCCAGCATGGAGACAGTCGCTCCTCTGGACCTAGGAAGTTTCCGTGATTGACAAGTAAGATACCTGAGTCCTCCCCATAGGCGTGCGCAGGGGGTGTGCCGGTTGTGCCTGGGCACACCCTAATGCCCAGGCACACCCCAGGGTTTTTTCACTGTCACAATGTGTGACAATTCCAGTTCGGGCCCCCCTGCTAACTAATAGCGCTGCCAGTGTCACTATTTATTAGATGAATGTAAAATTCCTGTCAGAACTGCAGCTACAGGCAGCGGAGTGAGCAAGCAGGCAGCCCAATTTTTCGATACTGTCTCTGTAGTCCCGGCTACAGAATCACTGACAGATGAATATCACTCCGCCACCTGCTATCAGGGATGCTGTAGCCATGACTACAGAGGCAGTATGGGATAACTCCTGCCTGCTTACTACACAGCTGGTGGCTGCAGTCCTCACAGGAATTCGTGGTTACCAGAGCCCACCATCCGATCCCTCCTGTTGCCACAAAAAACAGCTTACAACAGGGAAAACTGTCTCTCCCCTCGGTATTCGTTTCTCTCAGCACCAGTACAGGTGGGCGGAGCCGGAGCAGGAAGAGATCATCACAGTGCACCCTCGATCCCTTCCCTCCTGTCCAGCACAGAGCACAGCTCTCCCTGGGGCAGAGTGAAGATCTAAGAGGAATGATGGCAGCCTGCATCTTCTTCACATGTGAGTCCCAACCTTCTCTGCCTTTTTCACTGTGCTGTAAACCTGTCCTGCACCTTGCAGGGAAGATTTACTGGAAGAAAAGTGACATTCTTGAACAAGCTAGGAATATATCTTATTAAAATCATTCTTTTTTAATAAGATATAATGTGTATGGCAAATACATCTATGTAGCACCTCAGAAGTCCCAATGGTTCTCAACCAACAAAAAATCTGAGCATTAACATCAAGGAATGGAATGCCATAATACATCCCAACTTTAGGAAAGTCAAAAAGTCCATTCTTTATATTTGTTTTATGGATTATATTAACCCTTCACCTAATGCCCTATAGACAATAACTTAGTGTACTTTGACATTTATGCTATGTCATGTTTCTTTTTGTTTTGACCAGCTATGTGCATATGACTGTCTGTATACCTGCTGATTCAATGTATCAAACACCTCACTGTTTTAGCCCAGGTTCACACTGGGCTGCGGGAATGAAGCCGTGTAAGTTCAGCTGAACTCGCACCATTTCACTCCCGCTGGCAGTCCCGAATTACAGACATCTGTGCAGGTTTCTGAACAGTTGTCAATGTAAATCGTGGCCCGAAATCGCAAAAAGTAGTACAGAAACTACTTTTTGAAACCGGTGCAGCGCCGCAGATGACGCATCGCACCGATTAGTATAGTGCCATTGCTGGCAAATGCCGCCGATTTGACATGCAATTTCACATGTCAAATCGCATGTCAAATCGCACCAGTGTGAACCAGGGCCAACAAACAAATTCTGTATATGCTTAGTTCATTAATAAAACTTTTCTGTTTAAAAAAAAAGTCCATCCTTACTTTGGGGGGAGGGGGAAGATACTCTTTAACTTGATTTCAAGCTCTCTTTCTTCACTCAAAGCCGTGACATCATCACATACATTAACCCTGTATGGTATGATGGGGAGGCTGGAGTGTGAACACAGCCAGTAACTTCGGTAGAAGCTAAGGGGGACAGTCACAGCAATGGAGTGAGCGGAGCAAGGAATAAGGTAAAGCTGGGTACACACAGATTGAGATTTGTCCAGTTCACCAGGGACTGGATACATTTCAATCTATGTGTAGCCTTCCCTGTAAGACAGAAGCCAATCATTAGATCAGCTTCTCTTGGACAGGACTACTGGAAACCTTGTTCTTGCAGCCAATCAGCTTCAGCACTAATCAGTGTATTCTGACAGTGGAGAGTCCCCGCTGTCAGAATATGATGTCCCAGCAAGGGGGATTCCTGCATCCATATCGCTTGTGTAGATGCAAGAAAACCCGTCAGCTAGCGATCTGAATAAAAATAAAAAAAACATGCACATGTACAGCTTAAAGCGGTTGTAACCCGCAGCAGTAAAAAAGGGGAAAAAAAAAAACACTTTCCCTTGTAAGGCAATTGCATAATGTGCTAGTATGCATCACATACTAGCTCATTATGAAATACTCACCTAACAACGATGCCCTCTGACAGGGCGTACATCTTCCCCGGTCTTCCTTCCAGGTTCGCGGGCTCCAGCTGTATGAGTGGCCGGAGCCGCAATGATGTTGCACCCGCACATGCAGAGAGAATTTGAGAGGTGGTGAGGATGGGTTGTATCGCCTCCCCACAACCTGCTTTAACCCCTTAAACTCCACTTTGCATACAGTTGCAGGCCGCTTCCAGGGTGCCGCCTTTCACTTAAATGTGTCACGGTCAGTGGGTGCTACACCTGCTGAAAGCAACAGGGAGTACAATTGCAGCTGCGGCATGTGAACATGCCCTGTCGCTGCCTCTAAAGCTAAAAGATGGTAGTGGTTGAGGGGCGGTAAAAGCACAGCTCAAAAGCAGGGTTTTACTGCACCTCAACCGCTAGTGTGAACAATGGAATGTTTTAATAAATTGAAAAAAATCAAGTTTCATTTTTTTTTTTTTTACATTTGATAAGTGTTTGAAAAATACATAGTGTTTGTTTACATTTATTTTTAAAAGTGCGTGTGTGTATATATACACATACGCACGCGCACGTGTGTTTGAGCCTTGGCGTGTACACCCTAATGCAATAGGCTGCGCACGCCTATGGTCCTCCCCATTCCTCTACCCCCTCTGTTGGAACGTTTTATTCAAATAAAACCCTTGAAAGAGACTCTGTGTTGGTGCAGACATTTCTTATGGATAGACTCTTCAAGGAGAACCACTGAGCCGAACACTTGGAACAGTAAGGTAATGTGCAAAGACCCACAACTAAACCAGCAGCTCCTACGGGGGTACCGCTACATATATATATATATATATTATGTAAAAAATTACTAAATAATTGGAAACTATGGCATGATTGAATTATTGAGTCGGAGAGGAACAATGTTCAGTTGGTTGGCACCCTCACACCGTAGAGAGCTGAGTGACATATAGAAATCTCCACTTTGTTTGGGAAGCTGCCATCAAATCATTTTTCACTTGTGCATCCCATTTACATGTAATTAAAACATTGTGACTGGCTGAAACTCAAATGCAGAAAAAAATAAGAACATTGATTATTGTTCACGGCTCCCTCAGACAGACTTAATCAATCTGAATTTTGGAAATCTTAATTTATAACTCTCCAGACAGCTGGCAACTTTGATGAACAATCAGCGATAAGCCATGCATAGCCTTGGTAGAAAGAAAATAGCATTGACCAGCTTGGAGATTTTGAGTCAAGGATCCACTGATCTCCTAGTCACTGAAAGTCATAAAAGGGGTACTAAAGGCAAAATCATAAATTACATGTATGATGCATTCCATCACCTTGCAGGGCTTGTTCACACCATGGTGTGGGCACACGTTTTGTAAGAGCCCAAAGAAACTCTGGTTCTCAATGTGCCCTGTTCACACCACAGTGTGCAGATTTTTTTCTGCGAAGGAATCTGAAACGTGTATGCAGTTTTCTGCACAGATAAAAACTGACATAAAATCGACATTGGTTTGAACAGGGCACATAACTGGCACACATAAAAACTGATGTCAATGTGCCTATAAACGCACTGAAACGCTGATGTAAACTGATGTCTCTGCATGTGAAATCTGTACGGTTTTCCCATCAGTTTTAATGCTTGTATGGTGTGAACCAGCCCTTAACAGGCCAGACTTAACAATTCAAGTTAAATGTAACCAACTGCTGTTAGTCTTATCAGCATCGGCCTTCTAAATCATTTAAGCAAGGTAGCCAGTGTGCCAAAAAGCAGCTGTAAAACCAATACAAAAATGTAATATATTGCAGCTTATCAGTCCTTAGATGAGGTGGCTGCAATATTTTTATTTTTTTAGGCATTTTCCTTTATTTTCACCTGTTGATTTGGCCAGTAACTCTGTTATTTTTCAGCTTCCTTTAACCTCCCTGGCAGTATGATTCTGTCTGGAGTTATGTACCAAAAGCGGTACAATTATTTTGCATGGAAATTTGGCGTTATGTATTGTAGGCCTGCAATTCTTAGTAATTACTTACTTAAACCCGACCAAACAAGACTCTAGTAGACATCCCAGATGTGATAAATTTGAAACACAAAATCATGAATTATAATCTAATAAATAATATAATTTTATTCAATAATGTAATAGAAAATAATGACATTTGTCAAACAAAGAAAATTCAATAAACATCTATTGAAAAGCATGGAACTAGACAAAGTCCAATGTCACAATCTGGACAATGGTACCTTGTTTCTTTTCGGACTTTCTTTCCATTGCCATCTCTCTTTGAACAGCAAACCACGCACATCCTGGTAGGTGCTTCCTTTTTTGCGGTTGGCGGTATGTAGTCCAAAAAGTGACGACCAGTCAGGCGTTCTGGGTTGACAACGCCAACAGCACGTCGTCCGGGTCTGTTAGCAGCTACTGATGGCGTCTGGTGGTTGACAAAAATCTGCTCAGCCACCTTCCAGATAAAGTCGGAATGAACAAGAGGCATGCCAGGGTTGAACCGCGGGCGCAGTGCTGTGCCTTTTAAGTCCCCTATCGGCAGCCGTACGGTAGGGAGGGGAACCTGCTGTGCATGCCGTGAGAGGATATAAAAGGGGCGGACATCTTCTGAGAGGGGTCTTCGTCCGTCCACACCCAGGCATCTTCAGCCTGGGTGTGTGGGAGCATGGTTCGTCATCTCCGGGTGCCCTAGGCCCGGAGGCCTTGTTCCGGTTCCACCTCAGGCACCTTTAGCCTGGGGTGAGGTACTATCTCACCGCTCCTGTTCGCATGGGCATGGAGGCCCAGGAGTTGCGGTGACGGCCTTGAGCCCAGCAGCCTTCGGCTGGGGTCCACAAGGGATCGAGGAGTCCAGGGTGCCGCCTTGCGAGGGGACCCGCACCCTAAGAGAAGGGAGCATCCTGTTCCGAAGGACCGGTGCTGTGGACATGGTGAAGGAGGGGGTCTTTTGACTCTCTGGGGGGATGTCTTCTCCCTAAAAGGGGCTATGTCCTAGGAAGGAAATTTATATTCACCAGGTCAGTGGCAGTGACCCTATCCACCAGGTCAGTGGCAGTGACCCTATCCACCAGGTCAGTGGCAGTGACCCTATCCACCAGGTCTGTGGCAGAGACCAACCTCATGGTCTGTGGCAGAGACCATGCGCCAAAACTGTTTGAGAATCTAAACAGTCCTAAAAGTTTGAGCTACGTTTGTGCCTGGACCTCCTCCACACCTTAAAGTTATCCTGTGTCTTTATTCCAACCTTTCATTTATCCAAGAGAAAAATGTGTTGTGCAAGTGGAAAATAAAGATTGAGTTGGACTTATAGCTGGTGTGGACATTTACGTTCCTGGGGAAATCAAGGACCTGCATCTACACACTGTGGAGGTGAGAATCATTCTCAGGAGGACTTTATGCCCCGGCTGCAGACAAGGCCCAAAAACAACACCGCCTAACCTCTTAACACGGGAGGGTACGGGCTTGTGGTGCGGTGTGCCCCTTTCTCCTAGGAGGAGCCGAGACAGACAAGGAGAAGGGGGTTAATGCGCTACATACGCATTCCAAAGGCATTGTTCCAGAAGATGCCTGAAAATCTTTTTATAATATTTTTTTTGCTGTTTGCGCATTGCCGGGTAAAATGTCATTGCCTGATCGGCTCTGTCGACACCTCCCATTGTATTATTATAGTCCATTATGACTTGCAGCTTCAGCAGATCTTTCCCACCTTTTGTGTGGACCATGGCAGTGGAGGTATTGTGCACAGTACTCAAGAGACACGCATCCTTCTTGTCTCGCCATCGCATTGCCATCATCTTACCCTTCTGAAAGGCAACTATTTTTTCAGTTTTTATTTTTTTCTTGCTAAACATAGATGGCATGCCACGTCAGTTAGGCCTAACGGTACCATACCCATCAGTTTTGTTTTGTAGCAAAACCTCATACAGTTCCGGAGACGTGTAGAAATTATCCGTGGTCACACAATATCCTTGGTTCAGCAATGGCTCCAGCAGTGTAAGGACAGATGATGTGGCCATTCCATAGCCACTGTACCTGGGGTTGAACTTCGTGCCTTTACCGTTGTAAATGACCGAATTCCAGATGTACCCGGTGGATGACTCGCAGAGCATGTAGAATTTGATGCCAAATCGCGCTCTTTTGGATTCAATGTACTGTATCCAACTTAGGCATCCCTTGTAGGCCATCAAACTTTCATCCACGCTGACGTCCCTTTCTGGCACGTAGGTCCGCTGGAAATTGGTCACGATCATTTGGCATACCTCCCAGATTTTTTTTAGTTTGGGCGCAGGATGCGTGGCCTCATCAAACTCCTCATTGTTTGCGAAGTGGAAATACTTCATGATGAGGGAAATACGGTATTCTGACATCACAGTGCCAAAAAACGGAGTGGCCAGTAACTTATTGGTGGTCCAGTATCATTTCTGGAGTGGTTTCCCCACCACCCCCTGAAGAATGATGAGTCCCAGAAACTTCCAGATGTCCTCTTTTGTCACCGGTTCCCACTTTCTGCTTCTGGAAAATCTGGCATGCAGCGTAGCGGATTGCTGATCATGGTAGCGATTTGTCTCTTTGACAATGTTTTCAATTACCTCTTCAGTGAGGAATAATTGCAGGTATGCCAGAGGGTTGTCACGCTCAACATCTACCTTCATCCTAGGTGATCCAGTGAACGGAAATCTTGGGGGCGCTACCTGGTCCGAATCGCAGTCTATAGGGCACCAAGTGCGCACATCGCTGAGGTCGCTGAGGTCAGGTGCAGGATCATCGCCGTTGTCACTTGCCAGATCAGTGTCAGTGTCAGACGACAAATCTCCCCACGACTAACTATCGCTCAGTTCTGCGAGCAACACCGTGTCGCTGCTGCTGTCACTCAAGTGGTCCAAAAGCGCCCTTGTGGTAAAGTGGCGCTTTTTTAAAGCTATGTTTTATGGGCACAGATGACCGTAAAATGGCAGGCAAGGGGCACTGTACAGGGCACTGTACAGTGATCAGAGATGATACAATGTAATCAGATACAATAGATAACCTCTTTTATGTTTGTGTTATGTTGTTTGAACTTTTGAATTTGCCGCCCAGTTCCGCTCCCATGCGCCGCTGCGGCTCGCAGGGAACGGAACCAGGAAGTCAGATGGGGTCAGAAAGTGCCAACACTCGCCGGTGATCTCGCTGGCAATCACAGCAGAGGACATCATCGCTGGATCACCAGGAGAAGGTAAGGAAACTCCTCTGTGGGCTCTGCAATGTTACCCCGAGCGTGACTCGGGGTTACCAATCCTAGCAGAAAAAAACAACCCCGAGTCACGCTCGGGAATACCGCCAGGGAGGTTAACAACCTGTCCAGCAAGAGTGTCAGTTGGAGGATTGAGACAAACCATTTACCACTGGCGGGGGTGCTTAGATCTTTTATTCATTTATGTAAAACCTTTATCCCAAAATTTTTTGCTATAACTGCTTAAAAGTGTCAAATGAAGTCAGGTTTTTTTATTTTTTTAGTTACTAACACTACCCTCCATCAAGTCCATCTAACAGTAACTTCTCCGGACATTTTTAGTGTCCAAGGGTGTCCCCATAGATAAAGGAACCAAACTAAGACAGAATGTGTGTTGGTGAGAGGATCACCAGCTGAAAGAAAAGGGTGAAAAAAAACAAAAACTGAAAATGACTGCGGGCACCACATCTGAGGACTGGTAAGCTGTAATATATAAAATGTTTGATTTTGGGATCTGCTATATTTAAAGCTTAAAGCATAAGTTCACCCTTAGAAAACATGTTACACCCATATTCAGGGTGTAACATGTAACATGTTACAAATCCCCCGGACCCCAAACCTCCCTGGCTCCCTGTTCTTCTTGCCCGAAGCTCTGTCATTCTCTGCAAAGAACGTGGCCGTATGGGGCTCCTGTAATTAGAAAACTACAAAGTCTGGCAGCCTTTGCGGCTATCGGCTTGTAGTTCTCAATGAACTGCCACGGCGCTGTTCATATATAGCCAAACAGCTTACACACAGAGTCTGCAAGAGTCCTGCATAGCACTCATGATCTGTTGATCGCTGGTGCAATGCTTTCAGGTTCCCAACCAAAAAAAATAATAAATGCAATTTTCTTTACCTGCAAAAAGATGTGCACAATTTTTTTATTTTTTAAAAAGGTGAACGTATCCTTTAAATTCAAGCTTACTATTCAATACAGGTGTCACAAGGAGTAAAGAATGATCTTTTTAGACAATTTCCTAATCTCTGACTTTGCATCTTATACATACTGCATTGCAACTAACATATAAGAATCTTCACTATCAGTAGTCTTTTACACTCCTGCTACTGTACATACCGCTAAGTCTCCGGCATATGTTGGAAGGGTTTATGTCCCAGAACCCTGGTGCCCAACCTGTGGCCTGGATTGGTCTCTACATGCCTCATGTAATCTTTCCCAGTTTGGTATTGTTTTCTGCAGCAAATGCCCAGTCATAAATGTATCCTGGCCACACTCTCCGACCCTCATTCCCTCAATTAGGTCTGCAGTTTCTGACAGTCCTCTCATGCATTACATATACTGAACATTATATGTGACCCTTTGGTGATGTCAGTGTCTGCAATTGAGTTCCCATTCAGCTCATAAGTTGACAACCACAGCCCAAGAACATCATTTCATAGAGCCATACTTGCCACTGTCTAAACTAAATCTCTCATAATGCTTTTCCACACACCCCCAATGTCTTTTACGCAATCTTTGTCAAATTCAAAGACAGAAGATGGACCATAGGGCTTGTTAATTAGCACTGATTGTGCTACTAGCCGAGCCCAATGTGTCGTCAACACATTGTGCCATAGTTTTAGCTGAAATGGGAGGTATCAAGGGCAACAACGCTGCAATGATTTGCATATCGGTGAAGCAGCATTGCCACCATATAAGAGGAAATGGAATAGGAAACATTTAGCTTCCAAGATGAAAAAACATCAGACATTCTTGTGGAAAAATATTTAAGCAAATGCAGCTTTGTTATAGGGTAACTCCACTTTCATGAACAAAAAATAGAGCAAATAAAAAAATCATAATAGCATATGTGACGGAACGCAGTATCAGACCCCTGCCCTTCTCACCAACTCGTAATTAGAGACTGGCCAATCTCACACCACGATGTCACCTACGTAACAATGCCACTCTCAGCTGCACCCTGCGCAAAGATTTTCCAGGTCTAGGTGCCAGCAGCCTAAGAGCGTTTGTTACTGGGTTAAGTTAATTAAGCAATTAACCCTTTAACTGCCACCAATGACTTTTACCGAAGAGTCGGATCTTCCACAAGATTACGGTAGCAATAATAATTATGAAAAATAAACGTCTGTGTACACACACTGTCACAACAGACAGGTATGTTCAGAGATTTGTAGTATACAGTAGCATTCTTCAACAGAAAGGGATTTTTCTTAGTTTGCATTAAAAGCTTTAGAGATATCATTAACACTTTTCAAAATAGAGTTTAATAATGAAATGGTGCGAATAAAATATTTACAGAAAAATGGTGTTACAAACAAATAAAGAGGCAATAATGCAACAGAGAAATAAAGAGGAATTGGAAAAGAATACTTGCAAATCCTGGTTTCAGCAGAGTCCAACGAATAAGCAAAAACGGTACAACAACAAGTCCTGTAGTTGTTTCTTGTTTTGATGTTAACGAAAGCTGTGAAACTATCCTGGCAGTCTCTTTTTCTCTGGGATCAAAGGGGTGTTGACAGAGGCCATTAGACAAATTAGGCGTCTGAGGAGTGGTTTCCTGGGATGTCACTATGTTTATGATTATGTCCCAAATACAGCAGGTACAGCCTGCTAACATGCAGATTATTGTTCAGCTTAAATGTAGCTTCAAAGTGAATATAAACTTGACAGGTTGTGGATTCCCAGTTCGCCTAGGGGCTGAATTGGGCAAGTGCTGCTTCCAGTACTCCTAGGGCAGCGGTGTTTGGGCTCAAAACCCTATAAAATAACTAAGGGAAGTAAATATGTCTATATTCTGGCTGTGATTATTATTATTTCTTGAGTTATGAAACATGCTGAAGTTTCAGAGTTATAACTGCTAACCTATTTGCAGAGATGTTTATTGGCCATCCCCTTCAACTGAGCCATTTACGACTGGTATCTGTTAGGCCCCTTTCACACTGAGGCGTTGCGATTTTACCTCATTTTTACTGTGATTTTTTAACCACGTTTTTACCGCAATAGCGTTAAAAATAGCGCTAACGCCTATGCGTTTTTACCACGTTTTTACCTCGTTTTTACTGCGGTTCTCATTAATTTCAATGGGAATAGGCATTTTTACAGCACTATTTTATGCGCCCCAAAGATGCTCCAAAAAAGCTGTTTGCAGGATTTTTTCCAACGCACAGCCAGCACAACGCCTCAATGTGAAAGCCCTCAGGGCTTTCACATTGAGAATGCTGGGGCAGGATTATTTCAGCCATTTTTACAGCGCTATTTTTACCGCAAAAACGCAGTAAAACGCCTCAGTGTGAAAGGGGCCTTAGTTCTACGGATTGCTCAAGTCTTTGAGGGTGACAGTTTTATTAGGGTTTCTAGACTTTTGAGGTTTGGGTAATGGAAAGGTCTGTGATATTGATCAATGTATTGATAAGGTCCAGGCATCGCTTAACAGTTTGTGTATTGTATAAACTGAAGAAAGGTCACTGTGGCTATGCATTCTTATGACAAAATGGCATGAGAGACTTGTGACATGACCAAAAATGTTGTTTCTTGCTTGTGTAATCGATTCAAGTCAAATATTAGGTACCCCTGCAATCAAAATTTTAGATTTAGTGAGATAACACCTAAGGGTTAACTGCTTCTAAGGTGATGCAGACCCTGCAACTTTTCTCATCAGAACATGAAGAGTGCACCAGCTGAATATAACAAACTACCCCCCCCCCCCCCCCCATTCAGAATAGGTATGCAAAGAACATAGTGGAACAAACTTTTCTCTCCAGAACAGAAAAATGTAGGACTCTGCAATAAACTTTGTTGAAATCCTTGCAATATACAGTACATTGATAACCCAGATTGATAACACATAGGGGGAGTTATTCTTTAATATCACAGCTGCTTTATTGCATGGCATTTTTTAAATTTTGACTATAGTCCTACTTTAATAAAACAAAACATAAAAACAGAGCCACAGAACACAAAAACATCCAACTGGTCACCACTTTCAATCATATTTTACTCTATTAAACTGAGGTACTTTTAGAAACGTTCCAATACTGGGAAGAGGGGTCAATTTTTTTTGTATGTCTGTAAATTGCTGATGATATCCATATGAAGTTCTGCTCTACGTTACTGTGGAATGTAAATCAAGTTAAACAAATATGAGTCTGTTGCAATATGATAGCAAATGCTGCAGTAATCTTAACAATGGCTTGCCAATAAAAATACACATTGTCATCTACCTCCTGCACGAGTCTGTTTACAAAGTACCAGTGCCTAATGGTGTTTAGGTGGAAACTGCTTGAATTTTTTTTTTTTCACCTTCAGAGCTATGTGTGCCCTCAACTTTCCTGATCATAGGTGTCAACATAGGTCAATGCAAATGTCAATATTTAAAGACATATGCTGGTGCACTCTTTGGCTTTTGTAGAGCTTTTAGGCAATATTGGCCATTAAAATAGATTTTAGGCACACTCTTAAATTATTATTTACCTAATTTTAGGTAAATAATGTTTTTAAATAATCAGCACATGGATTACTTGCAATTAATATGAAGTGTCCCGTGTGCTTGTGCTATCTGTCATGGGGGAAATCTGAAGTCCTCTGTCCTCCTCTTGTACCCTGAAGCTGTAATTTTCCAGTGCTGCAGGGGTTAATATCAGTGTTGGAAGGGTATGGAGGGTATAGCAGACACTGTTTAAGAGTGCCTGCTATATTCTCCCTTTCTTCCCACCTCCTCCATCCACATAGTTGCCAACATTGCAAAAAAAAAAATCCGGGACACTTTTTTTCATGTAGGCGGAGCCTTGTTATAATTAGGGGGCGGGGTATTCATTTGTAGGCGTGGCATAGTGTAAAAGAAAAATGTGTGGGCATGGCTTACGATGAATAGTGGGCGTGGCTTACACGGAATAGTGGGTGTGGCTTAAATGGGCGTGGTTCAGAAGGGGGTGTGGTTAGAGTCTGAGATGAATGAGGGATGGAGGGAGATGGAGAGAAAAAGGAGGGAGAGAAAAAGAGGGAAAGAAAGAGGGAAATAAAGAGAGAAAGAAAGAGAAAGAAAGAGGGATGGAGGGACAGCAGGCCCAGATCCTACACCACAATAGAAATATGTGTATTCCAGAAAGTTTAACAATCAGCAGATAAAGATACTCCAAACACCTTGGGTTAGCGCTTCAATCATCCCGACACCATGGTTGTTATGGTGTCAGGGTGATTGAAGCGCATTATTTATATTATTACATTGTAATATAAAATGAAACCATTCAACTCACCATAATTCAGAATTAGTGGAAGCCCTGAGCGTGTCGCCTGCCACCAGATGCCATCAGGTGCCCCCAGCAGAGTCCGTCCTTACATCAGGTGCCCCCAGCAGAGTCCCTCCTTACAGATCTGTGTCCCTGGCAGCGGAGCCCTCCTTTACATCTGGTTTTCCCAGCAGCGGAGCCCTCCTTTACCTCTGGTGTCCCCGGCAGCGGAGCCCTCCTTTACATCTGGTGTCCCCGGCAGCGGAGCCCTCCTTTACATCTGGTGTCCCCAGCAGCGGAGCCCTCCTTTACATCTGGTGTCCCCAGCAGCGGAGCCCTCCTTTACATCTGGTGTCCCCGGCAGCGGAGCCCTCCTTTACATCTGGTGTCCCCGGCAGCGGAGCCCTCCTTTACATCTGGTGTCCCCGGCAGCGGAGCCTTCCTTTACATCTGGTGTTCCCGACAGCGGAGCCCTCCTTTACATCTGGTGTCCCCGGCAGAACACTATTCCCCCATGGAAGGTGTAGTAATATTATTATTATGTGTCCTATATGTGACAATGGGGCTCTTCCAGACTGTACATTGTAATTGTAGAAGACGATGCTGGGGGGGGGGGGGTAATAAGAGGCTAGAGCCCCCACCCTGGGGAGAGCAGAGAAATCTACATCATCCCGAGAACCAGATTCCAGACTCTGGCAGTCAGTACATGACTAGTACACACAGGAGAGAAATGTACAATAGAAGGGGAGGTGAGAGCGGCAGACTCGCTGACACTGCTGGACACAGACAACATGTCTACACTGAGAGTGAATGAACAAAGAGCTCCTCTCACCATACCTGAGAGATACTACAAAACATTGAATCTGCTTCCTGGGATCTGATGATAGAGCTCTGCACCGACAGCTCTCCAAGTCCAGTGTATACCGGAAGTGACATACAGGGAAGACTCAGTGTAAATGTGCAAGCGCTGCGCCTGCCAGTTCCCGGCTTTCTCGTGTGTGTTCAGTGGAGAGGGGAGAAGCTGATTGGCTGCCGCTCCCCTCTCCACTGAACACAAGGGGAAATAATCCTCGTGACGGCGGCGGATGCCATCTTTTTGTAGTCCGCCGGCCGTTTTTCCTAAAACATTCCCGATTTTCACGGGACAAAACCAAAATCCCGGGAAAATAATCGGGACAAGCTAAATTCGGGATGAGGGTCCCAAATTCGGGATTGTCCTGGGAAAATCGGGACTGTTGGCAACTATGCATCCACAGAAACTGTACTATAACTGTACTATAACTTTCATGAATAAAACACCATCTATGAATGGAGGATGTTTGGCTCTGTTCACCCGCTCCTGCATGCATGTCAGATTTTGACACTTGGCTAGGCTGGTTGTGTCTGTGCAGCGGCTATAGGCTACCTGCATGTAGGGTGGATGAAGGCACAATAATAAATGCAGCCTGCACACAGAAAGTGTGTCAACACCTGTCTAAATTAAGCCTAAAGCTGTATTCGGAGAATTAGATAAAATCTACCCTTGCAGTGTACTCCTTCCTACATTGCCATACCTCCCAACTTTTTGAGATGGGAATGAGGGCCACCTATCAGCAAAAGTATTCAGGCATAGGACACACCCCTTACCACGCCCCCTTAAAGGAGAATTGTACAAAACAACAAGATTGGTTAAATCCACAAGTACTTTTCCTGTCGCATCATGGCAGCATACACCTTTGGGTTGTGGCTCCGCCCCCACAACCTGATAGGACCGTTTAGCTATTAAGCCCAGAGCGGGCCCCCGCCCAGGTATTCTCTTTTTTTCCTCACCTAAGACCTGACAAGGACATCAAAGATGAAGAACCCCCTTACCGCTTCGCCCCAGCCAGGTTCTAGCCTCTCCTGGGTGGAAGTCCTATCCTGTACAGCCTCTAAATGAGCTCTATGGAAGGAACCCTACTCTGATGGTCTCAGGGGTATGTGCCAGTTTCTTTCTTACAAACCTTAAATAGGTTTATTATGCAGCGACCTCCAGCTCTTCTGTGCACCCTTTTTCACTAACCTGAGCCTTGTAGTCCCACAAGCATCCCGGCCGATAACTGCCAGCTCTTCACAGACCTTAATCAGGTCTCTATAGCGGCCTCCAGCTCTCCTGGGTGTCTGTATAAAATCGGGCTTTCTGCGACCTGTAGTCCCATAGCAATAGAGGTATTCCTCAGGCTCTCCAATGTAATTCCCTGTGTATGCCAGTTTCCAAGATGGCGCCAGCTCGCTCACGACGCTACAGAGCATGTGCGGTCATGACGTCATCACTGGGCGACGGCGGTAGTTTTAAAAACCAAATCCTTTCTGCTGTTTTTTCTCTTGAACACTGCACCTGTCAACAGCGTTTTCGGTGGGATAGATTGCACTGCTGTCTCTTCCTTAAGGTAAGCTTCCTGGATCTATTTTTTCCTTTACTGGGTTTCACCTTACCTACTGCCTGCATGCTCATTTCCTACTATCTGTTGTAGGGGGCACTATATCACTCCTCATGGAGGTCGCTGCCCCGGTAGACCATCACCAGCCTAATAGGTAAGGGGGGGTGGAAAGACTGGTAAGTAGTGAAGACTGAAAAAGAGAGCCTGTCACTAATGCTGTCTAAATTGGACAGCCCTATCAGGTCGGCCAGATCGTCGGATTCAAGGCGACAAGAGCCATCTAGAAGGAGCCCAAGCCATAGACAAAGCCGCTCAGATCGCGGTAGAAGTCGCTCACGCACAAGACGAAGTCGCTCAAGTCGCAGAAGGAGCCGTTCAAAATCCCATTCATGGCACAGACACTCCTACAGGAGGTCTCCTTCACGCAGACGCTCTCCTCCCCCTCAGCTTTCCCGTCCATCAGGTAATTCATGCTGGATTTGCGGTGCCATAGCACTTCCGGACAAGCTGGCCTGTCGCACATGCTTGGACGAAGCAACTAGAGAGAGAGAGCCAAGCAGAGAGCCGGCTAGATTTACATCCCTGCAAATCGCAGAATCTGAATAAAGCAGATCAGTGCAAGGCACTTCACCTGCGACTCCCTCCACATCTAAAAAGTCAGAACCCCTATCTGACAATGAGGACTTGGAGGTATCCACCGAGTTTGACTTCTCACTTATAGAACCCTTCATAAAATCAGTGAAGGAAGCTAAAGAATGGGAAGAGGAAAAAGAAACTGCAAAAAGCGAATAAATATTTTCCGAATCTCAAAAAAGAATCAGAAACCTTCCCATTTATCGAAGAACTGGAAGACTTAATTAAAGATGAATGGCAAAAACCTGAGAAGAAGACCAGTCTCAGCAACAGACTTGCCAAACTGTATCCGCAAAAGGAATCCAGTGTCAATCCACTAGTAACACGACCAGTGGTAGACTCCTCCCTGATGCGCCTAGCCCACGTATCTCTTCCAATAGAAGATGCGGTCACATTTAAGAATGTATTAGACAGAAAGATCAATCTGGATCTTAAAAGAGCCTACCTATCCACAGGTGGTGCCTGCAGACCAGCAATAACGCTAGCAGCAGTGGGAAGGGCTATCTCAAGCTAGTCCTCCAACGCTGAGCAGTTGGTAGCAGAAGGCGTGGAACAAGAGCGAGTAATCACAGCTCTCCAGGAACTCAGCCTTGCAGGCGATTTTGTCGCAGAAGCCTCTGTAGACATCATAAAGTCAACATCCAGAGCAATGTTAAGCTCAGTGATGGCCAGGAGGGCACTCTGGCTAAAACCATGGTCAGCAGACCCCCTCCCCAAAGTCCAACTGGTGTAGGATCCCATTTGACGGCTCAAACCTCTTCGGGGAGAAGCTGGACCCGGCCATTTCAAAAGTCACTGGCGGAAAGTCTGGACTCATTCCTTCAGACAGAAGGCCTAGACAACAAAGGCCACCTACGTTCAGACGGAACCTCCCAGATAGATACAGGGAGGCAAAGTCCTATAAGCCCGGCAGGGAGTACAGAAAAAATTGGAAGATTCCACAGTCATCCTTCCTAAAACTCCAAAAGTCCAAGACCCGTACCCCGGGGGACCAGAAGTCTTTTTGAAGATGCGTCCGCCCAACCAGCTGTAGTAGGAGCCAGACTAAAGGACTTCAAGCTGGTTTGGGAAGAGATAATAAGAGACCCATGGACAGTGGCTACTGTCCAAGACGGACACAAATGGAGGTTCAAGAATCGACCTCCCAGAGACCAATTCGTCAAAACCAGAATTCCAACATCCAGGGAAAAGAAGCTCATATTGGCAGAATATGTCCAAGATCTAATCCAAAAACAGGCCATAGTGGAAGTCCCAACTCCACGAAGGGGAAAAGGTTTCTACTCCCCTCTGTTTTTGGTAAAGAAAAAGACCGAGGATCTGCGCCCTGTCCTAGACCTAAAAAGTCTCAATCGCTCAATCCTGGTGTAGACTTTCAAGATGGAAAGTCTACAGTCAATCCTCTATGCCATAAATGTCGGCGATTGGATGCTCTCTGTGGATTTAAAGGACGCTTACCTGCATGTTCCCATTCACACAGCATTCCAGAAGTTTCTCCGCTTCTCGGTAAACCACCAACACTTTCAGTTTCAAAGTCTTCCGTTCGGGATTTCTACCGCTCCCAGAACATTTACCAAGGTCCTGCTACCAGTGATAGCTCTACAAAGGGAGGAAGGATTGAGAGTCCACCATTATCTGGACGACATCCTATTGCTTGCAGACAACCAAGAGTCTCTTTTACTCCACCGAGACACTCTAACATCCACCTTGCAAAAATTTGGGTGGCTGATAAACTGGAAGAAAATAAATCTCCAACCTACTCAGAGAATGGTCTTCCTGGGGGCAGAACTGGATACCAGACTCAACACCATACAACTCCCTCAAGAGAAAATTCCCATCATAATCCAGAGGGCAAAGAGATTACTCTTATCCAACACACTCCCAGCCAGAGAGTGTCTCAGCATCATGGGGTCGCTATCAGCAACCATTCCTATGGTCCAATGGGCCCAATGGAACACAAGACCTCTCCAGATGTCATTTTTGAGACAGTGGAATGGGGTATCGATGTCTCAGCGAATCAACATCCAAAAGAAGGTCAAACAATCACTATGGTGGTGGACCCGATTGCACAACCTAAAAAGGTACAAACGCATAGTTACCCCTCCCCTGGAGGTGATTAATTCGGATGCCAGCAGGGAAAGCTGGGGAGCACACTACCAGCATCTAGCAGTCCAAGGCCGGTGGTCTTTCGAGACACAGGATGTGGTATCGAACATCCTAGAGATGAAAACAGCTTTCCAGGCTCTACTAGCTTTCAGTCCCCTCCTGAAAAGGAAAGAAGTCCTGTTGAAGATGGACAACAGGGTAGCAGTTGCCTATATCAACAGGCAAGGAGGCACCAAAAGCCTATCCATGATGCAGGAAGTCCGCCCAGTCCTCGAATGGGCGCAAGTGAATCTATCGGGGTTAAGGGGAATGTATGTCCCAGGAACCCAGAACCAACTGGCCGACACGCTAAGCAGAAACTTTGTTTCCAACAACGAATGGGCTCTGAGTCACCAAGCCTTTTCCCTCATAGCAAGAAATTGGGGCATGCCGGATATAGACCTGGCAGTGACTCCAAACAATGCAAAGTGCAGGAGGTACCTGACAAGAACCCCCTGCCCATTAGCGGAGGGGACAGATTGCCTACAACACGAGTGGAACTTCCATCTGGGTTACATCTTCCCCCTGACACCTCTCATACCGAGATTTCTTCTAAGGCTCAAGAGGTCATCCTCCACAGTGATAACAGTCCTTCCCTTTTGGCCAAGATGACCATGGTTTACCACTCTCCTTCAGCTGAATACAGCGAGACCCTTACCGCTTCCACCAGCAGCGGATCTACTCTCCCAAGGGCAACTTCTTCATCCATCCCCGGAAAGGATGCATCTGACAGCCTGGAGATTGAAAGGGCTAGGTTCTTGAACCAGGGTTGCTCCCAAAAAGTGGTAGAAACTCTTCTTCAAGCCAGAAGATGCACCACCAACAGTACCTATAAGAGGATCTGGGAGAAGTTTCTCTCAGTTGCACAGCAACAAAACTGGAACCAATCATCTCCAACAGTTGCGCAAATCCTTGAGTTTCTCCAGTTAGGCCTAGAGAAAGGCCTTGGATCAAGTACATTAAAAGTTCACGTGTCAGCATTAGCAGCTATGACAGGAATCAAGTGGGCGCAAGAGCCCCTAGTTATTCAGTTTCAGAGGGCCTGCCTAAAGATAAGGCCTCCCAGAAAGCCTTCCTACCCGACTTGGGATCTTTCGGTCGTACTAGAAGTTCTATCACACGAACCATTCTTTCCATTAGAAAACATCTCCTTATGGGACTTAACACTCAAAGTCACTTTCTTAATTGCAATTACATCGGCCAAGAGAGTCTCAGAGATGCACGCTCTACTGGCAAAAGAACCATACTTGATTGTCTACTCAGATAAAGTAGTCCTAAAACCATCCGATCGATTTATTCCGAAGGTGTCATCCTCCTTCCACTTCAATCAGGAGATTAACCTTCCTGCTCTCTCCACAGAACAAGGGGATCCACATCCGCTGGATGTAAGAACTAACATTCTAACCTACCTGTCAACAACAAACGACCTTAGGAAGTCGGAAAACCTCCTGGTCATCCCACACGGCTTTAGAAGAGGTCAAGCAGCAACCTCTCGCACCATTGCAGCATGGCTGGTGAAGATCATCAAAAAGGCTTATTCACTGAGTCAAACGCAAATACCTAAGGACTTAAAGGCACATTCTACAAGGGCAATGGCGACCTCCTGGGCGGCCTATTGCAGAGTGTCCTCGGAAACTATTTGCCGAGCAACGACCTGGTCCTCAAGGAATACCTTTATTTCTCATTACAAGGTGGACTCTGCCAGATTGTCCACGGCAGAGTTTGGACGAGCAATTATTCAGTCCAACACCTCTATTCCATGTAAATAAAAAAATTGTCTTTATGCTCAGACCCACCCAGTCTGCGAGTTATTCACCCAAAGGTGTATGCTGCCATGATGCGACAGGAAAATGGAAAATTGTATACTCACCTTTCCGGAATTTTCCTTTCCTGTCGCATCTTCATGGCAGCATACAGATGCCCACCCGTCTGAGGTGAGGTATATATATACTAGAATACCTGGGCGGGGGCCCGCTCTGGGCTTAATAGCTAAACGGTCCTATCAGGTTGTGGGGGCGGAGCCACAACCCAAAGGTGTATGCTGCCATGAAGATGCGACAGGAAAGGAAAATTACGGAAAGGTGAGTATACAATTTTCCATTTTTTTTACCACTACTATTCCTTTATATTGGCTTATGGAATTTACAAATGCAGAAATTTAGAAATCAGATGAAAGGTTTAGCACTGGAAAACACTTTTTGATAGATAAAAAGTACATTTTATACACACCTATATTGATCAGGCTAAAATAAGGGACAAATGAGGAGGGACAGAGGGACATTGCTCCAAATCGGGGACAGTCCCTCGAAATCAGGAAATCATTCGTTGGGGCCACAAAAGATATATATATATATCCTAAATCATTCGTTGGGGCCACAAAAGATATATATATATCCAAATAACACGCCCAAGCTCATCTCTTTACCACACAGCCACAAAGGCAAGAGAATTCTTGTTGGGCAGTATTAGTGTTTGGACGAACACACTTAGACCGAATTTTAATGGTTCAAAGAATGTCAGGCAAAATGGTCGGCACTCACGCATGTTCACTTCATCAAATCTGGCCCCCTTTGAAAAAAGTTTGGACACCCCATGGTCTAGGCGGCAATGGACTATACAAGTATATAATAGAAAGTACTGTATATTCTTAGTGGGCTGGAAGTTCTTAAAAAACAGTCCAATGGTCCAATGCACATTAGATTCATATTGTACCAACAGCGTAGTCAAAGATGCACATGATGTGTATGCCAGCCTAAGTCCTGAGACTGATTGACTGCAGACAACTGATTGAGAAAAGTTTTTTAACATTCCTGTTCAACAGAAATCGATTTTAAAGCCCTGTACACACGACCGGTTTTCCCGGCAGGAAAACTGCCAGGAGAGCTTTTGGCCGGGAATCCCGGCCGTGTGTATGCTCCCTAGCAGTTTTCCCGACAGGAAAACTGCCCAGAAAAAATAGAGAACCTGCTCTCTATTTTCCCGTTGGGATTCCCGGCAGAGTGTTTCCTGCCGAGAAAACCAGTCGTCTGTATGCTTACCTGAAGGGGAAATAAACCGCGCTTGCTCAATAACAATTAGACGCATGCACGGTAGCATAGAACGTAATTTAGCCAGCTCGTCATAGTCTTTGACATCACCGTGTTCTTGCCATTCAAAAGAACGGCGGGTCTTTTGTGTGGCCATGTGTATACATGGCTTGTCAAGGCAAGCTTGGCAGGAATCCCGTCAGGAAAACCGACGGTTTTCAAACAGACGAGATTCTCGGCCATGTGTACAGGGCTTTAGACTTCTGCAAGCAGGAATGGCCATACATAGATCGAAATTAGTCTCTGCTGAACTGAAATTTCGATCCCTTGATGGCAAGCTTAAACAAGTATTTAAAGAGTTTGTTACTCCAGCATTTCATATTCCTGATATGTGTCTGCTGTACCATGTACTTGTATGAAAAATTATCCTGTTTTCTTTATTTTGCTTCCTTTGTGTGAAATCCCTGGTGTTCCTGACAGTCCTTCTGCTTTCCTATTAAAAACTGACCACACTATATAGGAGAACACACAGTGGCCAGTTCTCTAGCTGTGCTGGGAACTCAGCCTGCTCTCCTCCAATGATCAGACTTGTCCTGACACCCCCCTCCCCCTTGCATAGCCATTCACTGAGATCAGTGTTCTGTTGCTTCTCCTACCCCAGTTGTAATGCAGCTGAGAACAGAGGATATGTGATCAAGTATGAAAAAGAGAAACACAGGTATTTATAATGTTTCTTTTTATATCTATACACAAATGTTTTGCATTCATTTTTATTTTAAATGCAATGGGTTGTTTACAATAGTCTACAATCACTTTAACCCCTGTAGTAAAGGGAGCCCCACTGCAAGGGTGCATGTTGCCTAATTCCTGGAGTACAGATTTAATGAAGTAGGCAGGACTGACACCGTGTGCTTAGGAATTCAGAGCTGTGTTGTCATGTCAAAGAGGAAGGTAGGGGAATTTTAGGTTTCTGACACATCAACAGTTATTTGATGAATGCTTAAATGGATAAAACACAGAGAAATGTACATGTATTTCAAAGATGTGTCTAGCACCCTCTAGTGTGCTAAATGTTAATAGGTTAGTTGTTAGAGTAGGCAAATTGGCTTGGCTGAGAGCCAGGACTGGGTGTGAGTCTGGGTCAGAGTCTGGGTCAGGGTTTAGTGATTGGGTCTGGGTCAGGGTTTAGTGACTCTGGGAGGCTGGATGACTCATTCAGACAGCTCTTCTGGTGCCTTCCCCTGTTTTCTGGAACCTTGGAGAAGGTTTCAGATGTAGTGGGTGGAAGCTAGGAGGGGCTGTTTGGAATATTTATGAGTGCCCCAGCCAAGCCCCAGCAAATGGGCTGGCAGGGGGCAGGCCACCTCATAAACAGGCATGAGTCATGCCAACAGTTGGGTGGAAGATGGAGATGGAGTGCTGAGGGGGCTGTTGAAGGCTCTTTCAGGGGGCCCCCTAGTCTGGGGGAGGTGACCTCTGGTCTGGGTCTGGGGTGCTTGAAGGATCCCCCATAACACACACAGAGGAAACCCTTCCTGAAGGCATGGGAGCATGGAAAAGACAGCGGGAGCAGGTCAGCAAGTCCAGAAGATCTCTTGAGAGTCAGCCGAGTGGGCTGGTGAGTGTCAGTCTGGAGGACTGTGGGGAGAAACTAGCCTGGAGGGCTAGTAAAAGGGGCAGCTGCAGCAAGGCGGGTATGCAGCACCTTAAGAGGTGGTGCTGGGATCAGTGACTACAGAGAGGAAGTGCTGGGAAAGTGGGAGCTGTGTCACCCTATCTGCTCTTCAAGTATAGGGGCTGCGAGTCCCTGCCTGTAATGGACCTTTGCTACAAAACTACTGCAGGGTGACATAGCTGGGTTCTGCAAGCAAATGTGTGCTGGAGGAAAAAGATATTTTTTACATGTTTTCATTTACATAACTTAAAAAAATGTGTTTTTACTGGGTGTTTCATAAAAAATGTATATCTTTCAATTTGTTCTCCACTTACTCTCTCTCTAGCTGATGTATGAGATATAATTTATAACTTAGATTCAATTAACATTGTAATATTATTTCTTATATGCTTCTTTAATGACCACTATTTCTGATTATCTGTAACACACATGTATGTGTATATTTTCTTTGTGTTTCAATAAACTTTTTTTGAAAAAAAAAACACTTAAGGACCGCCGCACGCTGATGTATGTCGGCAGAATGGCACGGCTGGGCACAAGGGCGTACAGGTACGCCCCCTTTAAGAGCCCAGCCGAGGGTCACGAGCGCGCCGGCGGCGGCGCGCTCGCGACCCGGTCCTCATCTCCGTGACCGTCCCTGCAGGAACAGCGGACCCGATCGCCGCCGGTGTCCCGCGATCGGGTCACAGAGAGGAAGAACGGGGAGAGGTAAGTGTAAACAAACCTCTCCCGTGCTTCCTAGTGAGACTGTCACTGATCGTCTGTTCCGTGTCATAGGGAACGACGATAAGTGACGTCACACGCTAAGCCACGCCCCCCCACAGTAATAAACACACATCAGGGCACACTTAACTCCTACAGCGCACCCTCCTGCTTAACCCCTTCACTGCCAGTGTAATTTTTACAGTAATCAGTGCATTTTTATAGCACTGTTCGCTGTAAAAACTACAATGGTCCCAAAATAGTGTCAAAAGAGTCCGATGTGTCCGCCATAATGTCGCAGTCACGATAAAAATCGCTGATCGCTGCCATTACTAGAAAAAAAAAAATATTAATAAAAATGCAATAAAACTACCCTCTATTTGGTAGATGCTATAAGTTTTGCACAAACCAATCAATAAACGCTCATTGCGATTTTTTTTACCAAAAATATGTAGAAGAATACGTATCGGCCTAAACTGAGGAAAAAAAAGTTTTTTTATATATTTTTTGGGGATATTTATTATAGCAAAACGTAAAAAATATTGCATTTTTTTCAAAATTGTCGCTCTATTCTTGTTTATAGCGCAAAAAAATAAAAATCACAGAGATGATCAAATACCACCAAAAGAAAGCTCTATTTGTGGGGAAAAAAGGATGCCAATTTTGTTTGGGAGCCACGTCGCACAACCGCACAATTGTCAGTTAAAGCGACGCAGTGCCGAATCACAAAAAGTGGCCTGGTCTTTAAGCTGCATAATGGTCTGGGTCTTAAGTGGTTAAAAGCTCAACTTACCATTTTAGGTGTTCTTTTCTAACAACTCCAGCAATGAGAAATCCTATTAGTTACTATATCTTCGGTAATGAGGTGGCCTGGGAGCTGTGTTTACAATAATTAACCCTGTCTGGACTGTGCCACATAGTTACATGATTTGGTTGAAAAAAGACACAAGTCCATCTAATTCAACCAATAAAAGGGAAGGGGAAGGCAAAAAACCCCAGCAAAGCATGATCCGATTTGGTCCAGCAAGGCAAAAAAAATCCTTCCTGATCCCCCGAGAGGCAATCGGATGTTCCTTGGATAAACTTAACCTATAAATGTTAGTATCCAGTTACACTCTGTACATTTAGGAAAGAATCCAGACCTTTTTTAAAGCAATCTACTGAGCTTGCCAGATCCAGCTCTTGAGGGAGTCTATCCCACATTTTCACAGCTCTTAGACCCCTTTCACACTGGGGCGGTTTGCAGGCGATATAACGCTAAATATAGCGCCTGCAAAGCGCCCTGAAAGAGCCGCTGCTGTCCCTCCAATGTGAAAGCCCCGAGGGCTTTCACACTGGAGCGGTGGGCTAGCAGGACGGTAAAAAAAAGTCCTGCTAGCAGCATCTTTGGAGCGGTGAAGGAGCGGTGTGTATACCGCTCCTCCACCGCTCCTGCCCATTGAAATCAATGGGCACCACGACTATACCGCCAGGAAATCGCTGCTGCAGCATCGCTTTGCGGTGGTTTTAACCCGTTCTTGGCCGCTAGCGGACGCCCCTTTCTTGGCCGACGCCGCGGACGCCCCAGTGTGAAAGGGTTCTTACTGTGAAGAAACCTTTTCGTATTTGGAGATTAAATCTCTTTTCCTCCAGACCTAAAGAGCGCCCCTTTGTCCTCTGTGATGACCTTAAAGTGAATAACTCAACACCAAGTTCACTATATGGACCCCTTATATATTTATACATGTTGATCATATCTCCCCTTAATCTCCTCTTCTCAAGAGAGAGTAAGTTCAGTTTCTCTCTAGCAGATATCATTATCATTTGTAAACCACTTTTTAACAGTCTGTCTTAACAAAGGGTTACCTGTTTAGAAGCTGGACATCTCAACTGTAAGTTTATTGAGAGGAAACTTAGCCTGTCCTAAATCTTTCTATTTGGACAGGCTCGCTCTGAAATTGATGTTGAAGGGAAGTAAGCATGATGTGTCTTTCATCTGCTGTATTAAGTTTCCTTGGCCGATCACTCAGTCTATGGTCCTCAACATTGCCCGTTTCTTTTGGCTTCTTCAAAAGAGCTTGAACAGCACATCTTGAAACTGCTTTGAAATTTTTGTCTGGGAGAGTCTCACCATGATATGTGATCTGTGACATGAAACTGTCTTCCCCAACCTCACCATAGTAGCAGAGTTAGGATGTTCCTCACCCAGTTTTAAGCCTCCTACACAACTGTTTCTGTTTCAATTAAGGACTGTGTTTCAACCTGCATATGAACTTGATGATCATTATTTGATTAATCACACACTTGACTCTATAAAACCCTATAAAATCAATGACATTGTGCAAGTTTACAAAGTGTGAAAGTGTAACAATTGATGCTGGTTTAAAGCCAAAGAGTAGTCATACCAAATATTGATTTGATTTAGCTTTTTCTTCTGGAAATTTATAAAAATAAACAATTAAAATATATTTCTGAAGTATTTTTGCTTTACAGCATTTCTTCACACCTGCCTAAAATGTTTGCACACTACTGTAAATTTTTACATTTTTAGGTATACTGTGTGAATGGGAACACATTACAATTATATAGTGGGGTTTGCTAAAATTTAACTGCAAAAGTGGAAATACACTTTAAAATCCATAGTGACTCACAATATGTAAATGCAGTACTCAAGTAAAAGCAGTAGGTGGCAGTGCTGATTTAAATGTACATTTGTTCCCTATGAATTTAAATGAATTGAGTAGAACCAACCATAGGATAGACTAGACTGGATCAATAGTTGTCTGGCAATCTTGAATACATGAACTTCATTGTTGTTTATTCTACTATAGCAAACATAAATACTAGCAGGATGATGATTCAGCCTTGTAAATTTATTGTGGAATCACATAAACGGATAGATGTTTTACATCAATACAGATACGTTTCGAACTGGCTAATAGAACTCGTACACTTTAATTATTTAAAGATTTACCTTTTTTACTTACCATTAAGATCTGTCTATATCTCCTTCAGCTTGGTCGTAAGTTATATTGCCTGGAGAACATTACATTATTTGCCTGAATTGTGCTGCCTGAGAATGAATTAAGATTTTTGCATTTCATTGTTTCTGAATTTTTAAATCATCTTTAAATAAAAATAAAAATGAAAGAACCCAAGACAGAGTATTTATTTTATTTTTTTTACTTATAATTTTTCTAAAATAAATATAAAAATAAAACAAAGTGAACCTTTGCTAGCATCCCATAAAGAATCCAAAATCACTCTAGTTCTATTCTCACACCATATCTGGACCCTCTGTTGGACATAAATATTAGGTGTGTCTTTTTCGATAAAGAATCATCAATTAAAGGTACAGACATCTTTTAACAAAGGCAAAACTCACAGGCCGCCCAATAACAGTACTGGCCTTGAACAAAAAAAGAGAAGAAAGTAATGAGTGCTGCACTCTATTAGCAGGAGCAATGCCTGCATTCAACACAAACTCTAAGTAGGCATTGATCTTTGAAAATGACTGACAACATAAAGGGCCCTTTCACACTCATGCGTTTTTGCTGGTACGCAGGTCCCCAATAAAATTGATAGAAAACCTGCTAAAAACATAAAAAGTAGTCATGAAACCAACATAAGGATTAAAGTGGTAGTCAAGGTTGAAAAAAAAAAAAAAACTTTCCCTGCAAGATAAAGGCATAATGTGCTCATTTGCATTGCATACTAGCAAATTATGACAGACTTACCTTGAAACAAAGCGCTCCAGCGGTGCGCTGTCCCCATTGCAGAGGCTTCCATCTTCACCCGGTCTTTCTTCCGGCTTCGCAGGCTTTGGCCGCTTAATGGCTGAGCCACGGTGAATTAGTTCCCACGTATGTGCATGGGAGTAACAGCCGCGCCGCAATGCTCTGAAGGAACGGCATAGGTATGTCGTTCCTTCAGAGTGCTTGCACTGGTGACGTCACTGACTGCTGCTTACTAGAATATCTCCTAAATGGTGCACATTTAGGCGATATTCATTTAACCTATTGGTAAGGTTTATTATAAGCTTACCTGTAGGTAAAAATCAGAATAGGGAGTTTACTACCACTTTAAGGCAGTGAAGACCTGTTAATGTTCTTGAGTGGTGAGGCAACACTGGTTGGCCAGCTTATGGACCACAGTGTAGGGAGATGCAATTATGGGAAAATCCTAAAGTTAAACCAATCCTATTGTCCAAGTGGATGAGTAGTTGCTTGACTTTAAAATCTATGAGGCTTTAATCCATAGTCCATAGGCAGCAGGTTTGTTGGTCAATTCCAATGGCATATGATTAGTACTTAACATGCATACCCGGCATGCGTGTCCTTTCAGCCCCCAGATCCAATTATTGTCAAAAGCTTGTAGACTTCACCTCTGTAACATCTCTATAAATCCTCACTTTTTAACTAATGAAACCACCAAGTTACCCATTCACTTCCTTGTTATCTCTCACCTTGACTATTGCAATTTCATTCTCCTAGACCTACCTCTTCATAGGCTATCCCTCTTTAGTCTATCATGAATGCTGCTGCCAGACTCATCTATTTTACCAACTGCTCGGTGTCTGCCACCCCTCTCTGCCAAACCCTCCAATGGCTTCTAATTGCCCAGCGAATATGATTCAAAATACTAAAGACCAACATACGAAGCCATTCACAACTCTGTCCCAGCTACATCACCAATCTTGTCTCCAAATATCACCCAAGCCGTCCTCTCTGCTCCTCTCAAGACCTCCTACTCCCAAGCTCCCTTGTCTCCTCCTCCCATGCTTGTCTCCAGGATTTCTCCAGAGCATCTCCAATTCTTTGGAACTCTCTACCGTAATCTGTCCGGTGATCTCTTACTCTGGCTGCCTAAAAAATCATCTCTTCAGGAAAGCCTATCACGTCTCCAACTAGTCTTTTATCACTTCCATCACCCCCCCCCCCCCCAGTTACAACTTTTTGTACCAATTGTTCCACCCAATTATATTGTAAGCTCTTATGAGCAGGGCCCTCTTAATTTCTTGTATTGTAACTGTACTGTCTCGAATAATTAATTAATTAATCGAATAATTAAAAAAACCTGCAGGCTCTCCTTATAGTTGCATAAGTCAGTTTATTGTTTGAAATTATTAAAAGGTTTATGTTCATTATGCCATTCATGGCATGTACGTAAAAAAGTACTAAGTCCTTTGGACACAGCGCATCCCCGATCAGGGTAAACAGCCAATGAAATGTAAAAGTCTCACACATGTGGTATCGCCATACTCAGGAGAAGTAGCAGAAAGTATTTTGGGGTGTAATTGCAAGTATGCAGATGCTGTGTGTGAGAAATAAATAGTTAATATGACAAGTTTGTGTCAAAATAAAAATAAATCTCTTAATTTTCCCAAGAATTGTGGGAAAAAATAACAACTTCAAAAAACTTACCATGCCTCTTACTAAATACCCTGGACTGTCATTTTGGTCATTTGGGGGTATTTGTACTTTCCTGGCTTGTTACTGTTACTGTCAGTACATAAAAAAAAAAAAAGCCCAGCGGTGATTAAATACCACCAAATAAAAAAGTTCTATGTGTGTGAAAAAAAATTATAAAAATGTTGTTTGGGTACAGTACTGAGTAATTGTCATTCAAAGTATGAGAGCGCTGAAAGCTGAAAATTGGTCTGGGTGGGAAGGGGCATAAGTGCCCTGTATTGAAGCGGTTAATGTCATTATAATGTTAATTGGGGGTATTCCTCTAAGCATTTGTCAGACCAATGGTCTATTTCATTAGGAGCATCAGGTGGAGGTAAATATTAGAATATATTAGAGGTAAAATCAATCCAATTCTTCAAGTAAACGAGCAGTTGCATTACTTTAAAATCCATGAGGCTTTAATCCATAGTCCTTTAAAAGATGGTAGATGTGTTGGTCATATCCTGGCTCTGGTGCTGATCTATAGGATTGCCTTTCATGGGCATACAATTTCAAAAGGTAGATTACACACAGAAAATGCATGACTGATAATACCTTTATTGTTTAAAATATAATTTAAAAATATTTGAGGTTGTGAGCCATATGTTAGTTGTTTCCAAAAAAGCTGTTTGTGACAGTAATAGGCAGTGACAGGTAGTCTTTATGGAGGGATCTGGGGTCTCAAAGACCCCAAACCCCTCCTCGTCATGTAAAAGTATTCAAAGGGCCAAGATCAGCGTTTTTGAATACTCTAAATTTTTTTAAATCTGTGACGACGCTTCAGGATTTCTACATCAGAGACCCGATCAAAGGCGAATCCCGGTTTGTTTAGGACTTCGGGCATTTTTGTAATATCTTGCCTGGGAGTCTGAAACACCAACTTTTTAAAGATTTAAAAAAAAAAAAACATGAAAGGCGCCCGTTTTTTTGGGAAAGAGATGGTGAAATTTAGAATAGCATGGGGGAACATGGGGTCCACATTTCATGGGGACAAGATGTGCAGACAAGAATCCAAGTGGACTTGACATTATTGACTCCACAAGACGGAATATGGATATTTGAATAACTATATTGCTCTTTTTGTTTTTTGATTATTTTTTATATTTGGCTTTTTTACAAAATATTTCTTATGAAAAAAATAAGAAAATATTGCTTTTTATTTTTTATGGTGTCCTTTTTTTCCAGTAAAGGAAGAGTTAGCAAATCACATAGGAGTACCTGACATTTATAAAGATAGATCACTTCTAAACAAGCTATCGTTAAGAAAGATAGGTTGTTTCTGTTGAAATACATCAGAGTATGGCTCTTTTACAGTCTAGGTAGACTGACATGACTGGGAGGGGCAGCAGGCTGTATTGGAAGTGCCGCCTGCCAGGACATCCAATTTCAGTAAATACCAACCTTTTCTGCTGACAGATTCATGTGAGTGGGTACTATTATACATATTCATACGTTTTATTCCTACAGTATCACTTCTCATTATGTATGTGCTATTATACTCCTGGGATTACAGTTCACTCTATTATTAACAAAGTAATACTATATGGTTCACGTGCTACTATCTTCTCTAGGGTCATGTTGACTACTATGTGAATAAATGCTTCCACATTTCACCTACCTTACCAACTGCTGTCCCGATCAATTCAGGACTCCGGCTGGCCGGTGGACGTGCCAGCTGGTGGCTTGGGTCTCCTCCCACTCCTTGTAATAACAGCTGAGCGGCTGCTTAGCCACATCGGTTGTTACTACCAGAAAGCTGATCATCGGCTCTAAAAAACGGTACGGGGGAGTCATGTTTACTATGTGAGTAAATGCTTCCACATTTCATCTACCTTACAAACTGCTGTCCCTGAGTCTATGCCAATTCCTCCACTGACATTTGGTCACCCAACAAATAAAATTAAAAATAATATTGACATACAATACCAGCCACAACATTTCCCCCACCACCAAACTCATCTCAAAATATCAACCAAACTGTCCTCTTCACTCCTCCCAAGTCCTCCTGCTCTCTAGCACCCATGTCACCTCTTCTCATGCTTACCTCCTGGACTTCTTTAGCTTTCTTCAAGGCTGTTAGCAATACCTCAATGTAGGGCAGCAGTTATGTATCATAAACAATGACAGCATTAGGCTTAGTTAGTTATCTTAAATCATCATATTTTTTTTTCTTGTTTAAGACTTTAAGGGCCATTCATTAGCTCTTACTCTCCTCTATGACAACCCAGCCAACATCTTGATGAGCATATCCTATACCTGACAAACGTTCATCCAGGAGATTTTTAGTTAAACATACTGCACTGCATGACCTTTGAACTATGGCAAACAAGGCTTAGAAGGGCCAGTATTGCCGCGTACACACGATCGGACATTCCGACAACAAAACCGTGGATTTTTTTCCGACGGATGTTTGCTCAAACTTGTCTTGCATACACACGATCACACATATGTTGTCGGAAATTCCGATTGCCAAGAACGCAGTGACGTACAACACTACAACGAGCCGAGAAAAATTAAGTTCAATGATTCCGAGCATGCGTAGGATTTTTGTGCGTTGGAATTGGATACACACGATCGGAAATTGTTGTTGGAAAAATTGAGATCCAGCTCTCAATCATTTGTTGTCGTAAATTCCGACAGCAAATGTCCGATGGAGCCTACACACGGTCGGAATTTCCGACAACAAGCTCCCATCGAACATTTGTTGTCGGAAATTCCGATCGTGTGTACGCGGCATAAGAGGCCCTTTTGGATAAGGCAGCCCCCTTACTAAAAAAAGAGGGGCACAGGACAGCCATATGGGCTGATTTACTAAAGGCGAATAGATTGTGCACCTTGCAAAGTACAGTTGCACTCTGTAAGAGCAGTTGCTCCAGAGCTTAATAAATGAGCAGAAGCTCTGCTGACTTCCATCATCCAATCTGCTGTTTTTTTTTTTTTTCCTTGCATGTGATTGGGTATTCTTTGCAAAGTGAAGCTTTACATCAATTACTAAGCTATGGAGCAACTGCACTTGTATTTGTGTATTTGCCTTTAGTAAATCAACCCATAGTGTCAGTGAATTTGAATTTTATGGGAGATAATAGGGTCAGTTAGGAAACTACACTTTAGATTGCTAGTTTTTTGGGCAATCAACACCTTTTGCTGTATTTTGTTCCTATTATTGGTAGCTTTTTTTTGGTTTTTAATTATATGTTATGGTTTATTTAAGGCCAGCAATTACTTTTAGCTTCTGTCTCCATAGCAAACATAGGAAAGTTGTCTCTTTAAAAATATTAGGCTTGGGTTTTGGAGGGGGGTTTAATTTTTGTTTTTATTTAGGGCTAAATCCTTTTTTTTTTTTTTTGCAGCAAGGTTGCCCTTTGAAAAAGTGGGCTTTTGTTTCAGGGGTTGTATTTTGAGGTTTTAAATTTCTTTTAGGGTCTTTTTATTTATATATTTTTTTTTAACATTTCACGTTTATTGAAGCACAGCATAAAGTTGACAAGTGTGAGCCATCATATGCAGGTGCAACTGCAGATGTAAGTAACATAGTAACTCATACAAAGTATCACATAACAGGTATTTTAGCAAACTAGAACGTTTAAATCGGGCCATCAGCTTCCAACCGCACAAAAAAAATAAAAAAAAAATAAAAAAAAAATAAACGGTGCAGTCTATTCCGCTGGAAGTCCTTTTCTGCCCTGTGGTAGTACACATTGATTACATCAATTCTTTACTGTCATCCCCCTAAGGGTGACCCGCAACGTGAAATTACTAAATACATAGCGGCGACTTGCAACTGTAGATAGAACTGTGAAGAATAATTAGAATATAGATAATGACAAAGAAAAAGAACAGTCTAGATACCTGGAAAATTAGAGTGAAGTTCTAAAGAAAAGAGAAAAGAGAAGAGAAAGCAGTAATAGAAGGTGCCCAATCCGTGGCTGCTCGCGCCCTAGCCTCCCATTATATCGAGGGATGATCTCTAAGGTACTATGTCTGTATAGGCAGCTGAGTACTTAAAAAGTATCCAAGGTTGCCATGTTTTGTGGAATTTGTCCACTATGTCATTCGTTTGAGTCAGGGTCTCTTCCATTTTATGCATTTCTGAGACCCTGTTCAGCCAATCCGCAACGGACGGAACCCTCCGGGACCTCCAGTGTAGCGGGATAAGGGACTTGGCCGCATTCAGTAGATGTCTCGTCAAGGATCCCTATAGGTCCCCATCGAGACATCAGTGATGTGGAGCAGGCAGGCAGCAGCATTCAGGGTGATTCTGGTGTCAGTAATGTGCTTAATCAGAGAGACCACTTTGTCCCAAAATCCAATAATTAGTGGGCACTGCCACCAGATGTGGAGTAGAGTGCCCCCATCTCCCTGGCATCGCCAGCAAGTGTCAGGTATCGAGGGGTTCCATCCGTGTATCTTGGCCGGGGTATTGTACCAATGTGTCATGAGTTTGTAGGCCGTTTCCTGAGTTTTAGCATTTATGTGCCAGGATACATGCCTGTCTCCATTGTTTAGTAGTGATCTCCATCTGTAGCCCCTCCGACCACCTCACTCTGAGTCCATCCGATTCCCGACCCCCAGAACCCTGCAGCCACCCATAAGCCAAGGAGGTGGTTTTAAGACAACGCGTGCCCTCCAAACAAATAGATTCCAGAGCCGTGAGGGGTCTGTGAAGGTTGTTCCTATCAGTCTGTCTCCCCAGATAACTGCGTATTTGGAAGTAGGTCCAAAAGGGTAAGTGTAAATCGTTAATTTGGTTCCTGAGAGTAGACCATTCCATTACCCTCCCATCAGAGAAACAGTCTCTCACCAGAAGCGGGCCCGGGTGATTCCCAGATTGAATTCTACGATTACGCATACCAGGTGTAAAGTCCGGGTTGTCCCTCAATGGCGTCAGAGGGCCTGGTTGGGAAGAAATATTTGTGGACCTTGAGAGTTTGTGGAAGATTTCTAGCGTACACCCAGTTATGTGTTGCCGTCTAAGACTGGATGGGTGACTCCCCCACGGAATCCAGGGGGCAAACCTCAGGGGGATTGGGCTCATAGCTTCCTCTAGAAAGACCCAGTCTTTCGCTGTGCCATGGCAGTGCCAGTCCACTATTCTGGTCAGGTGGGTAGCTTGATAATAGGCTTTAAAGTCTGGTATCCCCATACCTCCTAGTTCCTTGGGCTTCATCAAGAGGGAATATCTAATCCTGGGTTTTTGTTCGTTCCAAAGGAACTTAAGTAGGATTGATTTGAGCGTAGTGAAAAAGGATGCAGGGATTTTAATGGGAAGAGCATGTAGTAGATAAAGCAATCTAGGTAGAAGTGTCATTTTGATTATGGCTGCTCGACCAAACCAGGAAAAATAGCCTGAACGCCATCTGGCCAGGTCCTCCCTGGCAGTCGCGAGGAATCTGGGAAAGTTGCAAGCGAATATATCTGAAAGTCTCGGTGTGAGCCAAACTCCCAGGTACGTTAAGGCCTTAGGCTCCCATCTAAATGAAGTGGTCACCTTAACCTGGTCAAGAAGTGTCTCCGGCAAAGAGACATTCAGGGCTTCCGACTTGGTGTAGTTTATCTTTAGGTTAGACATATAACCATAAAGGTCAAATTCCCTCATCAGGTTGGGTAATGAGATAATTGGGTTAGTCAGGAAAAAAAGTAAGTCATCTGCATAAGCAGCAACTTTGTATTCCTTGTTTGAAACCATGAAGCCCGAATGTCCGTGTTCGCCTTGACAATCCTAATGAAGGGCTCTAGGGACAGGATGAACAGGAGAGGGGACAGTGGACATCACTGTCTCGTGCCATTGGCTATCAGGACCTTTTCCGATAGAGTACCATTAATCTTAAGGTTCGCTGTGGGTGACTGGTATAGTGCGGATATCCTGGCCAACATGTGCGGCCCCAATCCCACCTTAGCACAGACAGCCATCATGTAGTCCCATGCCACCCTGTCGAAGGCCTTCTCCGCATCCGTGGAGAGGAGAAGGCCTTCCAAGTTCCCCACACTAGCCGCCTGAGTCAGTAACAAGGCCTTTATGACATTATCCTTAGCTTCACGACCCGGCATAAAACCTACCTGGTCTGGTCTGATCAGGGCCGACAACAAGGGACTCAATCTGGACGCCAGTATCTTAGCATAGATCTTGGCGTCCAGGTTCAATAGGGAGATGGGGCGATAACTGGCGCAATCAGCGGGGTCTTTTCCCGCTTTGTGTATTACTGTAATATGAGCAGACAGAAAGTCTGGGGTGACCTTCCTGGGTACTGACATGGAATCCAATGCAGCTCTAAGGGGGTCTGCCAGAATGTGGGCAAATGTCTTATAATAGATAGAGGTATAACCATCGGGGCCTGGGCTCTTCCCAGATTTAAGTTGTTTAATGGCCAATTTAATTTCTGCACTAGTCAACGGTTCCTCCAGAAGCGAAGCGTCTGAGTCCAGCAGGGCAGGCAAACCGCTTCTGTTAAGGTAGTCCCGTATGATCTGTGACCTCTCACTTCCCATATCCGCCAACTTGTGACGGGGTGGAAGGTTATAGAGTTTCGTGTAAAATTCATGGAAATGTTTAGAAATTGCCTCTACCGAGACCTCCATCTTGCCATCCGCCCCCCTGATGCCATGAATAAAAATTTTTGCCGACTGTTCCTTCAGGGCCCTGGCTAGTAGTTTACCAGTCTTATTGCCGGATTCATAATAAATCCTTTTCTTAAAAAACAAAAGCCTCCTTGATTTATCCTCAAAGAGCTGTTGAAGGGCCTTCCTTTTTTCTATAAGTTCGGTTGCCGTTTGAACGCTGAGGGATTGTTTATGTAGGTTTTCTAGGTATCTTATTCGTTCCGAAAGGTTTTTAATATTTTTGTTCCTTTCCCTCTTGCGATGGGCACCCATTCTGATAAGTTCTCCCCTCAATGTACATTTATGTGCCTCCCAAATTGCCATAGGGTCTACATCTGGGGTCGTGTTACGTTGAAAGAAATCGGTCAGGGAGGAGGTCAAGGTGGGCAACAGTAGGGGATCAGTCAGGAGTGACGCATTCAGTCTCCATGATCCAGTGTAAGATCTAGGAGGGGCAACTTTCAGGGATAGGGAGATCGGGGCGTGGTCCGAGAAGGATTGTATGCCTATGTGAGCCTCAGTAACAAACGTCAGGTCTCGTTGCGAGATAAATAGTCAATGCGGGAGTGCCTATTATGTGGAGGTGAGAAGAAAGTATAGTCTCGGTCCTCAGGATGTTTGAACCGCCATGTATCTATCACTTGCAGGGAGTGGAACATGGATTTAAGTTTTTTCAGTATCCTATATGACAGGCAAGTCTTCCCATTAGACGTATCAGCTATGGGGTTTAGGGGTACGTTGAAGTCCCCCCCAAGGATCAGGCAACCTGACGTGAAACCCATTAATTCCTGAGTCATACGTTGGCAGAAGGATATGTGGGCTCTATTGGGAAAGTAGACATTGGCCACTGTCAGTGGGGTATTATGGTAGATGCCTTTCAGAAAAACAAATCTGCCTTTAGGATCTAAAAGTTTCTCCTGCAGAGCAAAAGGAGCTTCTTTGCTGATTAAAGTGGACACCCCCCTAGCTCTGGAATCATCACAGGTTGCATGATGGGCCTCTGTAAAGAAGGCGTCTGTCAGCTTAGGCACATGGTGTGTCTTAAAGTGGGTTTCCTGTAGGAACACAAAGTGCGGCCTACCTTTTTTTACTTCTCTCAACAATGTTGAGCGTCTTTCAGGTACGTTCAGACCCCTGACATTATGGGAGATCACGGAGGGACCCCGGCCGAGGTCTGAATAAGCCATGATAAGAACCCAGAGCGAGATGATCCAGAGGGCACCTATAAAACAAAACTGTGCAAAGGACGTGAGAATCAAATCGATTACAACCACAGGAGGGCACTCGAGATTATAAAGAGAAAAGGATAGGTAAAGATAAAGAGGAAAAGATATCGGAGACAACAATAGAAATCCCTTACCAGGTACAACTATGTATCCTGGTTAAGGAGTAGTTCCGTGCATCCACCCCCAATGAACAGGGACAGATGCACTAATCGGTGGGGGTAGAGGGAGGCGACTAACAACCGATAAACAGATAGTCACTAGCCTCTTCCAAATGTAATTAGTAGTGAAGTGCAACACAGCACACACACAGCCTGCACTCGGAAGCTTATGTAATCTGAACAGATAAACATCCTAACTTATATTAACTCGTAAGTAGGCCCCTGATGTACAATTACTATGATAGACATGACCTTTTCTTCTACAGGAAGGGTATCCCCCTTCCCCTCCAGATCCCTGTTTAGGAGGTACGGGAGGAAAATCATCCAACCAGCGCATGTTCCCAGCCTCTCATATTAACATCTCATAATAGCATGTCTCTCATTTAGAGTCCATTCTCATGGTGGGATTTGTATCACACTTTCGTCCACGTTCCCCAATGCTTCCACTGTCCAATGCTGTTGAGAGCTAAGAGGCACATTTTGAAAAGCTAATCAACCACCAAAAAAAAAAAAAAAAAAAAAAGTGGAAGGATGTGGAGGAGAGCTGAGGAGAGTGGATCTCTCATCTAGGGTCATAGAAGCCTCCTTTAGATCATTAGGGCGGGGGGGGCGTAGAAAGGGAGGGGGGGAAAAGGAAGGGGGGGAGTGGGAAGGGAGGGGGGAGGCAAGACAAGAAGGTGGGGGGGGGATGAGAGAGGATAGGGAGGTGGAATGGGAAAGGTGGAGGGGAGTACGTGAAAGTAGGGGGGAGAGAAAAGGTAGGGGATTGGGGGAGTAGGGGGTAGGGGTGGGGAAGGGGGGGGAAGGGGGGGGGTTGTGTAACAGCGAACATGGGTAACCCCGGTTCACAGCAGAGTTGGAGCGATATGGCCCCAAAGATCCTGTCAAACCTATCGCATACCCAAACCGAAACTGATCGGACCCAACAGGTAAAAATAAAATAAAAAATGCAACAGTTAAGTCAGCAACTTAGCCGGTCTATTTAGATCCATGTCAATCTGCAGCTGATCCTCTGCGGTCATCTCTGGCGGATCGCGGTGTTCCCACTTTTGAACCTCCTGCGCGGTATGGCTTTTGCTTCTTGGAGGGTCGTTTATCAGGAGTGGAGAAAGGGGAATTCGGAGGCGATCCATCTCTCGGTGGGTCTTGGAATTCTGCGTACCAATCCGGGACAAGAACACGCTCAAGGTCTAGGGCATCACAGAAGTCTGGAAGATCATCAGGTTCACGCAGTACATGCTGGCGTCCGCTGTGTGTCACTGTCAGCGCAAAGGGAAATCTCCAGGTGTATCGCAGCTCCCTTTCCCTTAGTTTGTCCAGCAAGGGGCGCAAGGCCCTGCGATTCTTCAAAGTAATTTGGGAGAGATCCTGAAAGAGCATAATGATAGCTCCATTGAAAACAATCTGATCGTTTCCCCTTGCTCTGCGCATAATGTCTTCCTTGAGAGGGAAGCTCTGAAGGCAGCATATAATGTCCCGTGGGGGTGCATTGTCGGGTCCCTTCGGTCTGAGTGCTCTGTGAGGCCTGACGAATTCTATCTCCATATCCTCCTGTCTCTCAAGCAGGGTGTTAAACAGCCTCCTCAGGGCCGGGATGATCTGGATGGGCTCGACCGACTCAGGGATACCCCTCACACGTATATTATTCCTCCTCCCCTGTTATCCAAATCTTCCAGACGTCGATTCACTTCAATAAAGTGGCTGTTATGCGACACACTAGCAGTCTCTAGTCTGCGGATGGCTTTATCCATATTCCTGCCCGCTGCCTCTGTCACCGCCATCTTTTCATTAAGGGCCAGCAGATTAGATTTTAGGTCCGTAATGGCGGTGGAAAACGTGGATTTAATGTCCGCCGCTATCACCGACATGTCCGCAAATGTAAGGGGATGGTCAGCTCTGTCTTTCCCCTTACCTGAGTCCTCCGGGGCAGACTGGGAGTCCTCACTGTATTCCTCCTCATGGTGTAACGGCGCCATCTTGGATTTCTCCCGCTACCGCGGCTTCCGGATTTAGGATTAAAGAGGTCAGCTATATTCCTCGAGGAGGCAGCAGTGGATCCTCTCCTCGTACGCGGGTGTGGGGTGTTATATAGCCGCTTGCCCGGCATCTGAGATCGCTGAGTCGGATGTTTAAGCAGGTGCAGGCCGTGTGTGTCTCAGAGCTCACTCAGTAAGCGTCCATACCCGTTGCGCGCCAAGCCACGCCCCTTTATTTATATTTTATGTTATCAGTACTAGACTTGTGCACAACGGAAAAATTTGTTCCGTTTCGGTTCGTTTCTTTCCGGTCCTGTTGATTCGTAATCATTCGTAATTTTGCTAGACGGGATTTTTCGTGTTCGGACTCATTCGTATTTTTGCAAGCGACATTTTTTGTTGAATTTTTTGTTGCTTTATAATTCGTACTTTCGGTAGAGTACGTTGTTTTTCGTTGATTCTGGACACAACTCCTACTTTCGTAACTTTTTTTGGGTTCGTTGATTCGTAATTTTCCGTGTCTCTCTCACAACGACGCTGCCTATTATGCCTAATGTGCTTCGAATGGATTTGTACTTTTCTAAATACATAGCGGTTATTTGTAACGATTCGAAATCTCGTATTTTACTTTCGTTTTTTACATGCGGCTATAGGCTCCGCCCCTGTACACCATTTTGAGAGGGTTCAGCACGGTGAGGGAGAAGCAGAGAGCAGAGCAGAGTGAGTGTTATTGTGCTTCGAATGGATTCGAAATCTCGTATTTTACTTTCGTTTTTTCATGCGGCTATAGCCTCCGCCCCTGTACACCATTTTGAGAGGGATTTCAGCATGGTGAGGGAGAAGCAGAGAGCAGAGTGAGTGTTATTGTGCTTCGAATGGATTCGTACATTCGTAACTTTTTTCATAACGAATTATGCCGAAGACCTTCGGGCATTCGCTATTTTGCGGTATAATTTATTTCGGATTCGGTTTTATTCGTAATTGCTCTGTTCGGAAATTCGAATGCTTCCGAATGTCCGAAAGTTGCTAAATTCGGACGAATTTCGATTCGTTACGAAACGAATTGCACAAGCCTAATCAGTACCTTCTTTGAAGTTTGTGGTGTTCAAAGCTGCCTTGTTTGGAGTGTTCAAAGCTGCCTTGGTTTTCAGCACCCACTGCATCACTTGGGAAAAAAAAAAAAGTGTAAGAACAGTGTGCACTTTAACCACCTCAACAATTATATCACATTCACCACACTTCCCTATCCCCATAGATAAAAGAGAAGCTAGGCATAGGATGGTTCCCTGATTAAAACTGTCCTGCAGCTAGCCACTTTCAGACAGATGTATCTTATAGTGGTTGTAAATCCATCCATCCAAAAAAAGAAAAACAAACCTGCAAGACAAAGGCATAATGACCTAGTATGCATCGCTGTGATTGGCTGGAGCCACGATTACCTCATTCCCACGCACAAACGAGCCGTTGCTTCAGTGCGCATGTGCTGATGACGTTGGCACATGCCGATACAGTGGATATCTCCTAAACCGCAGGTTTAGGAGATATCCTCTGTACCTACAGGTAAGCCTTATTATAGGCTTACCTGTAGTGAAAAGTGGTTTGTAAGGGTTTACAACTACTTTAAAGTGATTGCAACTATTAATTATTATTTTTTTAAATAACAAACATGCCTATACCTACCTGCTTCTTCTGGGGTCCCCCAGCAGTGCTCCAGGCCCCTTCTCTTCATTGGGCGCCCCCACAAAAGGCCATTGCTTTCGTGGAGGCACCCGTGCGGGCTCATTCCCGAGCCCCCCACTCCCCTGTCACAGCTTTTGATTGACAGCAGTGGGAGCCAATGGCAGCTGGAGTCGCTGCACTCACGCACATCGATGGATTGGATTGGGCTCATGTAAGGGAAACGGGGGGGGGGGGGTCTGGGTGGGAGCTGCAGCACAGAAGGTTAAGGGGGGGATAGCAAATAAAGAAAAGATAATATAGCGTGTACAATTGCGATACAAGTAATATTGTAATTGAATATAAATTACCTTCCTTTTCAATCCACAGCCACTGTAATTTTCTATAAATGCAATGCAATATGGCTACATGGAGTTGTTCTGTACACAGAATGTGTACTGACCACTCCCCAGAAAAATAATTTCCTGGTTGTGTAATTGGCTCACCAATTTCCCCAGAAATCTGTCTAAGATACAAGTCAGATTTCAGGCACCCCCTGCAACAAAAATGTCAGCTGACTGATAATTATGAATCCACTCCCATTAGACCCACTCGGTACAGAGGCACAGACAAACACACATGGATTTCTTCAGAATAACAAAAGGTAGGAGTCTGCAACAAAGTTTGTTATAATCCCTGCAATGTACATAGATCACCCAGAGGGGTATGTTTTTTCTCAACAAAAGTGGAGTTACACTTGAAGTCTTAAAACCACTTTAATTCTTGTAGCAAACTTCCAGCCTGTGCTGTCGCTAGTGAATTTATGCCTAGGCTTGCTATTTAAAATGATTCTGCTGCTGACCAATTTTATACTGGTGTGTCATCTAAAGTCTCTTAATTATTGTATAAAAACAACTCCTTGATTTCAGACAATTTTACCCGATCAAAAACATCCGTGTGCTGGACAATGTAACACTGCTGTATCACCTGTGGTCTCTTAAAGCGGTAGTAAACCCATCCAGTTAAATTTCCCACATATTACTCATTATAAACTAGTCAACTAGTTGCTGTGTGTAGATGGCTTCCTACCTTCTTCATTTCAGTGCAATCATTCATTTTCTGAGCAATGACGTCATCTGTGCATGCACAATTAGTCCCATTTTTCCGGCAAGCTCTTCATGCCGGAAAATGGTAATTTCCTTTACCTGGCATCAGCCCCAACATTCCGGCGAGAATAGCTTCCCATTCACAAGCAGAGTATTAACCCCATGTGACTCGATATGTCACAGGGGTTGTAGGCGTGGCAAGCGCAACGCGGACAGGAGAGAGCAGTATTACACAGGAGAACTGCAATGCTGTACTGCGCATGTGCGAGATTATGGACACGGTTAGGGAGTAAGGGCAGAAGTCAGAATGTTGTTGGACGCAGCAGTCACTATGGTGGCTGCTGCAACTAAAAAGGAGCTTTCAGAAAAATAATATTTTTTCAAGTAAGAAGCATTAGATATGCTTTGCCATGTCGGCGCTTTGATTCATAATAACTTTATACATTGTATTATATGAAAATCATTTATTTTTTATTTTTTATCAAACTGAGATGAATCAGATTGGGCTACTGCTGTATGTAAGCCAAGTACATTATATAAAAAAAATAAAAATTTTATAGCAAAAATATATGCTGTCGTTATATGCTATCGCTGAGACTTTTCGTAAAGATTGTACTGTTCCATAGCACCACATACAGCTTTAAGGCATCCACATGCTTGTTATTCAAGGATTTGTGCATTTTCAATGTTGCCCTTGAAGCTGCATGAAAAGTTACTCCCCTGCTGTACAGTATTTAAAAAAAAAAGTTTGTGATTGTAAATGATTTCCATGGCAGTGCCCAGCTCCGCATGCCAGAATCTACTTCCAGGATTCAGGTTTGGGTTAGCAAAAATTGCGCGGTCGTGTGACGTGGCTCCCAAACAAAATTAACATCCTTTTTTTCCCACAAATAGAGATTTCTTTTGGTGGTATTTGATCACCTCTGCGGTTTTTATTTTTTGCGCTATAAACAAAAATAGAGCGACAATTTTGAAAAAAATGCAATACTTTTAACTTTTTGCTATAATAAATATCCCCAAAAAATATATAGAAAAACAATTTTTTTCCTCAGTTTAGGCCGATATGTATTCTTCTACATATTTTTGGTAAAATTGATTGGTTAGCGCAAAAGTTATAGTGTCTACAAAATAGGGGATAGTTTTATGGCATTTTTATTAATATTTTTTTTTTTTTACTAGTAATGGCGGCGATCAGCGATTTTTATCATGACTGCCACATTATGGCAGACACATCGGACACTTTTGACACCATTTTGGGACCATTTTCATTTTTACAGCGAGCAGTGCTATAAAAATGCACTGATTACTGTAAAAATGACACTGGCAGTGAAGGGGTTAACCTGTAGGGGGCGCTAAGGGGTTAAGTGTGACCTAGGGAGTGCTTCTAACTGTTAGGGGGCAGGGCTTGCCGTGACACGTCACTGATCGCTGTTCCCGATGACAGGGAACAGACGATCAGTGCATGTCACTAGGCAGAATGGGGAGATGTTGTGTTTACACTAACATCCCCCCGTTCTTCAGCTCCGTGACACGATCGCGGGACACCGGCGGACATTGAGTCCGCGAGTCCCTCGGGTACGATCATGGAGCTCGTGGCAGGGTCGCGAGCGCACCGCCGGCAGCGTGCGCACGACCACACGCGGCAATTTAAAGGGGACGGTTTATATGCCTGTCCGTGCCATTCCGTCTACGTAAATGTTCGTGCGGCGGTCGGCAAGCGGTTAATAATAGGACACTTACCTGTCCTGGAATCCAGCGATGTCGGCACCGTAGCTGATGTTCCCATCAGCTGTTGGGTGCTGCCGCCGCCATTGCCGGTAAAGGAACCCGGTAGTGAAGCATTACGGCTTTACGCCGGGTCCCTACTGCGCATGCGCGAGGCACCGCTGCACTCTCCTACTTGCCCAGTGGGGGAAGAAGGGGGGAGGAGGAGGAGCCAAGCTGTTGACATGATGCGCCACGGCCCGGGCTCCTTGAAGTGGGGATAGGGTATTCCCCCAACCCCCCCCCCCCCATGAAAGATACCAAATATGGCACCGGATGGGAGGAGGACACAAATGAGCGAAGTTCCACTTTTTTGTGGAACTCTGCTTTAAGAGAAGAGCTAAGTACGTGTACCTGAAAGATGTGTGTCTATTTTAACATGTTACATATTTACATAGTTAGTCTGGTTGAAAAAAAGACAAGTCCATCTAGTTCAATCAATAATAAAAAAACAAACAAAAAAATCATACAATCTTTTATACTGTACACAATCCTATTCCCACAGTTGATCCAGAGGAAGGCAAGGCAGCAGGGGAAAAATTACTTTCTGATCCCCCAAGAGGCAATCAGATATTCCCTGGATCAACTTTACCTATACATGTTAGTACCCAGTTATATTATGTACATTTAGGAAAGAATCCAGGCTTTTTTTAAAGCAATCTATTGAGCTGGCCAGAACCAGCTCTTGAGGGAGTCTATTCCACATTTTCACAGCCCTTACTGTGAAGAAACGTTTCCGTATTTGGGCCATGTACACACGATCGGATTTCCTATGGATTTTAAACCAATGGATTTTTCCATCGGAAATCCGATGAAGCTGACTTCCATCAGTCTTGCCTACACACCATCAGTCAAAAAAACGACCGCCCCAAACGCCGTGACGTAAAACACTCAGACGAGCCAAGAAAAATTAAGTTCTATGCTTCTGAGCATGCGTCGACTTGATTCTGAGCATGCGTGGGTTTTTTTATCCGATGGAGTTCCCCACAGACGACAGTAATTTGCTATCGTTTTTTTTTTCCATTGGATAAATTTAAAACATGTTCTATTTTTTAACACCTATGTAAAACCGATCGTGTGTACAGGGCTTAAGTCTCTTTTCCTTTTCCGTAAAGAGTGCCCCCTTGTCCTCTGTGATGTGGTTTCTTGTTTCAAAATAAAAAAAGCCAGCAGCTACAGCTACAGCAGCTGCTAACTTTTAATATTAGGACACTTACCTGTCTTGGAGTCCAGCGACGTCCGCAGCAGAGGACGAGCAATCGCTCATCACTCTGCTGCCCCCACCGCCATCCTCGGTGAGGGAACCAGGAAGTGAAGCCTTGCGGCTTCACTGCCCGGTTCCCTACGGCGATTGCACGAGTCGCGCTGCGCCGTTCTGACTGGTCCCTGTGTGTTCTGGGAGCCGAGTGTCTCCCAGAACACAACGGGTACTCTGCGGGAAGTGTCGTGCTTCCCCCCTCCCCCCTGAAAGGTGTCAATTGTGACACCGGAGGGTGGGAGGGTTCCGATGAGCGGAAGTTCCACTTTAGGGTGGAGCTCCGCTTTAATGTGCACCTAGGTTGTTCCCAGTACAGTTCCTTAGGAAATCAATAGAATGCTCCTTTTTTAAATGTTTTTATTGCATTCTTATTTTTTATGCAATACAATGTTTACACACATGCATCCAATGAAAAAGAGTGAATCTAGAGTGCTCCCATTTTATAAGACTTGACAATTCTGCATCACAGGCCATAATACACAGGGACTGTCATAAAACTCAAGAGGGACTTTTCATCATTGGAAGTTCTCATGCTGACCTGTAGTCTATATTTGAGGGAATGCCTTCATCACACTAATCCAATTTTGAGGTTTTGAAAAACAGAGGACAGACAAGGAGACTTTCTCCAGACTATAAACTACAATGAACTGAGGATGTTGGTGTCCATTAGCTTTTGTCTCACCCTTTGAAACCCCTATTAATCTTGTCTCTACCAAATGTTCACATGTTGGAAGCTTGCCAGTCCTCTCGAAGATGCTTCTTTAACAATAACCAGTCCTAAGAGATAATGCTTCCGTCCACATAGTTGAAGTTAATCTGTAAATGAGTTGGGTGGACATAGGGGATGAACTGGGATACACAATGAAGGTCAAGTTATTAGCTGCTAGTAATGCTGTGGAATTCAGCCATACCATATTAGAAAAGCTTGTCAAGGGAAGGGCGGAATACTATGTGTATAACGTAGCACAGGGTTATTTTCTCACGTGAAGGTCAAACGATATGTAAAACATTCACATATTCTTCCGCTACCTTCCAAGATAGGTTCTTTCAACAACACAGAAAGGAAATTTACAAGTTATTAAAACTTCCCAGGCCTAAATATGTAACTATATAAAACAGAAAAGTTCAATTCTTATAAGTAATGATACCTAGGTGTTTTCTTTTTTTAAATTTCTAATTTTTATAATTGGAGAAAGAAGGGGGCAATGGGTATACTCAGTACCCTGGGATTTTCAAATACGGTGCTAAATGGAGATTGACAACAAGATCAAATCTTAAAAAGTTTTTTCATTTTATTAACATGAGAAAGACAAAAAATACACAAAATAAAATAACCATCCTTGAAGACGTGTGACACAATGATCAAGGTGCAATTTGCTAAGTCGCCACTCTACTAGTTTCGCTGAAATAGCTTCCTCAGGAGTGATTGTGACAGTAGCAGAATTATACTGAAAGCACAGAATATATATGGTTAACACAAAGGATGGTTAAGAATTGATGTTGCATCAACATATAACATTATTTAAATTGCATCGCGGAAGTTAACACATCAATATTGACATGATAATAGGGAAAAGTATAAATAAACAAATAAACATGCATAGTTGATCAGGACTAGATGCCAGATACTTACCGACAATTTATTGGCATACCTACTCTATAAAGGTAAGAGGTTATTATTTCAAGTATTACACAATAGAATGTGTTTGTGCGGCCTTGGTACTTATAACACATTTTACTTACCTTTTATAGGTATCCATTTCATGCTGCCTAAATATACCCCTATGGTTGCGTATACTAATAGGTGGGTCACTGGATTCTGCTAGGTGGTTGAGTGGAGCAATGGAATATTGCTGTCTCGTTTGAACTGTGTGGCTTTGAGAGAATCCTTTCTCCATTTATGATTAGATGAGTTTTATTGCAAACTGGTGAGTGCATATGTACACATATGTATGTTGGGTGTTCAGCATGGGTCCTGATCAACTATGCATGTTTATTTGTTTATTTATACTTTTCCCTATTATCATGTCAATATTGATGTGTTAACTTCCGCGATGCAATTTAAATAATGTTATATGTTGATGCAACATCAATTCTTAACCATCCTTTGTGTTAACCATATATATTCTGTGCTTTCAGTATAATTCTGCTACTGTCACAATCACTCCTGAGGAAGCTATTTCAGCGAAACTAGTAGAGTGGCGACTTAGCAAATTGCACCTTGATCATTGAGTCACACGTCTTCAAGGATGGTTATTTTATTTTGTGTATTTTTTGTCTTTCTCATGTTAATAAAATGAAAAAACTTTTTAAGATTTGATCTTGTTGTCAATCTCCATTTAGCACCGTATTTGAAAATCCCAGGGTACTGAGTATACCCATTGCCCCCTTCTTTCTCCAATTTCAAATTACATGGGATGTGGTGCTATAAGATTTGACCAAAAGTGCCCCCACTTTCCAACATTTTCTAATTTTTATAAGTTTTTCTAAAACAATAAAAGAAGACAAATATTTTAGACAATAACTCCCCATATTACTTCATAAATTAGAATTTACACCCCTTACAATATCTTGAAACATTGTCAATTAACACCTTTACCATCCTTAAGTTCCAGTTGTGCTCACAAGTTTGCATACCCTGGCAGAAATTGTGCAATTTCGGCATTTATATAAAAAATATGACTAATCATGCCAAAAAACTGTCTTTTATTCAAGCATACTGATCACATGAAGCTATTTATTATCACAAAGTTTTTTGGCTCCTTTTAAAATCATAATGATAACAGAAATCACCCAAATGCCCCTGGTGAAAAGTTTACATACCCTGACATTTTTGGCCTTGGTACAGACACAGAAGGTGGCACACACAAGTTAAAATGGCTATTAAAGGTTAATTTACCACATTTGTATCTTTTTAAATCACAATTAGTGTCTGTGTATAAATGGTCAATGAGTTTGTTAGCTCTCACATGGAGGCACTAAGCAGACTAGATACTAAGCCATGGGGAGCAAAAAAGAACCGTCAAAAGACCTACAAAACAAGGTAATGAAACTTTACAAAGATGGAAAAGGATATAAAAAGATATCAAAAGCCTTGAATATGCCAGTCAGTACTGTTAAATCATTTAATAAGAAGTGGAACATTTGGGAATCTCTTGGTACCAAGCCAAGGTAAGGTAGATCAAGAAAGAATTCAGCCACAACTGCCACAGGAATTGTTCAGGATACAAAGAAAAACTCACAGGTAACCTCATGAGGAATACAGGCTGCTCTGGAAAAACGGTGTTGTTGTTTTTAAGTAGCACAATACGATTATACTTGAACAAAAAAGAGCTGCATGGTCAAGTTGCCAGAAAGAAACATTTACTGCACAAGTTTCACAAAAATCCTGGTTACAATATGCCCAACAACACCTTGACATGCCTCATTGGGCATTTTTGTGGCATTGGCACAGTAAAGGCTTCCTTTTGGCAGCTCTACCATGCAGTTCTTTTTTGTTCAAGTATCGTTGAATTGTGCTCCTTAAAAACAACCACACCATCTTTTTGGAGAGCAGCCTGTATTTCTCCTGAGATTACCTGTGGGGTTTTCTTTGTATCCTGGGCAATTCTTCCACCAGTTGTGGCTGCAATCTTTCTTGGTCTACCTAACCTTGGCTTGTTGTCAAAATTTTTGCACTTCTTAATAAAGAAATTAAACAGTATTGACTGGCATATTCAAGGCTTTGGGTATCTTTTTATATCCTTTTCCATCTTTATAAACTTCCATTACTTTGTTACGCAGGTCTTTTGACTGTTATTTTCTACCTCTTCATGGCTCAGTGTCTAACCTGCTTAGGACATCCAAGTGAGAGCTAACAAACTCATTGACTATTTATACACAGACACTAATTGTGATTTAAAAAGCCACAAATGTCAGAAATTAAGCTTTAATTTCCATTTTAACCTGTGTGCCACCTTCTGTGTTTGTACCAAGGCCAAACATTCCAGGGTATGTAAATTTTCTATCAGGGTCATTTGGGTGATTTCTGTTATCGTTATGATTTGAAAACGATCCAAAAAACGATGTGATAATAAATGGCTTCATGTGATTACTATCCTTAAATAAAAGACAGTTTTTTGGCATGATCAATCATATTTTCAATATTAATGCCAACATTTCACAATTTCTGCCAGGGTATACAAACTTTTGAGCTAAACTGTAGTGTATATACCCATTGGCTGGGACGCGGTGCTACTGCTGGCTGAAGTTTCCTGTTACATCCCTCCCTCTCCATCCATTACCCGGTCCCGACTCCCAGCCCACCAAGCTTACTATGTGGACGGCCCGGAATGACACGTTTGCCAACCATGCTCACGCTGCATCGGGTGACGGCGGAGAGGTGTGGCTTTTTTATGGGGGATCAGACCCCTCGGCCCAGTCCGCCGCTGCCCATGACAAAGCTTAGAATACAGAAACCATAATGTGAGAGGTGCCTCTGCAGTAGAGTGGGAGGTCAAAAAGAATGAAACAGAATTCCCACTTGAGTGTACAAAACATGTAGCTATGCTAAGCATTGCCCACTGTAGACCGGGCTTCAGGGGTTTTAGGGGAAGGTCTAGTTAGTCGTGGCTGGGGTGATTCAGCAATATATTTAAAGAACAACTCCAGGCTTAAAAAGTTTTAATAAAATCAGATTGGTAACAAATATTTAAATCTCAGGAGGTGTTTGCCACCTCCTGGATCACTGCCTTTGATTCATTATTATCAAATGCATTGCTGCCAGGAAGTATAGTTTTCTCTTTTGCCTACCTATTCCCTTGTCCAATTCTTGTCTGATTACAGACCCCTTTGCATTCTGTGAACCCATTCACAAAATGCGTAGTATTCAGTTGATGGACAGGAGGGTTGGACAAAGTAGCTGTTGTGTAGTAGAACTGTGTGTCCTGTGCCAGCCTGGTAGCAATGGAAAAATACATAATCAAAAAATGGCAGAGGTTATCTAGTGTTTTGTCTTGATTATTAATATTATTATACAGAATATATATAGCGCTAACAGTTTATGCAGCACTTTACAACATAAGGGCAGACAGTACAATTACAATACAATTTAATACAGGAAGATTTTAGAGGGCAAAGGTAATAACTGTGGGGGATGAGCTGATAGAGAAAATATAAGTACAGTTGGAGGCAGGATAGGCTCCTCTGAAGAGGGGGTTCCAGAGGATGGGAGAGGCTCGGGAGAAGTCCCGCAGGCAAGCATAGGAGGAGGTGACAAGGGAGCTAGAGAGCAGGAGTTCTTGGGAGGAACAAAGAGAATGATTAGGTTGGTATTTTGAGACTAAGTTAGTGATCTAGCTGGAGGTCCGAGTTGTGGATGGCTTTATGCTCAAAAAACTGAAAGGTGGATTGGATTTGGGCAGGATACGCTCCTCATCTAAGTCAATGTTCTGTCTTTAAATGACTGGCATCTCTGGTGCTTTAGCAACCAGCAGGGATGAAACTCATTTACTGTTTTGACTCCTGACCAGAGGCGGCTCTTTAATTAGGCAAAATAGGCGGTCGCCTAAGGCCTCACGCTTACAAGGGCCTCGTGGCCATCTAACTTACCCAATGCATTACCCCAGTTTTGAGGGACAGGGGACCTTAACGCTGCTGTGCTCAGGCAGCGTTAAGAGCCCTGACTCAGGAGCGGAGCCGCCAGCATCCCTAACAACCAGTGAATATCGGAGACCCCGCCCCTTGTGACGTCAATGACCCAGCATGCCCTCAGTCAATGATGTCACAAGGGGGCGGGTTCACCAGGTGACATAACCGGGTGGCCCCCGCCCCTTAGTTATTAAAGAGCAGGATCTTGAGGCCGCCTTGTTAAAGGGGGCTTTTAGATTCCGATAAGCCCCCTGCCTGCAGACCCCCACAACCACTGGCCAGGGTTGTGGGGAAAAGGGCTCCTGTCCTTAATTTTTTTTTCTCATCATGGGCGTGAGTGGGGCCCCATGTCAAGTTTTGCCTAAGGCCTCACAAAGCCTAGAGCCGCCTCTGCTCCTGACTTCCATATATTCCAATTTTAATAAGGGTAAATATGACCATATGGATTACCCATAGTCAAAATTGCTACAGAGTAAATGACGGGCACCATGAAAACCTTACAGCCCAAGCTTGTTACAATATGAGACAAATTAATGCATTGTTATAGAAATATCTTTGAAAATATTTAATATAAAACTAGCCAGAATTCAGAGCTGCTAATCAGAAAAGGTAGCTTTAAAGCAAAGCTAAACTCTCCTATCCTTTCCATCTTGGCCTCTGTTTGATTTGCATTTGCCATAGTGCTGCACATGTGATGAGCTATGACACCAGCCATTTGATGGCTTGACAGTTCGGTTGAGAGCTAATGTATGCACACCAGTAACCTGTCAGGGCTTGGTTTCTGCTACTTAATGAACAGCTCTTTTCTTTTAGTGCTCAGAAGATGCTCACCTGTCGGTTAAATTACCAGCCACTTATTGTTACCACAGAGACTCACCTGGTTACCATTAACCTGCCTCATTAGTCCAGCCTACAGCCAGCCCCTTTTGCTATTTAAGCAGCTTAGCTCATTTCCTCCTTGCCCTTGCGTGGTCTACAATCTCTAAGTGCATTCCTTTCTGTGCTCCTGTGTATGACTTGGCCTGGCTGATTTCCCTTCTGATTCCTGTTTCTGATTTATGCTCCTGACTATGCTAACTTCTGGTTTCCTGCCCCTGGCTCATCTGATTACCAGATTTGGCATCCAAACCATGGCTTCTGTTTTTACACTAAGTTCCTGAACTGTGTTATTTTGTTATTTGATTAAAGGTGTGATTTTAACTGCACTTTCTGTCTCTGTCTGGCTTATGGTTTCTGACCGTAACAGTTATCATTCAAGGCATGCTTTGAAAAGAACTGGTTTGGGAAACAGTTAAATCAGTGGTTTTAGTGGTTGTAAAAGCTTTTTTTTTTACCTTAATGTATAATCTGCATTAAGGTAAAAAACCCTTAAAGTTCAACTCCCCCCCAAGCCCTTCCTAAATATTAACCTGAGCCCAATCTCGATCCAGCACTGTACCCGAGAGCAGCAGCACTTCTCCCTCTCCTCACAGGAATCAGTAAGAGCAGTGGGAGCCATTGGCTCCTGTTGCTGTCAATCAAATGCCGTGATGAGGGAGTGGGGGGCTGGACCTAACCGCACTGTATGTGTCAATAGATGCACACAGCCCAGCTCAGGTTTGTATCTAAATGTGTGCCACCATAGAAAAACGCTTCCTATAGTGGCACCCAGAGGAGAAGCCAAGAGTGCTGTCGGGGGAGCCCAGAAGAGGAGGATTGGGGCTACTCTGTGCAAAACCTTTGCAAAGAGCAGGTAAGTATAACATGTTTGTTATTTAGAAAAAAAAAAAAGCTCAAGTGTTTCACATGGGGTTCTCAAAGGCAGAGTTCCCCATTGAAGGAGAGCTAGAAAACAAGCCCCATTCACCTTTTATACTATTTCATTTTTTTCCTGCACGCAACATTCAATAAAGAAGAGTTTTACACAGATTGTTTCAAAGCTGTCAGGAAATTGAATAAAAAACAATGATAAATTACCAAACAGAAGATAATTCTGAAGAATTCCTTCTATCAAGTGTCTGGTTTGCTTTTGAACCCCCGGGTGGTCTGAACACATAAGGTTTCAATAGAGAGGATGAATTTTTGAGAGAAGTTTTGATTTACTGTTTGAATATGCTGAAAGTGAAGGGTACATGTTTGCCTGATAACTTCATTTCTCCTGCCTAATATACAGCAAAGGTTCCTCGATGTTCAATGGATTCCAGGCCTGATACAAATCTATTCATTACATCAGTAGTTAGCAGTGATCATTGCCAAACAAAAAGGGAACAGTGGAACCAACATGAGTTTATAAATACCATTATTGCTATTCATGCATTGTTGAAAAATACAAAGGAATACCATCAGTTTCCTTGTCTCTTCCACTGTTAGAGCTGGTTCACACCAGAGCAACACGACTTCCAGCGCGACTAGCCAGGCAACTCGGACACGACTTAGAAGCGCGACTTGGGGCGACTTCAGCGCGACTTGGGGCGACTTACAACGCGATTTGAAGTCGCCTCCAGGACAGGGAACTGTGAAGTGGCCAATTAGAGCTCAGCAGCTCTTGTGACATCATTCCTGTTCCTGTTTACTTCCTTCTTCCCTGTGCCCTGTCGTTTTGAGTGGAAAATGCTGTCTGTGCGATATCTAATGTCAGCAGTCATAACAGCTGGTTTGGCTGTGTTGATGGAAGAGGAAGAGGAAGAAAGGAAGAGAAGATTAAGAGCGATTAGGAGAACAAGACGTCTCTATTGGGTCCACCCGATTATTGCCTATAGACCTAATAGAGGGCAGTTCTGGGCTCTGTATGAGAACCTGCGTGCCTATGAGGATAAGTTTTTCAAGTATACACGGATGTCGATCACAAGGCAAGTACATTTGTTGTATGTCATTGTCCATTGTCATGTGGCACATGTGGCAGGTCATGTGGCACATGTGGCAGGTCATGTGGCACTTGTGGCAGGTCATGTGGCACTTGTGGCAGGTCATGTGGCACATGTGGCAGGTCATGTGGCACATGTGGCAGGTCATGTGGCACATGTGCCAAGTTACGTGGCACTTGTGGCAGGTCATGTGGCACTTGTGGCAGGTCATGTGGCACTTGTGGCAGGTCATGTGGCACATGTGCCACGTTACGTGGCACTTGTGGCAGGTCATGTGGCACATGTGGCAGGTCATGTGGCACATGTGCCACGTTACGTGGCACTTGTGGCAGGTCATGTGGCACATGTGGCAGGTCATGTGGCACATGTGCCACGTTACGTGGCACTTGTGGCAGGTCATGTGGCACATGTGCCACATTACGTGGCACTTGTGGCAGGTCATGTGGCACTTGTGGCAGGTCATGTGGCACATGTGCCACGTTACGTGGCACTTGTGGCAGGTCATGTGGCACATGTGCCACGTTACGTGGCACTTGTGGCAGGTCATGTGGCACATGTGGCACGTAACGTGCCACAATTTGTGTATTGTACACCTCACACATCACTTACCACGTCACCTAACTAATTGTAAATGTGTGTCTGTGTGTGTGTGTAGCTACCATTGGTTGATATTATTCATTTTATACATAGTAAATTACATTATATTTTTTTATGTATTGCAGTTTTGATGAATTGCTTAGTCTGGTTGGTAGCCATCTTGAACGCCAGAATACAGCATACCGGAGGAGTATTTCTTCCACGGAAAGACTTATTATTACACTAAGGTAATTATTTTTAATAGGTGTATTATTAGCATATTTAGCAAATTAATGAAGTCCAAACTGTGCTCATATGTCCTGTCTTCTGCAAGGGGTCAAATTAGTGCAGCTACCTTGACTGATGGCAGTCCCAGCTTCTCAGCAAGCCTCTCTTTGACTCTTCACAGCTTAGCGCTCCAATGAGCGTGAATGAGCGTGGAGGAGCAGAGCAGGAGATCTGCTGAGTGTCAGCAGCTCTCAGCTCATGGAGGGGAGAGAAGCGAGCCATTGACGATGTTTGATCACTCAGTTCTGTCTGAAGAAGCGGAAGTGGACATATGTAGCATTGTTGCGATGCTATATCCACGTAGGTAAGTATATTTACTAAAAAAAATATCCTGGATTAAATCTTGAAAAAAGTTAGAAACAAACATACTACTAATTTATAAAACTTATTTTTTTTAATATTAACAAAACAATATTTTATTATTAACAATTTAGCAGCATAACTTTATTTTTTTAAACATCAAAAACATAACATTTTTGGGGAAAACTTACAGTTGCTCATATGTTGGGTAGTAACCCGCTGGGTTGTTAAAGGTCTTGGAGAAGGTGTGGGTGGCAGGAAGGTCTTGGAGAAGGTGTGGGTGGCAGGTCGACAGGTGCTTGTTGAACTATAGGGGATGGTAATGGATAGGGGATGGGGTCATTGGCATGCGTAATGGCATTGCCAAAATTATCAATGTATGGCCTGTAGCGAGGGGTATAATACGACTGGCTTCTGGGTTGCGGAGGGTTATGAAAGTCATAATAGGGTCCTGATGGGGGTGGTGGTCCAAATATTGGTGAGGGGGCAGTGGCAGATTGATTAATCATATTGGCCTCCATTAAATCGATGACTGCTTTACGGACGAAAGCTTGACGCTCTCGCGGCACTTTTTTCAGCATTCCTGCCACCATTATTCCGAAACCACCCTCCTCGCTCTCCATTGATTCCAGCTTGTCATTCAACTTCTCCATTAGGGAGGCAAACCTCTCCATGTTTTGGGACCGATTTTGTGTTATTGGTCTGCTGGATCTGCCAGTTGGACGACGGAAACACGTAGCTGGCTGATCTGCACGTTGCTGCCCAACCTCAGGTAGATTAATATCTTCGACATTTTGTGTAGACGGCTCTACAATCTCGGTCTCGTTAGTGTCATGGATGTCTTCTACTGAATCCCCCAAAGACGGACATTGCGCCTCTGCTTCAAGAGCACATGCCGCCTCTCCACCTCCCTGCTGTGCATGTTCAGGCTCCTCCCAACTTGATTGTGTTCTACATTAAACATAGAATACAGTGTGACAGCAGGAAGGTAAAGTCACCTGGTTGCATCCAGGGGGGTAGATATATTTCGCCCAGATTCAGGCTTTACGCCGATTTATACAACTAGGTGGAGAGTTGTATAAGGCTAGTGGGCCCATGGATGACTCATACCTCTAGGGAGAGGGCTGGGCGTCGTGCAGACAGGGAGTTGATGAGATCAGCTGAACCTTGTCAGCTCATTTAGGCCTCTATAAGAAATCCCAGCTTCATTAGATGTTAGCTCATGCCTGGAAGCAGACCTGTGTGGACTGTCTAGGGAGAGTGAACCCCTGTGCGGTGAGAGAAAGCCTGTGTGGCTATATTTTGCTTGGACATTTAAAACCAGGGACTAGGACAGCACTAGGCTGATCCCAGTCGTTAGTTAGGAAACCTGTAAGTTTAGTCAGAGGTCAAGTTGACCAGGATTTATTTTGTGTTTGTTTTTTTTGCCTTGCTGTGTTTTTGTCACTGTAAATAGAAAATAAACCGCACCTTTTTGATTTTGAAAACCACAACCTCCGTCTGCTGGGCCTGTTTTTGTGTGGGGAGCCCATCCCGGGGGTCACACACACCCGCTGCCGAGCTAGCCCCCTCACAGTTGGTGGAGAACCAGTGGCAGTTTTTTTTTAAGCCAGCATGGAGGAGATACTGAAACAGCTGGCTCTAGCAAATGCCAATCAACAGCAGACAAATGCAGGTTTGCAAAGGAGCCTTGCAGCCCAGCAGCAAGCTCATCAACAGAGCCTTGCAACTTTACAACAGAGTCTGGAGGCTCAGCAACAAGCCCAACAGCAATCTGAGGCCCGCTTCATAGACCTGTTGCAGAAGCAAGAGCAGAGACTACAACAACAGATGGAAGCAGTAATGCAGCAACGTCCGCAGACCGGTGAGGAAAGCCGTCCCACTAATACCGCGTCCTTTGGGGTGAGTCGTTTATTGACAAAAATGACTGGAGAGGATGATCCAGAGGTATTTTTGACCACATTTGAAAGGACCGCTGAAAGAGAAAAGTGGCCTGAGGAGCAGTGGGCTGGACTGGTGGCTCCTCTGTTAACGGGTGAATCGCAGAAAGCTTACTATGACCTAGAGCCTGACCAAGCAAAAGACTATGTGATGCTAAAAGCTGAAATATTGGCAAGGCTGGGTGTCACCCTGGCTGTCCGGGCTCAGCGTGTGCATAACTGGACTTTCCAGCTTGGAAAACCCCCCAGGTCTCAAATGTATGATCTCATTCACCTGAGCAGAAAGTGGCTACAGCCAGAGACTTTGTCCGCACCAAAGATTGTGGAACGTGTTGTAATGGATCGGTTTTTGAGAGCTCTTCCTACTGCCATCCAAAAGTGGGTAAGCCATGGAGACCCAGAGACGGCCGATGGTCTTGTGGATCGTGTGGAGAAATACTTGGCTACAGAGAACCTGACGGCCTCTTCCAGAGACACTCGGACTTTCCACCCTAAGACCAGACCATCCCCAGGGGCGGATAAGATGATTCCAAGGGGTAAGGGTGGAGAGAGTGAGAGGGTGGGAGCTCTACCCCAAGTTTGGCGAGAACAGCCTGGGAAATCAGCGGCTCAAGAGGCGGCAAGAAGGATCATTTGCTACCGCTGCCGGCAAGCGGGACATATTGCAGCAAATTGCCCGGTTTTGGAGGAACCCATGCAGTGTGACTTTCTGACGGGCAGACGTCAGTCGCTGTGTGCGACAGTCGCATGCACTGCCATTCGGGGAACTGAGAAACATTTATGCAAAATGTGTATTAATGGTAGAAATGTTGTGGTATTGCTGGATTCAGGTAGCCTTGTGACCCTGATAAAGGCTGAGTTAGTTAAAACAGAGGTCTCTGGGAATAGCAAGGTAGCCGTTATTTGTGTGCATGGGGACACCCGAGAGTATCCAGTGACTACAGTGTGTTTCGAGACCCCCAAAGGTACCCTTTCTCATCCAGTGGGCTTAGTGTCTCAGTTACCGCATGACGCCATTGTGGGAAGGGATTTTCCGAAGTTCTGGGAACTGTGGGATGATCCTGAGCCCCCCACTGGTGCCCCTATGTACCAGGAATATGATAGCCAGAACTCCTCTGAGAGTGGTGAGGACTCTCCCGAATTTCCCTTGTCAGTATTGGCAGGGGAGACTCAAGAAACTGGAGAGGAGCCCACCTCCTCAGACGAAAACCTACCGTCTGTGGAGTTTTCTGATCTTGAGGTTCACAGGGAAAACTTTGCCACAGAACAGTTGAAAGACCCCGCCCTAATAAAGGCACGGGAAAACGTAGTGAAAATAGATGGCGAGTTAGTGAACCCAGATAATACCTGCACTTACCCATACTTCAGCGTAGAGAAGGACCTACTGTATCGGGTGGCAAAAAGGGCAGAAGAAACCGTTGAGCAGCTGGTGGTGCCCAAACCTTACAGGAAGTTGGTGTTGGAGTTGGCCCATGGGCACATTCTTGGAGGTCATCTGGGGACAGAGAAAACCCGAGAGAGGGTATTACAGAGATTCTATTGGCCTGGGGTGATGAAGGACATAGAAAATTATTGTTCCTCCTGCCCTGTGTGTCAGAGGTCGGCCCCGATGCCACACTTCCGTAGCCCGCTGGTCCCTCTACCCATCATTGAGGTCCCGTTTGAGAGAATCGCAATGGATTTGGTAGGTCCTATAATCAAGTCCGCTAGGGGGCACCAGTACATATTGGTTATAATGGACTATGCCACCCGTTATCCAGAAGCGATCCCTCTCAGAAATACCTCGGCCAAAACCATAGCCAAAGAGCTATCTCTTGTTTTTAGCCGGGTGGGTATTTGTAAAGAACTGCTTACGGACCAAGGTACACCCTTTATGTCCCGGGTTATGAAGGAGCTGTGTAAATTGTTCAAAGTGACGCAATTACGTACATCTGTGTATCACCCCCAAACCGATGGGCTGGTTGAAAGATTCAACAAAACCCTAAAACAAATGTTGAAGAAAGTGGTGGATAGAGATGGAAAGGATTGGGACTGTCTACTTCCTTATTTGATGTTTGCTATTAGGGAGGTGCCCCAATCCTCTACGGGATTCTCCCCCTTTGAGTTACTGTATGGGAGACACCCAAGAGGGCTGTTGGATATTGCCAAGGAAACTTGGGAAAGTGAGAGTTCTCCCCACAGGAGTGTGATTGAGCATGTCGCCCTGATGCAAGATCGAATTGCACAGGTAATGCCCATCGTGAAGGAACATTTGGCCCAAGCGCAGTTGGCACAGCAGAGAGTGTACAACCGTGGAGCCAAGACCCGTACCTTTTCCCCGGGGGATAGGATATTGGTACTTGTCCCTACGGTTGAAAGTAAATTCCTTGCCAAATGGCAAGGCCCCTACGAGATAATGGAAAAAGTGAGCGAAGTGAATTACAAGGTCAGACAACCAGGAAGGCGAAAGCCCGAACAGATCTATCACGTTAATCTGTTGAAAGCCTGGAGGGATAGAGAGTCCCTAGTCGCAGACACTTGGTCACCAGCTCAAACTGGTTGCGTGATTCCTGAGGTTGGAATCGCAGCCACCTTGTCACAACCCCAACAACAGGAGGTTAAGGAGTTTGTGCTTCGCAACAAGGAGGTATTCTCTGAGCTGCCGGGACAAACATCTGGGGTAGAGCATGACATTATTACCCCGCCCGGTGAAAGGGTGAAGTTAAAACCCTATCGGATCCCAGAGGCCCGACGGGAGGCAATACGGGAGGAAGTACAGAAAATGCTGAACTTAGGGGTGATAGAGGAGTCCCAAAGTGATTGGTCTAGTCCCATTGTGTTGGTGCCTAAACCGGATGGGAGCTGGCGATTTTGTAACGATTTTCGTCAGTTGAACAAAGTTACAAAATTTGACACCTACCCCATGCCACGTATAGATGAGTTGATCGACCGGCTGGGAACAGCCCGATACATGACGACTCTTGACCTCACAAAAGGGTATTGGCAAATCCCCCTGGCCAAGTCAGCCAAAGAGAAAACCGCATTTGTAACCCCAGACGGGGCGTTCCAATATAAAAGAATGCCGTTCGGGTTACAGAATGCGCCGGCCACATTCCAGCGGAAAATGGACCAGATGCTGAGGCCCCATCGGAAGTATGCTGCGGCTTACCTGGATGACGTAATTGTCCATAGCACAGATTGGGCCTCACATCTGCCAAAAGTGCAAGCAGTCCTGGACTCTGTTCGGGAAGCAGGGTTTACGGCTAACCCCAAGAAGTGTACCATTGGGCAGGAGGAGGCCAAATATCTTGGGTACACCATTGGGAGGGGAGTAATAAAACCCCAACTCAACAAAGTCGAGGCCATCCAGAGTTGGCCACGTCCCAACAGCAAGAAGCAGGTACGAGCCTTTCTGGGAATCGCTGGGTATTATCGGCGATTCATTCCCCACTTTGCTTCTAAGGCTGTGCCCCTAACCAACCTGACGAAGGGGAAAGGGTCGGTCATGATTAAATGGACCCCCGAGGCTGAGGCAGCATTCCAGTTCTTGAAACAAGCCTTATGTAGCCAGCCAGTGTTGTACTCACCCGACTTCTCTAGAGACTTTGTCGTACAAAGTGATGCGTCAGATGTGGGGTTAGGAGCAGTATTGTCCCAGGTCTGGAACGGGGAAGAGCACCCAGTCATTTACCTCAGCAGGAAGTTGAAGTCCCATGAGGTAAATTACGCCACCGTTGAAAAGGAGTGTTTAGCGGTGAAGTGGGCTCTAGATTCCCTTCGGTACTACCTGCTAGGTAGGCACTTTGACATGGTTACAGATCACGCTCCGTTAAAGTGGATGGCTCAAAACAAGGAAACAAATAGAAGAGTGAATAGGTGGTTCCTGGCCCTCCAGGAATTCAACTTCACAGTAAAGCATCGCCCTGGCGTTCAAATGGGGAATGTGGATGCTTTGTCTCGAGTACATGAATGCCTGATTGCTGGTGTTCCAACCCCGAGGTTAAAACAAGAGGGGGGGGTATGTGACAGCAGGAAGGTAAAGTCACCTGGTTGCATCCAGGGGGGTAGATATATTTCGCCCAGATTCAGGCTTTACGCCGATTTATACAACTAGGTGGAGAGTTGTATAAGGCTAGTGGGCCCATGGATGACTCATACCTCTAGGGAGAGGGCTGGGCGTCGTGCAGACAGGGAGTTGATGAGATCAGCTGAACCTTGTCAGCTCATTTAGGCCTCTATAAGAAATCCCAGCTTCATTAGATGTTAGCTCATGCCTGGAAGCAGACCTGTGTGGACTGTCTAGGGAGAGTGAACCCCTGTGCGGTGAGAGAAAGCCTGTGTGGCTATATTTTGCTTGGACATTTAAAACCAGGGACTAGGACAGCACTAGGCTGATCCCAGTCGTTAGTTAGGAAACCTGTAAGTTTAGTCAGAGGTCAAGTTGACCAGGATTTATTTTGTGTTTGTTTTTTTTGCCTTGCTGTGTTTTTGTCACTGTAAATAGAAAATAAACCGCACCTTTTTGATTTTGAAAACCACAACCTCCGTCTGCTGGGCCTGTTTTTGTGTGGGGAGCCCATCCCGGGGGTCACACACACCCGCTGCCGAGCTAGCCCCCTCACAACAGTTATTACAAACTTATAGAACTGTATAGTATCACTTTCTAAATATGAAAGATGTTATCTTACTCTCGAAGTTCCATGAATGGCCTGACAAACTCCATCTCATCCGCATGAATGTATGGTGTAATCTTTTTGGATCCAGATCCACTTCTACCCTCATGATTTTTCCTTAAGTACCGCTTAAAACAGTCTCTTAAACCCTTCCAGCGAGTTTGTAATGTTATCACTGCAAAACATAAACAGGAACATAATCAATTTTTTTTTGTCTTTCAGATACCTGGCAACCGGTCATACTTTAATAAGCCTACATTATGAGTTTATGGTGGGCAGGTCCACTATCAGCTACATTGTACGAGAAACATGCCAAGTTTTATGGGACGTGCTCAACAGCATAGTGATGAAGAGGCCTACAGCAGAGGATTGGCATGATATCGCTAATCAATTTCGTATTAGGTGCAATTTCCCCAACTGCATTGGAGCTATTGATGGCAAGCATGTGCGTGTCATAAAGCCAGTTGGTAGCGGCAGTATGTTCTATAATTATAAAAAATATTGTTCTTTCGTACTGTTTGCCGTTGCCGATGCCAACTATTGCTTCACATATATTGACATAGGTTCCTATGGAAGTAGCTGCGATTCTCGGATTTTTTTAAATTCGACATTTGGACAAATGTTACGGGAAAATCGTCTTGACCTTCCAGAAAATTGTCCTCTTCCGGGCACAACGGAACCACCGCTACCTTACGTATTTGTAGCAGATGAAGCCTTTGCATTGGGTCAACACATGATGAGGCCGTACTCCGGTAGGAACCTGACCACTCCCAAAAAAATCTTCAACTACCGCTTAACCAGGGCAAGAAGAGTTGTTGAATGCACCTTTGGAATCCTAGCCAACAAATGGCGTTTACTACATACAGCCATTGGACTAAACATAGAAAATGCTATCACTGCAGTGAAAGCAGCATGCGTGCTGCATAATTTTGTGAGAGTACGGGATGGCTATGTGTTTGAAGATTCTCTGATGCACGAGATGGAGAATGCACAAATGAGTGCTACAAGGGGATCCACTGATGGTGCCACTGTGAGGGATCTATTTAATGAATATTTCATTTCCCCAGCAGGTGAAATACAGTGGCAAATGGACGCCATTTCCTAATTAAAATAAAAAAATATTCTTTACAACTGCTTAGATTTATATCTGCTTTTAATTTTTGTATGATTTTTGTGTTGAGGATGTGCTTGAATAAAGGGGAAAAAAAATGTACTCAAAAAAAATTGTTATCTTTGATATTGTTGTTTTTGCACTAAAATATCCTGTTTGTTGTACTGTTTGGTTATTGTTTTTATTAAATTTTGGATGATGAAATTCTATTGTGATTATTTTAGTTCAGGTTACATTAGTACTAACTGTATGGGGTGGTCTACTGTTGCTGTCAGTAGATATAATGTTGCTGTCAATGGATCTACTGTTGCTGTCAGTTGCAACGTTGACCTGCCACATGTGCCACATAACGTGGCACATGTGCCACATGACCTGCCACAAGTGCCACATGACCTGCCACAAGTGCCACATGACCTGCCACATGACCTGCCACAAGTGCCACATGACCTGCCACAAAGTGCCACATGACCTGCCACATGTGCCACATGACCTGCCACATGTGCCACATGACCTGCCACAAGTGCCACATGACCTGCCACATGTGCCACATGACCTGCCACATGTACCACGTAACGTGGCACATCGGCCACGTGACCTGCCACAAGTGTCACATGACCTGCCACAAGTGCCACATGACCTGCCACAAGTGCCACGTAACGTGGCACATGTGCCACATGACCTGCCACATGTGCCACATGACCTGCCACAAGTGCCACATGACCTGCCACAAGACCTGACACATGTGCCACATGACCTGCCACAAGTGCCACATGACCTGCCACATGTTTGTATTGTAACACTAATTTTTTATGCACATATTCTCTGTGAAACAGAAGACCTGTATGTAAGTACAAAACTCATGCTTTGTAAAAGACAACAGACATATAAATGGTTAGACTTACATTTGTCAGTGCGGTCTTTCTGAGACAATAAATCCCAATCATCATATGACTGGGAACAGATCTCCAGCCAGTAGTGTACAGAGCTGGTTCACACCAGGGCGACTCAGATCAGACTTCAGGTCGCCCAGGGACGCCCCTAGTCGCGTTGAAGTCGCCCTGTAATGTTAGTCTATGGAGCTGTCTTAATGTACACTACAGAAGTCGCTCCGACTTCAAAAAAGGTTCCTCTACTACTTCAAAACGACTTCTAGGCGACCTGGCACCATTGATTTCAATGGAAGTCGCCTGCAAATCGGATCCCTGTTCATTTTGAGGGCAACTTCACAGGAAGTACAAAGGAATTAACCAGGAAGTACAAAGGAATTATCCCGGTTTTTATACACCCCCACTGCAGGCAGCCCCTCCTCCCCAAACACAGAGTTCAGTTAGCAGACCTGTGTTCTTCTGTAGAACAGATAAAAAATGTCCAGCAGAGCCAGGGTGATTAGAAGGGAGGCTGTGGACAATGAATCCCTTGAGGGAGAGAACCTGTCTGTATGACAAAACTAACAGCACATACAGAGACCAGCTGAAGAGGGACAATGCCTGGCTGGAGATCTATTCCCAGTCATATGATGATTGGGATTTATTGTCTCAGAAAGACCGCACTGACAAATGTAAGTCTAACCATTTATATGTCTGTTGTCTTTTACAAAGCATGAGTTTTGTACTTACATACAGGTCTTCTGTTTCACAGAGAATATGTGCATAAAAAATTAGTGTTACAATACAAACATGTGGCAGGTCATGTGGCACTTGTGGCAGGTCATGTGGCACATGTGTCAGGTCTTGTGGCAGGTCATGTGGCACTTGTGGCAGGTCATGTGGCACATGTGGCAGGTCATGTGGCACATGTGCCACGTTACGTGGCACTTGTGGCAGGTCATGTGGCACTTGTGGCAGGTCATGTGGCACTTGTGGCAGGTCATGTGGCCGATGTGCCACGTTACGTGGTACATGTGGCTGGTCATGTGGCACATGTGGCAGGTCATGTGGCACATGTGGCAGGTCATGTGGCACTTGTGGCAGGTCATGTGGCACATGTGGCAGGTCATGTGGCACATGTGGCAGGTCATGTGGCACTTTGTGGCAGGTCATGTGGCACTTGTGGCAGGTCATGTGGCAGGTCATGTGGCACTTGTGGCAGGTCATGTGGCACTTGTGGCAGGTCATGTGGCACATGTGCCACGTTATGTGGCACATGTGGCAGGTCAACGTTGCAACTGACAGCAACAGTAGATCCATTGACAGCAACATTATATCTACTGACAGCAACAGTAGACCACCCCATACAGTTAGTACTAATGTAACCTGAACTAAAATAATCACAATAGAATTTCATCATCCAAAATTTTATAAAAACAATAACCAAACAGTACAACAAACAGGATATTTTAGTGCAAAAACAACAATATCAAAGATAACAATTTTTTTTGAGTACATTTTTTTTTCCCTTTATTCAAGCACATCCTCAACACAAAAATCATACAAAAATTAAAAGCAGATATAAATCTAAGCAGTTGTAAAGAATATTTTTTTATTTTAATTAGGAAATGGCGTCCATTTGCCACTGTATTTCACCTGCTGGGGAAATGAAATATTCATTAAATAGATCCCTCACAGTGGCACCATCAGTGGATCCCCTTGTAGCACTCATTTGTGCATTCTCCATCTCGTGCATCAGAGAATCTTCAAACACATAGCTATCCCGTACTCTCACAAAATTATGCAGCACGCATGCTGCTTTCACTGCAGTGATAGCATTTTCTATGTTTAGTCCAATGGCTGTATGTAGTAAACGCCATTTGTTGGCTAGGATTCCAAAGGTGCATTCAACAACTCTTCTTGCCCTGGTTAAGCGGTAGTTGAAGATTTTTTTGGGAGTGGTCAGGTTCCTACCGGAGTACGGCCTCATCATATGTTGACCCAATGCAAAGGCTTCATCTGCTACAAATACGTAAGGTAGCGGTGGTTCCGTTGTGCCCGGAAGAGGACAATTTTCTGGAAGGTCAAGACGATTTTCCCGTAACATTTGTCCAAATGTCGAATTTAAAAAAATCCGAGAATCGCAGCTACTTCCATAGGAACCTATGTCAATATATGTGAAGCAATAGTTGGCATCGGCAACGGCAAACAGTACGAAAGAACAATATTTTTTATAATTATAGAACATACTGCCGCTACCAACTGGCTTTATGACACGCACATGCTTGCCATCAATAGTTCCAATGCAGTTGGGGAAATTGCACCTAATACGAAATTGATTAGCGATATCACGGCAATCCTCTGCTGTAAGCCTCTTCATCACTATGCTGTTGAGCACGTCCCATAAAACTTGGCATGTTTCTCGTACAATGTAGCTGATAGTGGACCTGCCCACCATAAACTCATAATGTAGGCTTATTAAAGTATGACCGGTTGCCAGGTATCTGAAAGACAAAAAAAAATTGATTATGTTCCTGTTTATGTTTTGCAGTGATAACATTACAAACTTGCTGGAAGGGTTTAAGAGACTGTTTTAAGCGGTACTTAAGGAAAAATCATGAGGGTAGAAGTGGATCTGGATCCAAAAAGATTACACCATACATTCATGCGGATGAGATGGAGTTTGTCAGGCCATTCATGGAACTTCGAGAGTAAGATAACATCTTTCATATTTAGAAAGTGATACTATACAGTTCTATAAGTTTGTAATAACTGTATTCTATGTTTAATGTAGAACACAATCAAGTTGGGAGGAGCCTGAACATGCACAGCAGGGAGGTGGAGAGGCGGCATGTGCTCTTGAAGCAGAGGCGCAATGTCCGTCTTTGGGGGATTCAGTAGAAGACATCCATGACACTAACGAGACCGAGACTGTAGAGCCGTCTACACAAAATGTCGAAGATATTAATCTACCTGAGGTTGGGCAGCAACGTGCAGATCAGCCAGCTACGTGTTTCCGTCGTCCAACTGGCAGATCCAGCAGACCAATAACACAAAATCGGTCCCAAAACATGGAGAGGTTTGCCTCCCTAATGGAGAAGTTGAATGACAAGCTGGAATCAATGGAGAGCGAGGAGGGTGGTTTCGGAATAATGGTGGCAGGAATGCTGAAAAAAGTGCCGCGAGAGCGTCAAGCTTTCGTCCGTAAAGCAGTCATCGATTTAATGGAGGCCAATATGATTAATCAATCTGCCACTGCCCCCTCACCAATATTTGGACCACCACCCCCATCAGGACCCTATTATGACTTTCATAACCCTCCGCAACCCAGAAGCCAGTCGTATTATACCCCTCGCTACAGGCCATACATTGATAATTTTGGCAATGCCATTACGCATGCCAATGACCCCATCCCCTATCCATTACCATCCCCTATAGTTCAACAAGCACCAGTCGACCTGCCACCCACACCTTCTCCAAGACCTTCCTGCCACCCACACCTTCTCCAAGACCTTTAACAACCCAGCGGGTTACTACCCAACATATGAGCAACTGTAAGTTTTCCCCAAAAATGTTATGTTTTTGATGTTCAAAAAAATAAAGTTATGCTGCTAAATTGTTAATAATAAAATATTGTTTTGTTAATATTAAAAAAAATAAGTTTTATAAATTAGTAGTATGTTTGTTTCTAACTTTTTTCAAGATTTAATCCAGGATATTTTTTTTAGTAAATATACTTACCTACGTGGATATAGCATCGCAACAATGCTACATATGTCCACTTCCGCTTCTTCAGACAGAACTGAGTGATCAAACATCGTCAATGGCTCGCTTCTCTCCCCTCCATGAGCTGAGAGCTGCTGACACTCAGCAGATCTCCTGCTCTGCTCCTCCACGCTCATTCACGCTCATTGGAGCGCTAAGCTGTGAAGAGTCAAAGAGAGGCTTGCTGAGAAGCTGGGACTGCCATCAGTCAAGGTAGCTGCACTAATTTGACCCCTTGCAGAAGACAGGACATATGAGCACAGTTTGGACTTCATTAATTTGCTAAATATGCTAATAATACACCTATTAAAAATAATTACCTTAGTGTAATAATAAGTCTTTCCGTGGAAGAAATACTCCTCCGGTATGCTGTATTCTGGCGTTCAAGATGGCTACCAACCAGACTAAGCAATTCATCAAAACTGCAATACATAAAAAAAATATAATGTAATTTACTATGTATAAAATGAATAATATCAACCAATGGTAGCTACACACACACACAGACACACATTTACAATTAGTTAGGTGACGTGGTAAGTGATGTGTGAGGTGTACAATACACAAATTGTGGCACGTTACGTGCCACATGTGCCACATGACCTGCCACAAGTGCCAAGTAACGTGGCACATGTGCCACATGACCTGCCACAAGTGCCACGTAACGTGGCACATGTGCCACATGACCTGCCACAAGTGCCACATGACCTGCCACAAGTGCCACGTAACGTGGCACATGTGCCACATGACCTGCCACAAGTGCCACGTAACGTGGCACATGTGCCACATGACCTGCCACAAGTGCCACGTAACGTGGCACATGTGTCACATGACCTGCCACAAGTGCCACGTAACGTGGCACATGTGCCACATGACCTGCCACAAGTGCCACGTAACGTGGCACATGTGCCACATGACCTGCCACATGTGCCACATGACCTGCCACAAGTGCCACGTAACGTGGCACATGTGCCACATGACCTGCCACAAGTGCCACATGACCTGCCACAAGTGCCACATGACCTGCCACAAGTGCCACGTAACTTGGCACATGTGCCACATGACCTGCCACATGTGCCACATGACCTGCCACATGTGCCACATGACCTGCCACAAGTGCCACATGACCTGCCACAAGTGCCACATGACCTGCCACATGTGCCACATGACCTGCCACATGTGCCACATGACCTGCCACATGTGCCACATGACAATGGACAATGACATACAACAAATGTACTTGCCTTGTGATCGACATCCGTGTATACTTGAAAAACTTATCCTCATAGGCACGCAGGTTCTCATACAGAGCCCAGAACTGCCCTCTATTAGGTCTATAGGCAATAATCGGGTGGACCCAATAGCGACGTCTTGTTCTCCTAATCGCTCTTAATCTTCTCTTCCTTTCTTCCTCTTCCTCTTCCATCAACACAGCCAAACCAGCTGTTATGACTGCTGACATTAGATATCGCACAGACAGCATTTTCCACTCAAAACGACAGGGCACAGGGAAGAAGGAAGTAAACAGGAACAGGAATGATGTCACAAGAGCTGCTGAGCTCTAATTGGCCACTTCACAGTTCCCTGTCCTGGAGGCGACTTCAAATCGCGTTGTAAGTCGCCCCAAGTCGCGCTGAAGTCGCCCCAAGTCGCGCTTCTAAGTCGTGTCCGAGTTGCCTGGCTAGTCGCGCTGGAAGTCGTGTTGCTCTGGTGTGAACCAGCTCTTACATCCATCTAATGTGTATGAATAACCATACATCATCACCCAGTGTGCAGCTGCTGCTTCACTCTGTCCTAAAATAGGCACAATTGGGAAGGATGCATCTTGGCATGTATACATGGTAATATGTGTAGAAAAATCCTGTTCAAAGTTACCAGCATAAGTATTGCCCTTTGAACCTTTACTGACATTTTTCAACAGTCATCAAAAGCCTATGCTTATGCTTGGGGATCTAATATGTAAGTTGCCATCTTCAATGCAGCTCTTGACACATTTTGCAACACTGGAGTCCCACGATAAATTAATCCTAAGCGTGAAGATCGCATATCTTGTACATCACTGAGAACTTATAGCATAGCTGTTAATCCATTAAAATTACTTATAAATTCATTCTGTGTGAAATGGGAAAAGCCAATCTATGTTTTCTGTGGATCGAATGTGTGAATGTAGAGATTACTGACATTATAGCCACTAGATGGAGGTAAGGAGCAGACTTATTACCTATGGTAGTCAGTGTCATCAGGTGACCATAGCATAGCTCCCAACTGACCCTGATTTCAAGGAACTGTCCCTGATTTGGAAGAAAGACCCTCTGTCCCTCTTACCTCCTCACCTGTCCTTCATTTTGGTCTGATCTGTATCGTTGTATATAAAATGCACTTTTTTTTTTCTATCAAAAAATGTCTCCCAGTGCTAAACCTTTGATCCATTGTCTAAATTGCTGCATTTGTAGATTTCAAAAACCACTAAAAGGGCTAGTTCACACGTCCAGTGCGTTTTTTTTCTGCATCAAAAATGCATGGTTTTCAATGGCATAGTTCACACCAGTGCTTGCAGTTCCAGTGCGTTTCAGTTCCAGAAAAAAAGTAGAACATGCTGCATTTTACCTGCACTGGACTGTACTGGAACGCTGTAAAACACATCAAAAACGCACCGGAACGCACCTAAATGCACCAAAAACGCACTGGAACACTCTTATCCTCATCTAAGGGTGAAAAAAAAGCACTGGACTGCATTAAAAACGTACCAAAAACACACTGGAACGCATCAAAAATGCGTCATAAACGTGCATGCAAAAAAAGCACCTGGAACGCATCCGGATTGCGTTTCTATGGTTTGAACTGGCCCTAAAGGAATAGTAGTGGTAAAAAAAAAAAACTTATGGGTTTAACAAATCATTTTTATTTTTATAATTCTCCTTTAACCACTTCCCTACCCAGCCTGGGTGGACGTCATATGACGTCCTTGACTTTGTGGGGGGATATCTGAATGATGCCTGCAGCTAGAGGCATCATTCAGATATCATTCTTTCATGCCGGCGATTCTGTGCACAATAAAAACAATGATAGTGGCAGTTTTGCCGCTTGATCATTCTTATAGGCGACTGGAGGGGACGACCCCCCTCCCGCCGCCATCCGGTGCTTCTCCGGGCTCTCCCGTGCCATCGGGGGCCCGGAGAAAGAATTGTCCAGCGCCGGATGACGAGCATAGAGATCTCAGGTGACCATATGGTCACCAGTCATCTCTATAACCGTCGGAGGCACGGGCGCGACGTTATGATGTCATGCCCGGGTTCCCGGAAGTAAACAAAGCCACAATTGCGGCTAGTAAGCATGAGATCGTGATTTATTTTTCCCCATCTTATGCTTTCCAGCCTGGAGGAGAGATGTGGGGTCTTTTTGACCCCACATCTCTCCATAAAGAGGACCTGTCACACACCATTCCTATTACAAGGGATGTTTACATTCCTTGTAATAGGAATAAAAGTGATCAAAAAAATGTAAATGTAAAAAAAAGTGTAAAAAAAGCAAACACATACGTAAGTCCCGCCCACATATGTATACGCCGTTCAAACCAAATATGTGAGGTATTGCCGTGTGCGTTAGAGCGTGTGCAACAATTCTAGCACTAGACCTTCTCTGTAACTCTAACCTGGTAACCTGTAAAAAATTTCAAAGCGTCGCCTATGGAGATTTTTAGGTACCAAAGTTTGGCGCCATTCCATGAGTGTGCGCAATTTTAAAATGTGACATGTTAGGTATCTATTTACTCGGCGTAACATCATCTTTCTTATTTTACAAAAAAATTGGGCTAACCTTACTGTTTTGTTATTTTTTAATTCATGAAACCATTTTTTTTTCCCAAAAAAAGGCGTTTGAAAAATGATTGCGCAAATACCGTGCAAGATAAAAAGTTGCAATGACCGTCATTTTATTCCGTAGGGTGTCTGCTAAAAAAAAATATATAATGTTTGGGGGTTCAGAGTAATTTTCTAGCAAAAGAATGAGGATTTGTACATGTAGGAGAAAAGTGCCAGAATAGGCCCGGTATTGAGGTGGTATAAAAGCCAAGGCCGATCCTAGATCTGGTGCGAGGGGTGCAGTTCACCCAGGCGCCACAGACGTGGGGGCGCTCAAGCGCCAGAGTGCTCCCCTCCCTCCTCCTCCTTCTTGCTGGTATTCAGAGGTCGCTCACCGCTGCTATTTCATCCCGCCCAAGCCCATCCCCCATCCATCCTCCTGTCAGAGGAGATCGGAGCGGGTGCCCTGGGCAGAGAGTATGAGGGGGCGGATTTCTCCCCCTCCCTCTGTGCATAATATGAGAGCCTCGCATTGCCACGGCCACCCAATCTGCTCCCTCCCCCTGCATCCTCATTGGCAGGGAGGAGAGCGACTTCAGGAAGGGCTCCACCAGAAAGGGGGGGGGGGGACAAACCTCCCTCTATGTCAGTAACCTGAGAAATCAGTCTGTAGATTCTGAGATGACTGGTGGCTGCAGCTCTGTAAAGTGTCTGTGACAGTGACACTTACACAGCCCAGCGAACACACCCCCCCCTCCTCCTCCTCACTGACGGGAGATCAGTGAGGAATACAGCTCCTCCCACCTCTGCTCCTCCAGTGACTTCCCGTCTCCGGCGTACAGCTGTATCTGGAGAAGGATGTGTGGGCGGGAAATATGAAAACAGCAGCTGCAGATTCCTCTGTGAGACTGAAGGATTTCTGCTTCCAGCCTGGAAATGTGAGTGAGTGTGGAGGGGAGCGCAGTGGAGGAACTATTTTCTTATTTTCGGGGCACATGAACATCATGCCGCCCCACTATTCTATTAGTCCCGGCTGGCGGAGTTATATTGCAATTCTCCGTTCGGCTCCCGGCTGCAATCCTAACAAGATGTGAAGAAGTTGAGCGGCTGACAGAGAAGAGCAGGAGGACAGCGTGGCTGCACTGGACACAGTGAGTGGGGATTAGAGGATAGAATACTCACTGTGTCCTATTATGTATTTCACAGCACAGCAGGTTATCAGCATTTCAATTATCACACTGTAAGCAGTAGCACTGTAAGCAGGTGCTCTATCATGTCTCTATCATGTCTCTATGTCACATTGCTTTTGGGTGCTGACTTTGTTATGGCTGTTAACTTATTGCTGTACTTACTGTATGTAACAACCATAACAAAGTCAGCACCCAAAATCAATGTGACATAGAGACATGATAGAGACATGATAGAGACATGATAGAGACATGATAGAGCTCCTGCTTACAGTGCTGCCTGTGTGATAATTGTAATGCTGATGATAATAAGAAACGGTGTAATGCTAATTTACACTTCATTTTAACTGCTTCCCGCCCAGCGATGTACCAGTACGTCGCTGGATTGGAAGGGTGATATCTCGGTCATCACTACAGCAATGATCAAGATATCATTTTTTAACACCAGGAATTCTGCACAAAGTAAAAGTAGTCCTAGTGGCTAAGAAGCCCCTGTATTACTTTTACAGGCAGTGGAAGGGGGTTCCACCACCACCACCTTTACTGCTAGATGTGACCAGTAGCATCTGGTTACTGGGACACAGTGAGAGGGATGGATGTCATTCCGCCCACCAGGTGATGTCAGAAACTGGAAGTGATGAGGATTTTATCACTTTCGGTTTCGGGCTCATTTAATGACACCATTACCGGCTTGAACAAGTATCTGATCAAACTGATCTCGGTTTGATCTTATGCTTTGGAGGCCAGAGGACAGATATGGGGTCTAAAAGACCCCAGATCCCTCCATAAAGAGGACATGTCATGGCCCATGCTATCACAAGGGATGTTGTTCATCTCTTGTGAAAGCAAAAATGAAAAAAAAAAATTAAAGATACAGTGTAAGATTTGTTTTTCTGTGTAATAAAATAAATAAAATACAATTTAAAAGAAATTTAAACTGCCCCAACTCCTTCATGCTTATTAATTGCAAAGACATTCACTAACTTTCACTTAGGCTGGTAATATACAGTACAAATTTCTTTCCAGCAACCACAGATTGCAGGAAAGAAACTTGCATGATTCCCCCATGCAGTCTCTGACCATCTCCTGTAATATGTCTGCAGTCTCTGACCATCTCCTGTAATATGTCTGCAGTCTCTGACCATCTCCTGTAGTATGTTTGCAGTCTCTGACCATCTCCTGTACTATATCTGCAGTCTCTGACCATCTCCTGTAATATGTCTGCAGTCTCTGACCGTCTCCTGTAATATGTCTGCAGTCTCTGACTGTCTCCTGTATTATATCTGCAGTCTCTGACCGTCTCCTGTATTATATCTGCAGTCTCTGACCGTCTCCTGTATTAAATCTGCAGTCTCTGACCGTCTCCGTGTCCCCATGACCGCAAAACAACGGCTATGACCCCGTCCATATTGGTCATTGAGGCTCTATATTACCTGGAGCATAACAAGTGCAATGAATATCAAACCTTGACATTTAATATACAAAATAAAACACCATGATAAAATGCATAAGAAATCTATATAAATGCCACACTGCCCAAAGCAGGGAGACATTCAGATATATTAAAACATATATATATATATTATTACGTGTAATTCTTCCTACGTTGTATATTTACTATGGTGCCCTTGCGGGCTGTACTATGTAGGAAGACAAAGCGACTTTTGAAGGTCAGGGTATCTGAACATTTGGCCAATATTAGAAAGGGTTTTAACCACTTAACGACCGCTCACTGTATATATACGTCGGCACAATGGCACCGACAGGCACAATCACGTAGAGTGTACGTGATTGCCTTTGTACAGTTGGGGGGTCCAATCGGACCCCCCTTCTGTACAGTGAGCGGTCGGAATTCGTTGGGGAGCGATCCGACATGAGGGGACGGCCGTTCGATTCCGGCCACCCCCCCGCGATCGCTCCCGGCGAATGGAAATGCCCCCTCTGTCTGTGGAATGTACACACAGACAGAGGAAGCAGTAGGAAGTGATGTCATCTCCTGTGCGGCGCTCACATATACCGAGCGCCGTACAAGAGAAGACATCAAGGTTAGTGCACAAACACTACACTAACACCAGCACACATAGGCACATAAATCACCCCCCAGGCCCCCCCAGATCACCCCCCAGCCCCCAGTCACAGTGTCACTGATTGCAGTGACCATTTATTTACTGATCACTGCAATCAGTGACATTTGTGACTGTAAAAGTGTCACTACATTTAGTTTTAGGTCCAGTGTAGCCCCCTAACCCCCCCTAATAAAGGTTTAACCCCTTGATCACCCCCCAGATAACCCTTTCACCCCCTAGCACCGCCGTCGCTAAGCGATCATTTTTCTGATCGCTGTCTTCGCGTCGGTGATGCAGATCGGTACCCAGTAATTTTTTTTAGGTTCGCCGCAGGTTTTTATAGCGTCGGGTACCCCCATAAATTATCTAATAAAGGTTTAACCCCCTTGATCGCCCCCAGGTAACCCTTTCACCCCCTATCACCACTGTCGCTAAGCGATCATTTTTCTGATCGATGTCTTAGCGTCGGTGATGCAGATCGGTAGCCAGTATTTTTTTTTTAGGTTCGGCGCAGGTTTTTATAGCGCCGGGTACCCCCATAAATTATCTAATAGAGGTTTAACCCCCTTGATCGCCCCCCAGGTAACCCTTTCACCCCCTATCACCACTGTCGCTAAGCGATCATTTTTCTGATCGCTGTCTTAGCGTCGGTGATGCAGATCGGTAGCCAGTAATTTTTTTTAGGTTCGCCGCAGGTTTTTATAGCGTCAGGTACCCCCATAAATTATCTAATAAAGGTTTAACCCCCTTGATCGCCCCCCAGGTAACCCTTTCACCCCCTATCACCACTGTCGCTAAGCGATCATTTTTCTGATCGCTGTCTTAGCGTCGGTGATGCAGATCAGTAGCCAGTATTTTTTTTTTAGGTTCGCCGCAGGTTTTTATAGCGTCAGGTACCCCCATAAATTATCTAATAAAGGTTTAACCCCCTTGATCGCCCCCCAGGTAACCCTTTCACCCCCTATCACCACTGTCGCTAAGCGATCATTTTTCTGATCGCTGTCTTAGCGTCGGTGATGCAGATCGGTAGCCAGTAATTTTTTTTAGGTTCGCCGCAGGTTTTTATAGCTTCAGGTACCCCCATAAATTATCTAATAAAGGTTTAACCCCCTTGATCGCCCCCGAAGTAACACTTTCACCCCCTATCACCACTGTCGCTAAGCGATCATTTTTCTGATCGCTGTCTTAGCGTCGGTGATGCAGATCGGTAGCCAGTAATTTTTTTTTTACGTTCGCCGCAGGTTTTTATAGCGTCAGGTACCCCCATATATTATCTAATAAAGGTTTTAACCCCCTAATTGCCCCTAGTTAACCCTTTCACCAGTGATCATCATATAAGTGTTACGGGTGACGCTGGTTAGTTAGTTTGCTTTTTATAGTGTCAGGGCACCCGTCGTATATAACCCAATAAAGGTTTAACCCCCTGATCACCCGGCATGTGATATCAATTAGGTTTTAGCGTCAGAGAGGGTCTGCGTCACACCCCAGGCAGCGTCAGGTTAGTGCCAGTAACGCTAAAACCCACGCGTGAAGCATACACCTCCCTTAGTGGTATAGTATCTGAACAGATCAATATCTGATCTGATCAGATCTATACTAGCGTCCCCAGCAGTTTAGGGTTCCCAAAAACGTAGTGTTAGCGGGATCAGCCCAGATACCTGCTAGCACCTGCGTTTTGCCCCTCCGTCCAGCCCAGGCCACCCAAGTGCAGTATCGATCGATCACTGTCACTTACAAAACACAACACACATAACTGCAGCGTTCGCAGAGACAGGCCTGATCCCTGCGACTCCAGTGCTGTAGGAGGTGATTTCACCACCACAGTTAAAAAAAAAAAGCAAATATGCCAAAGCATTAAGGCAGCAGGGGCGGAGGAGTGATTTTGCTCCTAATGCCGCGTACATACGGTCGAAATTCCGACGGAGGCTTGCCCGTGGAAAAGTCCGACCATGTGTGTGCTGCATAACTTTTTTTGCGGGAGGATGCCCCCATGCTTCGGCATATATAAATGGTGCAAGTATGCCCATCATTAGAAGTGGGTGGATGAAGGGCGGTATTCTAATGGTGGGCATACCCACCGATCAATCTCTTTTTTCGTTCAGCCACCTGGCTGCATGAAAAAAAAAGATTACAATACATGTCCAACAAGGACCAGCAACGTACTGGTATGTTGCTGGACTTTGAATGGTTATACCAGATTGATGCCTGCGGGTTTAGGTATCATCTCGGTATCATTCTTTTCAGCCAGCGGCCAGCTTTCATGTAAAAGCAATCCTAGTGGCTAATTAGCCTCTGGACTGCTTTTACAAGCAGTGGGATGGAATGTCCCCCCCCCCCGGATATAAAAAGCGCCATTGGGAAATTGGGAAAGCATTTTATCACACCGATCTTGGTGTGGTCAGATGCTTTGAGGGCAGAGGAAAGATCTAGGGTCTAGACCCCAGTTTTTTTTAAAAAAGAGTACCTGTCACTACCTATTGCTATCATAGGGGATATTTACATTCCCTGAGATAACAATAAAAATGATAAAAAAAAAAAAAATATGGAAGGAACAATTTAAAAATAAAATAAAAAAGCAAAATTAATAATAAAAAAAAAAAAAAAAAAAAAAAAGAACCCCTGTCCTGCCCTGCTCTTGCCCAATGGCGAACGCAAGCGTCGGTCTGGCGTCATATGTAAACAGCAATTGCACCATGCATGTGAGGTATCACCGCAAAGGTCAGATCGAGGGCAGTAATTTTAGCAGTAGACCTCCTCTGTAAATTCAACGGGGTAACCTGTAAAGGCTTTTAAAGGCTTTTAAAAATGTATGTAGTTTGTCGCCAATGCGCGTTTGTGCGAAATTTTAAAGCATGTCATGTTTGGTATCTATGTACTCGGCCTAAGATCATCTTTTTTATTTCATCAAACATTTGGGCAATATAGTGTGTTTTAGTGCATTAAAATAAAAAAAGTGTATTTTTTCCCCAAAAAATGCGTTTGAAAAATCGCTGCGCAAATACTGTGTAGAAAAAAAAAATGCAACACCCACCATTTTATTCTGTAGGGCCTTTGCTTTAAAAATATATATAATGTTTGGGGGTTCAACATAATTTTCCTGCAAAAAAATATATGTTTTCATGTAAACAAAAAGTGTCAAAAAGGGCTTTGTCTTCAAGTGGTTAGAATAGTGGATGTAAGCTTCCTAATGTTGTGTATAAAATGCCAGAACAGTTCAAAACCCCCCCAAATGACCCCATTTTGGAAAGTAGACACCCCAAGCTATATACTGAGAGGCATGTCGAGTCCATGGAATATTTTATATGTTGACACAAGTTGCGGAAAAAAGAAAAAAAAAATATTTTTTTTTTGCACAAAGTTGTCACTAAATGATATATTGCTCAAACATGCCATGGGCATATGTGGAATTACACCCCAAAATACATTCTGTTGCTTCTCCTAAGTACGGGGATACCACATGTGTGAGACTTTTTGGGAGCCTAGCCGCGTACGGGACCCCAAAAACCAATCACTGCCTTCAGGCTTTCTAAGGGTGTAAATTTTTGATTTCACTTCTCACTGCCTATCACAGTTTCGGAGGCCATGGAATGCCCAGATGGCACAAAACCCCCCCAAATGACCCCATTTTGGAAAGTAGACACCCCAAGCTATTTGCTGAGAGGTATTGTGAGTATTTTGCAGATCTTGCTTTTTGTCACAAAGTTTTGAAAATTGAAAAAAAAAAAAGAAAAAAAAAAATTCTTTCTTTATTTTCAAAAACAAATGAGAGCTGTAAAATACTCACCATGCCTCTCAGCAAACAGCTTGGGGTGTCTACTTTCCAAAATGGGGTCATTTGGGGGTGTTTTGTGCTATTTTGGCATTTTATGGCCTTCAAAACTGTGATAGGTAGTGAGGAGTCAAATCAAAAATTTGTGCCTAGAAATCCTGAAGGCGGTGATTGGTTTTCGGGGTCCCGTACACGGCTAGGCTCCTAAAAAGTCCCACACATGTGGTATCCCATACTCAGGAGAAGCAGCAAAATGTATTTTGGGGTGCAATTCCACATATAACCATGGCATGTGTGAGCAATATATCATTTAGTGACAACTTTTTGTAATTTTATTTTTTTTGTCATTATTCAATCACTTGGGACAAAAAAAAAAATATTCAATGGGCTCAACATGCCTCTCAGCAATTTCCTTGGGGTGTCTACTTTCCAAAATGGGGTCATTTGGGGGGTTTTGTACTGCCCTGCCATTTTAGCACCTCAAGAAATGAGATAGGCAGTCATAAATTTAAAGCTGTGTAAATTCCAGAAAATGTACCCTAGTTTGTAAACGCTATAACTTTTGCGCAAACCAATAAATATACACTTATTGACATTTTTTTTTACTAAAGACATGTGGCTGAATACATTTTGGCCTAAATGTATGACTAAAATTGAGTTTATTCGATTTTTCTTATAACAAAAAGTAGAAAATATTTTTTTTTTCAAAATTTTCGGTCTTTTTCCGTTTATATCGCAAAAAATAAAAATCGCAGAGGCAATCAAATACCATTAAAAGAAAGCTCTATTTGTGGGAAGAAAAGGACGCAAATTTCGTTTGGGTACAACATTGCATGTCCGCACAATTTACAGTTAAAGCAGCGCAGTGCAAAATTCTGAATTCACCTCTGGTCCTTTAGCTACCAAATGGTCCGGGGCTTAAGTGGTTAAATACCATAGTGTCTCCTTGCACTTTAAGGAGAAGCATAATCAGGATCCTTCTGTTCTCCAATTTTGTGGCATTGACTGTACCTTTCCCAAGTGGAGAGGGTCCAATCGGGTAAGGGATCTGTCACAAAGAGAAACAAAATGGATATTTCTTCTCAAAAGTTTATACCCGAGAGGGCTAAACATTGAGCTTGACCTGAATTGCTTTATTAATAATTTTTAATGTTTAATTTTTATTAATCTTCATTACATGATATATAATAATTTAGGCTAGTACTGGCTAACAGAGATGGGATTAATGTCAGACTCCTAATGGGAGATATGTGTGCCATTGTCTAAATTTCCAATGATACAAGTTCCGCATATTGCTATGTTTTTGATTTCATTTTTTTAATATATACGCAAATATATATGTTTTGAGTATATATGGTGAATAACCTACTCTAACCTATTATAAAATCAGTCCAAAGAATTATGGTTTTAATATATATATATATATATATATATATATATATAAAAAAACAAAAAAATGCGGCGCCTAAGGTGTAAAGATGGTCCAAACTAGTAGCTAGATTGGGACAGTGAACAAACAATAAGTGTATACGGCCTAGGAAAGCCTGAGAGAAATAAATCTAAATATATACGACATAAATGTATGGCTTCATAAGTGTATGAACAACCTCATAAAGTGTCTAATACAGTGAACTACTATTAAAGTCCAATAGAGGTGACCAGTGTATGAACTGAAAACAACTGAAGGAAATGAGTATGTAACTTCAATATATTGTCCTCATAAAGGAAATCCAAAGGAACTTCAGGAACGTGGAAAACAAATGTTCATATATCCATAGCACCCGGGGACGTGACTCCAACACCAGGGATGGGGGAAAGAAATGGATACTCTTACCCCTATGCGTGGACACACACACCAGCGGTGGTGGGTCAAACAGGCAAAGATGGTGGGATAGACTTCTCTGGATCTGTCCTCTCGGCAGCGAATGAAGCAGGCACAAGGAATCCAATCCTTTCCCAGATAATACCACAGAACTCCAAGGCGTCAGTGCATCAAAGACCATGTAAAAAATTGAACAAAAGAAGGCTCCACATAGCGCAGGATCAGATAGCAAAAATAAAAATCTCATTTATTCAGGAACGAAGCACAAAACACACATGGTGTAAAAAATTAGGTAAAAAATCATACAGGCATCCATGCAGAGGCTTGCAAAAAGTGATCACAGAAATAACAAATTGTGGCGTAGCTATAAGGCAGGTTCATGTACCCTTTTTTGTTTTTATGTATTATTTGTGCAACATGTCTATTTGCTGATGCTGGCAGCCATAATTCCACTTTGTTCACTTAGTAGCGCAACTTTTTCCTTTTATTTTTATATATATATATATGTTTTAATATATCTGTATGTCTCCCTGCTTTGGGCAGTGTGACATTTATATAGATTTTTTATACATTTTATCATGGTGTTTTATTTTGTATATTAAATGTCAAGGTTTGATATTCATTGCACTTGTTATGCTCCAGGTAATATAGAGCCTCAATGACCAATATGGACGGGGTCATAGCCGTTGTTTTGCGGTCATGGGGACACGGATAACCTGCGGGCGAAGGGGGGTTACATTTTTTAATTAATCCTGTAGACTATATAAGAGAAGCTGTAAAGCCGTGCAGCCAATCCTAATGATTAAGTCCTATTGACGAAACATGTCTGGGGGCGTGGTCAGCACGGCAATCACCTGTGACTCCTGACTTACCATACCATCGGTTGTTGCAGTTTGAGATAGAACGAGTGATCGCAGAGGAAGGGTGAGACCGTTCAAACAACTTATCTGGGTCCGCCCTGACCGCAATTCACCGCACTATCTCTTGAGGCTGCCACTTGATGTACTTGTTCCTGTGTGTTGTGTTCGATATGCTGTTTTTTACTTGAAGTGATGTAAGTGCAATGGTTGAAGTGTTTTTGTTGGTTTGAAATAAATTGGCTTTGACATACTTCACTATTAGAGGCACTTTTTTCATTTTCATGTGGAACATATGATTGACTGAACACCGTTGGAACAGGCTTATTAACCCTGGTGGGTTCACTTTTGGCTGTTTTGCCGAACACGAGAGTGTAAAGCATATATTTCTGGTGAGTTCATTTCTTATGGGAGAGGAATCACAAAAGGTGTGGGGAAAGTCACAGTTGTAAAGAAGAATCATTCATTTATTTGAATTTTTTTCACGAGGACTGGCACTTTTTTCTTTGGTTTTTTCACACTTTTTTTATTTTTATTTTTTATATGTACTTTCCTATATGGATTATTCCCTTTATACATGGACACTTTGAAAATTATTTGTCACTGTTAAACTGTGTTTAGCTATTTGGAATTTTGTGTATGCATGACATTTGATGTTTTGTATCACTCATTATCATACATTTTGTTTTTAGTTGAGTTTATATTTAGTATAAACATAGTGCTACTATTTAATCACATTTAAATATCACCAGAATCACAACAGTGCCATTTTGTCATGTTACAACCAAAAACATAAATTCATTTTTGGGGATTTTATGTGAAAGACCAACACAGAGTAGCACATAATTGTGAAGTGGAAGGAAAATTATAAATATATATATATATATATTTTTACAAATGAATATGTGAAAAGTGTGGCGTACATTTGTATTCATCCCCCCTGAGTCAATACTTTGTAGAACCACCGTTTTGCTGCAATTTTACAGCTGCAAGTCTTTTTATATGTATGTCTCTACCAGCTTTGCACATCTGGAGAGTGACATTTTTGCCCATTCTTCTTCTTTTCAAAATAGCTCAAGCTCTGCCAGTTTGGATGGAGAGCGTCTGTGAACAGCAATTTTCAACTCTTGCTACAGATTCTCAATTGGATTTAGGTCTGAACTTTGACTGGGCCATTTTAACACATGAATAGGGATGAGCTTCGAGTTGGAGTCGAACTCATGTTCGACTCGAACATTGCCTGTTCGCCCGTTCGGTGAACAGCGAACAAATTGGGGTGTTCGCTGCAAATTCGAAAAATCTATGGGAGAAATCTAAAGTGCTAATTATAAAGGCTTATATGCAAGTTATTGTCCTAAAAAGTGTTTGGGGACCCGGGTCCTGCCCCAGGGGACATGTATCAATGCAAAAAGAAGTTTTAAAAAATAGACGTTTTTTCGGGAGCAGTGATTTTAATAATGCTTAAAATGGAAAAATAAAAGTGAAATATTCCTTTAAATTTCGTACCTGGGGGGTGTGTATGATATGCATGTAAAGTGGCGCATGTTTCCCGTGCTTAGAACTGTCCCTGCATAAAGTGTCATTTTTGAAAGAAAAAAAGTAATTTAAAACTCACTCGCGGCTATTAATGAATTGTCGGCTCCCGGCAATACATACAAAAGTCATTGATAAAAAAAAAAAAAAAAGCGTGGGGGTTCCCCAGAATTCAATTACCAGGCCCTTCAGGTCTGGAATGGATATTAAGGGGAACTCCACCCCAAATTTAAAAAAAAATTGATGTGGGGTTCCCCCAAATATCCATTCCAGGCCCTTCAGATCTGGCATGGATTTTAAGGGGAACTCCACCCCAAATTTTTAAAAAAATGGCGTGGAGTCCCCCTAAAAATCCATACCAGACCCCTTATCCGAGCACACAACCTGGCCGGCCGCAGGGGAAAAGGGGGGGACGAGAGAGCGGCCCCCCTCCCTCCTGAACCGTACCAGGCCACATGCCCTCAACATGGGGAGGATGTCCCCATGTTGATGGGGACAAGGGCCTCATCCCCACAACCCTTGCCCGGTGGTTGTGGGGGTCTACGGGCGGGGGGCTTATCGGAATCTGGAAGACCCCTTTAACAAAGGGGACCCCCAGATCCCGGCCCCCCCTATGTGAATTGGTAAGGGGTACATTGTACCCCTACCATTTCACGAAGAAAGCGTAATTTTTTAAAAAAAAAACACACGAACACCTTGAAAAAGTCCTTTATTTAAAAAAAAAAAAAAAAAAAATTCCAGCGGTGAAATCCAGTGTCCCGCGGCGATCCCGATGTCCAGCGCTGTCCTTCATTGGTTGTGCCTGAGCGGACCTGATGGGGAACTCCCTCTCAGTATTTTAAATGTATAGACCCGCCCCTTCTAAAGTTCCCCATCAGGTCCGCTCAGCGGACCAGATGCGGAACATGAGAAGGGGCGGGTCTATACATGTATTACCAAAGTGAGAGCAGTTCCCCATCAGGTCCGCCCCCTCGGTATGTCGGACCCGCCTACGTCATTGGCTTGAGCGGGGAACTTCCTTCACTGTGTAATTTAAATTTCAACAGGTTTTCTTCTAAGTTTGCCCTGTATTTGGCTCCATCTATCTTCCCATCTACTCTGACCAGCTTCTCTGTCCCTGCTAAAGAAAAGTATCCGCACAACATGATGCTGCCATCACCATGTTTCACAGGTGCAGTGTTAGTTTTCCGCCACGTATAGCCTTTTGCTTTTAAACCAAAGAGTTTAATATTGGTCTCATCTGACCAGAGCACCTTCTTCCACATGTTTGCTGTGTCCACCACATGGCTTCTCACAAACGGTAAACTAGACTTCTTATGGCTTTCTTTCAACAATGGCTTTCTTCTTGCCACTCTTCCATAAAGGATTTGTGGAGTGCACGACTAATAGTTGTCCTGTGGACAGATTCTCCCACCTGAGCTGTGGATCTCTGCAGCTCCTCCAGAGTTACCATGGGCCTCTTGGCTGCTTCTCTGATTAATGCTCTTCCTGCCCGGCCTGTTAGTTTGGGTGGACGGCCATGTCTTGTTAGGTTTGCAGTTTTATGACCCTAAACGTCTCCTTTATCTTCTCTTCTACAGAGAATTTACTGCTTATTGAGGGTCTAGAATGTCACATAATGAACCATTTCCATGCAACTCCATGTATCCATCATAATGAACTTTTCTTTCATCTAATTTCCTAGAGATGTCATGATTATATGCAGACACGATGGTACTCAAATTCAGTCAAGTCAAGATACTTCACATTTAAAAAAGGAATTTCAGGTATGACAATCTTTAAAATGTTACATTGGTCTAGTTTGGACCAATGTAACTATGTACAGTATGTGCCATACCTATGGGATCTCTGTGAAAGCTAGAATCACTGTCGGCTCTGATACTACAGTGATCTTCACTAGCTTTTTGGTCCCTTGCTGAGCAGTTGCTCTGCTGCATTGTAAACCCAGGAGGTCTCCGCACACCACTGTCACCATTCAGGAAACACTTTGCATTTTCTTAATGAAAATTGTTCTCTGATTGGGCTAGGTGGAGAGTCAGGGCAGTGATGTCATGATCTTCACCTTGCCCAATCACAGAACACTTTGCAGTCATTAAAGTGGAGGAAAAGCTTACATCTAACTACTCTTAAAAATGTCCCTCCCACCTCCTCCTACCTATCCTGCTTAACCTGTATAAAAAAAAGATGTGCACGCTTACCTATTTTTTATCGTTACCGGTCTGGTCATGTGATCCTGCAGCTCTTGCTCAGGAAGTGCTTGAAAATGGCTGAGAATTCCGGAAGCTGTGACATCACCCAAAGGCTCCCATAGCCCTGCCATTGTAAGTGCTCCCTCCTCTTCCCTGCAGAAGCTGCTCGCTGACAAAGGGGAGTCGGAGCTGTGATATCACAAGTGCTGTATCTTGGCCTAGGCCAAGGCGCAGGCCTAGGGCGGCACTTTGCGGGGAGTGGCAAAGAAGCCACCCCTCTGCATGAAAAAAAAAAGCCCCTCTGACCCATCCTCCCGACTCCTGCCTCGTGTGGCCACCTCCCGCACATATACAGTCCCCAGTGGCCGGCGGCTTGCTGTAGTGCTGCACTTATGGGCAGTATGGAACATACTTGGCTGTGTAGGAGGGAGGGATTGGCCCCCCATAGAGCCGCCGGTGACTGGCCCTGCCCTCCTGCACGCTCCTCTAAGCACGTTTGTCCCACTTGGCTCTTTGTCCTGTCAGCGTTGACAGAGAGTGGCATCATCATCCATGGAGGAATAGAGCCCCGAGCACCCCGCTCCCTCCGAGGAGGACTGGCTGGAGATGATGATGATGGAGAAGAGCTTCACTGACCTGGAGGAGAAGCCTGAGGATGGGTATGATCTATGAGAACAGCTGTGATCTCTGAGGACGGGTATGATCTATGAGAACAGGTATGACCTATGAGGACAGATATGACTATGAGGACGGGTATGACCTATGAGGACGGGTATGACTATGAGGACGGGTATGAATAAAGTGTTCCGTGCCACAAATGTATTAAGCAGCGCACATTCAGTGAAAGTTTATGTACTGCAAACTTTGCAGTACATTTATTTTCACTGAATATGCACTGTTTAATGAGTTTGCATTGATTTTGGCATGTGCAAAGTGCTCCATGCTTGCTAAAATCAATGCAAACTCATTAAACAGTGCATATTCAGTGAAAATAAATGTACTGCAAATTGCTCAGTGCTATAATCCATACGTAATTATCATACACTAATAAGCTGTGATATTATGAAACTGATTAATCAGCACTCTTAAGCTGCACTGGTGGTGACTGATGAGGCCGCACAGATGGCCACTGATGAGGCCGCATTGATAAGGCAGCACTGATGGGCACTGATGAGGCTGCACTGATGGGTATTGATAAGGCTGCACTGATTGGTACTGATATGGTTCATGTTAATATTGTTAAATTTGTTGTTAATATTTGTTTTTGGAACTTAATTCTGCATAAAACATTTAACAGTGTAATTTCATGAGATAGTTTAGAAAGGATGTGTTTAGGGGCGGACTTAGGGGAGGGGCAGGGTAGGGATTGGGTGGGGCAAGTGGTGGCAAGTAACTCTTAAGGCCTGTCTAGTGGCTCAGGACTTGAAATTTTTAGCCGTGCATTGTACATACAAATCAGTCCCTGCCCTCAAGAAGCTTACAAGTACAGGCGGTCCCCAGGTTACAAACATCCGACTTACAAGCAACTCGTACTTACAAACAGAGGGAGACATCAGGAAGTGAGAGGAAATCTACTCCTAGGAAGGAAAATTCTCTCCCGTAAGAGTTATTGTGGCAAAAAGGTGTCTCCACTGAAGCTTTATCACCAAGGCTTGGTGATAAACGCCCTAGGCGGCTGCCTAGTTTGCCTAGTGGTAGCACCGGCCCTGGCTCTTTGTCACCTGTGGACCTTGCCTATACTGTATGCTCAACAATCTGTCCTTGGAATGGACCTCTAAAACCAATAGATAACTAAACATCAGACCTTTAAATATGTAAGTCAGAGTGACTGTAATTTTATTCAAGAAGCCAAAACTGTAAATAAAGCCAGTGTAATTTATTTAAGGATATGTTTCCAAAGCAAACCAGCCTTGAACAATCAAGAGTCACATTTTTATTGTAATGGAAAAAAGGAATATGGAAATCATTACCTTTAGACTTTGAGTTGAACAGCTGCATACTCAAAGAGAACCAATGAGCCATGGTGGGCTTGTTATTGTTACAGATTGCGGAGTGTGTTCCTAACAATGGTAAAAACGTGTTGCTGTGAATGGCAATCAGCCAGCAAGGAAGTGTTGAAGGTGTGTACAGTTACTTCTGGAGCACAACAGGATTTTTTTTATTGGCTTTAAAAAAGGAGCAGAACAGTTCACGTCAGCTAGTGATTTGTTGTATATTCTGGTGATGTTGCCCTCATGCCCTATACACACGGTCGGTTTTTCCGATGAAAAAAGTCAGATGGACTTTTTTCATCGGAAAAAAACGATCATGTGTGGGCCACATCTGACTTTTTTCCATCAGTGTTAAAAAATAGAACATGTTTTAAATTTTTCCGATGGAAAAAAAAAAAACGATAGGAAATTCTGATCGTCTGTGTGGAACTCCAACGGAGAAAAAACCCATGCATGCTCAGAATCAAGTCGACGCATGCTCAGAAGCATTGAACTTAATTTTTCTCGGCTCGTTGGAGTGTTTTACGTCACCGCGTTTTGGACGGTCGGAATTTTGTCTGATGGTGTGTAGGCAAGACTGATGAATGTCAGTTTCATCGGAATTCCGACTGAAAATTCCATCGGATTTTATTCCATCGGGAATCCGATCGTGTGTACAGGGCATTAGAGTGAAGCATTTACCGTAAAGCAAATGTCTCATTGTTGGATTTTTTTTTTCCTAGGGACATCATGTATGATATTACAGTGAGAGGTTCTATTTTGTTTTCTCATAGATGCCAGTATTTGCACTTGCAGATAAACTGTCCTGTTTTGCCAAATGTCAAGGATGTTAAAACGCATCTAGACCCAAAAGCATAAATATAATGTATGCCGTTTGCCAGATCTAAAATGTGGTTGCTGCATTTGTTTTCTTTTTAAAGTGATAATATAGGCTCAGACTTTTATCTAATTTTTAAATACCAAACATGTTATACTTACCTGCTATGTGCAATAGTTTTGTACAGAATAGCCCCGATCCTCCTCTTCTCGGGTCTCCCATTTGCATGTTTAGCTTTTGCCCCCACAGAGTTCCCCTATAGCAAGTCGCTTGCTATGGGGGCAATCATGCATGCTCACTCCTGAGCCCTGCTCTGTGTGTCCATAAAACACACAGAGCGGGGCTCGGCCCCACCCCCCCCACTCTCTCCTCACTGGCTGTGACTGACAACAGCGGGAGCCAATGCTGTTTCTGAGCCAATAAGAGAGCCGGGACAGCATTTGCTCTCGTGCACATCACTGGATCGGGATTGGGTTCAGGTAAATATGGGGGGGGGAGGTTGGGGGAGAGCTGCATAGCAAAGATTTTTTACCTTCATGCATAAAGGTAAAAAACATTCAGCCTTTAAAACCAGTGTCGACTTCCGCCTCCGGCGCCGCATGAGGTAGCTGTGCCTTCTCTCAGCTCCCGCACCAGGACTCGATATACCGGCATATAAAATCAGCCTGAGCGGCCCCCCACAGCCATCCTCCATCTCCGGGTGCCCCCCTCACTAAGATGGACCGCTGTGTGGAAAAAAATGGCGCCCGTTCGTTCGCGGCCACAGCGGCGCCGCCGGCCAAGCAGCAAATCGAGGCCCCCAGCTTCGGCCTACTCACACGCCGCGGAGGAATCACAGGCGGCCGACATGGAGGTGAGTGGACACCCCTACCATCAACCCTGCCAGTTACACCAGGGGGTTATACCACTTCCACAACCCCCGGGGATGCAGATAACACACACCGCATTGCTAATGCTGTGGCAGCCCTTCTCTCCCCCATGATCTCTGCCTCGGTGGAAAAGGCAGTTAATGCGGGCATGCAACAAATCAAAGCCCAAATCGCTGAACATTCCACTAGACTAAATGAGATGGAACACCGCCTGTCTGAGGTAGAAGACGAACTTTACCAAGCGCAGGCCACGGAACAGTCGCAGGACAAAACTAGCCAATATATCATTAAAAAATTGGAAGATTTGGAAAATAGATCCAGAAGGAGCAACTTGCGATTTGTAGGCATCCCCGAATCGCTTCCCTCTGCAGCTCTGTCAGAATTCTGCTCAAAACGCATTCCGGAGGCCATGGGTCTTTCGGGCCTGTTCACAGTGGAACGCGCACACTGTATGGGGTCCTTCAATACCGAGCGCAAAACACCCTGTCCCATTATTGCCAAGCACCTCAACTATGCTGACAAATCCCTCATTCTACAGACATTCCGGCAGTCCCCATCTCTCCAAATAGACAAGGTAAAAATCCTCATTTTTGCAGACTACTCGATCGAAGTCTCCAAGAAAAGAAAAGCTTTTCAACCGATCTGCTCTGAACTCTTCAAGCAACAAATAAAATTTTCCCTGGCTTTTCCTGCAACTTTACGCCTCAAAACACCTAAAGGGGAACAACTGTCGTTCCAGGATCCTTTGGAAGCAGAATCCTTTGTCCGTTCCCTACAGGGTGATGCAATTCCTCACACGCCTTCCAAGTCAACTTCTAGCCTCCGATCTCTGGAACAGAGAAGCCCTTGCAAGGACTCTCCAAAACATTTTAGACATTCTGCTCCGGACCAGCGCTACCAAAACTCCCGGTGATGAACTTTCCTACACTGCCATGAACTTTCATCTACGCCATTACAGGTTGTATGGTCTCTTCCTGTCACTCCGGTTGTTTGTGATGCTAGATCTAATTTACGTGGTCCTCCTGAGTCCACCTCTGGGCACTGACAACTGGGTGGTCACCCAGTGCTCTCTCCCTCAACTGTTCTAAATTCATTTGTCGTTTCTTTTTTTTCTTTTTTTCTTTTTTCTTACACACTCTATTGTACTGTATGTTATGCCTGAGCCCAAGGTTTTTTTTTTCCAGCTAAGGTAGCAATGCGATCATGCCGCACTGTACGCAATTTTGTTTACATTTAAATACTCACCATGGCTCCGCTGTGCGACATACCTGGCTCCTTGCCATAACTCCACTCCGGGGGTCCCTCGCACATCATTGATGTCCCTGGGGCGCTCAGGCACCATTACTGTTCTCCTCTTTCCATGCAGGGTCCTGTATGGGGAGCTACCTTGCACAGCGAACTCATGCGGAAAAAAGCGAAGTTCTTTCTGATGCTTACTTTAACTAGTTGTTTTGTTTTACCTTGTTCTCTATTCTTTCCCCCCCCCCTTCATCCCCCCTCCCCCCACTCCTCATATCATCCTACACTCTTTACTTGAGGGCTCCACATATAGACGCTCACGTTCCTCCCGTGCCTAAGTTATGCCTCCTGATCCCCACTTATACTCCTACAGCTACTGAATCTCCGCCTATATACCTTATTATTCGTGATATCTTAAGGTGATCTCATGGAATGAAGGGTCTCCATTCTCCTAACAAGAGAATGAAGATTCTTCGCCATCTCAAAAGGCTAAAAGCTTCAGTCGTATGCAGAAACTTTGGGTTGGAACGGTCTTGGGGTCAGAATCAGTTGGACGGAAAGCTGGTATTTAACAAAAACCTCCCATGTACTGTTCTATCCACGCACACGGATGACCAAGGGCGATTCATCTCTTCCAGGGTTAGAATAGGCACTAAAGACCTAGTAATTTCCAATGTATACTCTCCTAACAGTCCCACAAAGACCTTTTATTCTCAACTCTCTACCTGGCTCCTCACCACCTCCCACCTACCTCACCTAGTTGGGGGAGACTTTAATGACCTCATGCATCCTCCAGACGACAGGTCCTCTCCGAAACAATCTACCCCAGCACTCACTACATCTGCTCCCACCCTATTTGCCTCCACCATGGACTCCCTCCATCTCACCGGCATCTGGCGTTTAATACACCCGGTAGACAGGGAGTTCACCTTCTACTTCAACCCTTACAAGATCCTCACTAGGATCGACTACTTCTTTGGGACCGATAATCTTATTCCTCTAGTTTCAAACTCAGAGGTTGGAGACATAGCCATACCGGATCATGCCCCAATACACCTTACCCTTGACAATCTAGACCTCCCCCCCACCCCAATATCTGGCGCTTCCCATCCTTCCTCCACAATAATGCTGATTTCAGCGCATACATGGAATGATCATGAGCAGAGTTTTCCTCCTCTAATGCTCCACATGCAGGGGATCCGAACCTTCTCTGGGATGCTGGAAAAGCATACTTGAGGGGTCGGATCATCTCATACGGCACTTCCTTTAAAAGAAATGCATCGAAATTTAAACTGGCCAGCGATAGACTTCACCTCGCACAACGCATTCTCGCCACCTCGACTTCACCGGCTGACAAGGCGGAGTGGTCGGCGGCTAAAAATGCCTTTGACACCTGGGCGGACACCCTGGAACTCACAAAAAAATCACATCTAGATGCCACTCTACATAAATATGGTATTAAGACTGGCAAACTCCTATCCAGACTCTGCAAGGGCGCATTCCGTCCGACGCACATCACCTCGCTGCGGGACCGCACGGGAACTATACATTCTACCCCACTACACATAAATAAAACCATGCTGGAATACTACACGGCCCTCTATGCGCCCGACCCTATCGACCATAAACTAGCCCATGCCTTCCTTGAGAAAATGAATCTACCGACTATCTCTTCTACCCATCTGGAATCCTTGAATGCCCCCATTTCCCTCGACGAAATAGAAGGCACTATTCATGCTCTCCGCCCTTTGAAAGCTCCCGGCCCAGACGGCTTCACAAGTGAATTTTATAAAACTCTCCCTAATATCACTGCGCCCATACTCCACTCGGTTTATTCCAATATCTGGGCGGGTGGCCCCTATCTCCCGACGGGCAACTAGGCTATCATCAAGCTACTTTCTAAAAAGGACAAAGACCCTCTAGAACCGGGTTCCTACAGGCCTATTTCACTACTCAACCTGGATGTCAAAATTCTATCGAAGATTGTTGCCTCCAGGCTAGCTGTCATCCTCCCGGACCTCATACACCCGGCCCAATCAGGCTTTGTGAAAGGGCGGACAGCCACCCTTAACATTCGTAAGGTACTCCTGGCCCTTGAGCGAGCCAAACAAGTCCCCACGGGAGACTATGCCATCATCACACTAGGTGCAGAAAAAGCCTTCGACAATGTAAGTTTTGACTGGCTATCTCTTACTCTTTCTAAAATGGGATTCTCAGGCCCCTTCTGCCACCTTATTAAAGCCATGTATACAGTGCCCTCATCTAGACTTGTTTTCACTGGACTCCTCTCAGAGGACTTCCGCCTTCATAAAGGCAGGGCTGCCCTCTCTACCCCCTCCTGTTAAACTTAGCCTTAAAACCTCTCTCTAGATATCTTTCCCAGATAGCCCCCTTACGAGGCATCAAAATAGGCAAAACTGAACTTCGCACCTCATTATTCGCCGACGACATCCTCATATTTAAGGGCAACCCCCGAGATGACATCTTGACCATCAAAAGCACCTTTGACGACTTTCGACTGTGCTCCGGCCTTCGTATTAATTATTCCAAGAGCGAAATTCTCCCCATAGGGACACATTCCCCACCCCCCTGGACTCAACACTCTCTGTTTAAGGTTGCCTCTTCCCACATCACTTATCTAGGAATAAAGATTGGGAAACTACCCTCTTCTATCTACCACCACAATTATCCCCCCCCTTTTCACTAAACTCTATCAGGAACGGTCAAGCTGGATGGATCTCCCCCTCTTACTCCTGGGAAGGTATCACCTTGTCAAAATGATTAGCTTCGCCAGACTGCTTTATCCTTTGCAAACCATACCTTTGCTCTTGAAACACAAAGATGTTAAATCCCTCAACTCCAAAATTTCACATTTCATCTGGCACGGCAAAAGACCTCGGATAGCCTTTAAAAAACTACACCTTCCTAGACGTGACGGGGGTATCAGTATATCTCATATTAGATTGTATAATTTAGCATGTTTGTTCAGGACCAGCCTAGACTGGATAGCCCACTCATCCCAACACTCTAACTACGTCCTAGAATCCGAAATGGCTCACCCCTACTCATTGGTGGCCCTCCTACACTGCAGATGGAAAACTGTCCCCCCCCCTTATCAACACAATCTCCTGCTACGGGACACAGCTCTAGCTTGGAGAGAAATCAGGAAAACACTCAAGCTGTCTCCCTTCATCTCTCCCCATTTGCCAATCCAAGGGAATCCTAACTTCCTCCCTGGTCTTCATTGCAAAGCCTTTTCGGTCTGGCAGGATCGAGGACTGTCCAATTTCTCCTCATTGTGCGATGGCAACACTGGAAAACCACTTCCCTTTTCCACTATATCCTTGTAATTTTCTCTGCCCCCCTCTCACGTATTTCATTACAACCAATGCATCAGCTTCCTGTCTACCACCTGCAAAGACAATCTCCGGAGATTTGAAAACAGTTTCTCTGAACTTTTATTACAAAGTGGACGTTATAAAATTTCGGACAGCTACAAACCTCTCCTGCAAGAATCATCCCTTGTCCTCCTCATCTATTGCTAACTGGGCTGTGGATTTCCCAGTACCCGATATAACTGACAAAATCCTGTCTGGTCTGCCGAAAACTCTTCGACTGACACCCAACAAAATCTGGAGAGAAACCCAACTCAGGATCGTACACCGGGCTTATATCCCATTCCTCTCCCCTAAATCCAATAAGGATGGTGCCTCATGTCCTTTATGCAAGGTACCCAGACCTTCTCTCTCCCACCGCTTCTGGTTCTGCTCCTTCATTTCCCCATTTTGGGATAAAGTCATGTCTTACATATTCAAAACCACTTTATTGAAACTCCCCAAAGACCCTTTACTCCTAATATTCGGATATTGGGACCCTCTATTGCTACCCTGGTCTCTGTCCCCTGCTGCATCAATCTCCTCCGGGACCACCAAACATCCCTCCTCCAAAGACTGGATTTTGCTCTGCCTGCTTATCGCTAGGAGACTCATTCTTAGGCACTGGATCTCTCCTCAAACCCCTTCTCTCATCCAACTCGAAAAGGACTGCCTTAACCTTTTTTATAAAGAATGATTTCTCACAGACTTCAAAGAACCCAGATCTAGAGCTCGCTTTTTCTACAGATGGGAATCCTTCATCATTTCAACCCTCTCGTCAGCTGATCAGGCGGCTCTGGAACAACTTTCCTTCTCCTATGCTGACCCTATCTCAAAAGGGCTGTGAAAATCGGTGGCAATACCTAGACTCTACTTTCCGGTTGGTCCTACCATGGGTCTTTCACTTTCGGGATCATCCATGTTTTGGAACAAACAGCCTTACATTGTCTCTGGACCCCCTCCCCTTCCCCCTTCCCCCCTCTTCACTTATTAGTTTCTGTTATGCTCCTTCCCCTATTCCCGATTTTAATTATAGGGGCGCGTAGACAGATCCATCCAGTATCTACCTTCTGGTCATATTGCAGTATTGGTATTTGTCTAGGACAGTGGTTCTCAACTCCTGTCCTCAGGGCCCACTAACAGGCCAGGTTTGCAAGATAACTGAAATACATCACAGGTGATATCATTTGCTGCTCATTGATTGCAGTATTCTAGTCTGCATATACCCAAAGTAATACTTAAAATCGGGCCTGTTAGTGGGTCCTTAGGACTGGAGTTGAGAACCACTGGTCTAGGATGACCTTTTGTACCCTCACTAGGTGAGAATTATGTCTATATAGCGCTCACTCTATAAACCCACAATGTCAGCCTTCTAGTGTTCTAGTGTCAAGTTTTATCTTTTGTTTTTGCCCTCCTTGTTGTACCCAACTAGCTAAATCTTTGTTTATATGTACCATTGTTTGAAACTGACTGACAATCTTTTTTGTACTTATAGTACTTTTTTTTTTACATTTGTACAATGGTCTTTTATTTTCCAATAAAAACTTGTTAAAAAAAAAAAACAGTGTCGGGAAAAGGTCATGTAGAGCCCAGGGCTAACATGCCACTCTGCACCTCCCCTTCCCAAGATGCATGAGCATTATGTGTCAGCCAAAATTCCCCTCCCCCAAAAAAACTGAGCCCTAATCTGCATGATTGCCCCCTAAGCATAAACCCCCCCTCCTCCCAGTACAAATCCAACCCCTGCTGAAATCCCCCTCCCTGATCTGTCACCAGCTGAGTCCACTGATGATTGATCAGTGTACCGGCTCGCTGCCAGTACCATGTGACCACTGTGACCAATCACAGCAGGTCACATGACAGTTGTAAACAATGGATGGCTTCCTTTCAACAATTGTGTTGCTAGATGTGATCGGTCAGTGTGATCACATGGTACAGACAGGGTCAATCACAGCTCATCTGTACCATGTGATTATTTCTGGGCAATCAAAGCTAATTAAAACAAAGCAAACTAAATGAAACTAAATAGCAATGTAATGCACTGCTATAAGCAATCATATTGTGTAAAGGAAAAGAAAACCTAATCACTTCCTCAGAGTTTTACAATATTACTATGGTAACAATGGGGGTTATTTACGAAAGGAAAATCCACTTTGCACTACACTTGGAAGTGTAGATCTGTGGGGGACATGCAAGGAAATAAAAAACAGCATTTTTGCTTGTACATGATTGGATGATAAAATCAGCAGAGCTTCCCCTCATTTCAGATCTTCCCCTCAGATCTACAGCGACTGCACTTCCAAGTGCACTTGCAGTGCAAAGTGGATTTGCCTTTTCTAAATAACCCCCATTATATTGCTCTGGTAACTGTGTGTTAACAAAAAAAATTGTTAAAAAAAATGGAAACAAATTATTATTATCATTATTTTTTTGTACTGTCACTAGTCAGTGTACCTGATCACAGCCACACCAGTTACATGATAACACTGTACAGCACTGGTGATAGCATGTACATTTTTTTTTATATGTCTTAATTTTCCAAAAAGTTATGACAAAAAATTACAACTTCAATAAAATCACCATGCCTCTTACTAAATACCCTGGACTGTCTTTTTTACAAAAAGGGGTCATTTGGTGGAGATTTAGACTGCCCCAGCGTACATCAGGATTGACCAATTTTTTAGATACCGTATTTATCGGCGTATAACACGCACTTTTTTACTCTGAAAATAGAGGGTAAACTGTGCCTGCGTGTTATACGCCAATATATTTTTTCTTACCAACGGGGGGGGGGGGGGGCAGTAATCAGGCAGTCCGCTCCATTGGGAGGGTGTCAGGCCGCCCCGCCTCTCCTGACCCTGGGACAGCACCGCCATACCTTAAAAACATTAGAAAACATCACTGCCAGCCCTTCCTCCTGTGTCACTCTCAATACAAATAGAATTCTGATACCTAAAGTAACGCCGCTCTCCTCCTCCCACTCCGCCTCCTCCTCCTCTTCGGGTGTAGCTTTTGATTGGAGGAGGAGAGCGGCCATGTGACCATCAATGAAACAGCAGAGGAGTCACATGACCACGTCCATGAGAGAGCAGCGTCAATCGAGGTACACAGAACAGAAGCTTTATTTTACAATGGCAGTGACACAGGAGCGGTGTAGAAGGGGCTGGCAGTGATCTTCTCTCAACTCTAGAGTAGGCTAGCAATGCTGTCCCAGGAGACTGAGGGTCTCCTGGGAGTGCAGGGGGGGGGGACTTTATAATGAAAGGGGGCTGTAAACTGTGCAGTGCAGTGCTGTGCAGGGGGTCCGTATGCTGTGCAGTGCTGTGCAGGGGTCTGTGTTCTGTGCAGTGCTGTGCAGGGGGTCCGTGTTCTGTGCAGTGCTGTGCAGGGGTCCGTGTTTTGTGCAGTGTTGTGCAGGGGGTCTGTGTTCTGTGCAGGGGGTCCGTGTGCTGTGCAGTGCTGTGCAGGGGTCCGTGTTCTGTGCAGTGCTGTGCAGGGGTCTGTGTTCTGTGCAGTGCTGTTCAGGGGTCTGTGTGCTGTGCAGGGGGTCTGTGTTCTGTGCAGGGGGTCCGTGTGCTGTGCAGGGGGCTGTGGAAAGTTTTTTTCCTGAAACTTCCCTCTTAAAATTAGGGTGCGTGTTCTACGCCTGTGCGTGTTATACGCCGATAAATGCGGTATATATTTAAGTTTGTAGACCTGTCTACAGGTACCTGATTTTGTGAATAAGGGCCACCCTGCCGCAGTATATGTACATGGTCCTTAAGCGGTTAAAATGCAAACTGAATCTGCATATTTTTTTAGCACTGGCTTGCAAATGACTTTTAGCCCTCTCAGACATTATTCTGCATAATAAACGTAGATGTTTCATCTTTACAAAAGAGTGTGTCTGATGTTATTTTAAAACAGAAACACAAAGAGTAACAGCAGAAAAAGACCAAGGGGTCCATTGAGGCTGGCCTTTTTTTTTAATTTTTCTTTTTTTTCTTTAACCTTTTAACCTTGTTGTTTTTTTTTGACAACAATGTAATCAGCAGTTATCTATATCTTGGAATACATTATTATTATTATTAGGTATTTCAGGTATATAGCGCCATCAATTTACACAGCGCTTTACACATATATTATACATTCACATCAGTCCCTACCCTCAAAGAGCTTACAATCTAAGGTCCCTAACTCACATTCATAAATGTGTAGCCCCCTGTTCTATAATGTAAATTTAGTTTTTTTGGCTGAGCTGTAAATAGCTTGATTGTATATAGTTTATTTGGTTTCTGTCTTGAACTTGGCTTGTTGTGCATTTCTCACTGTTGCCAGTAGGTGTCACTGGTACCCCAGGCCAGCATGAGAATTACAACACAGTTAAGCTGTAATGAATATTCTTTTTCTCAGAACAGCCCAGTAGGAGGTTCCTAGCCGCTGTGCATTCTGGGAGAGGGACAGACACCATGTGTGCAATCCAGTTCTTACCTCATGGCCCTCCTGGCCAGAGACTGTGTTACTGCAAGCTCTGCAAGTAGGCCCAGAAGCCTGTCTGGGGCCTACTAATCCTGAGGTGGTCCTAGGCTGTCTTGCCTGCATGGAAGAAGCCAAGCCAAGCTGAGGAGATCCCAGGGGAGGACCCTTGCTGGAGAGAGCCAGGATGAAGGCTGGTCTCTCAGGAGGGCCTGGTTACTCGTTTGGAGGATGCACCTAAGCTAATCTACCCTCACAGTACTGCCGGATGGCTTAAAGGTTCTGGTACCGTGAAGCTGTTCTACAATTCTAATTCAAGGTAACTAACTCCTGGCTGCTAAGTCTGTGAGAGAGATTTATCCGTGAGTGCTACTGGCTGCTAAGTCTGTGAGAGAGGCTTGTCCAGGAGTTCTGTTGGCTGCTAAGTCCTGTGAGAGAGGCTTATCCAGAAACCATACTGGTTGCTAGGTCTCTGTGAGAGACCTATCCAGGTATTCAAGAGCTTCTAAAGGAAGCTGTTTTTGTCCTTTGGATTCAAGGAGTCTGCAAGTGATCTGCTAAAGGTATCTGAAACCTTCCCTAACCCTCTATCCTATTACTGCTTCCAAGTTCTTCATTAAAGCATTGAAAAATACTAAAGTGACTGGCGCCCACATTTGTTCTAAACTTCCCATTATAGCTATGGACTCAGCCCTGGGGCGAATGTAAGCTTGCTCCCTGTCCCTGGAGGTACCTCTTTGCTCCCAGTATACTCAGGGGGTGCTACATTTTGGCGCGCAACATGGGGCCTGTCGGAATAAGTTTGCCATTGTCCCTAGCAACCAACTGCAACTCAGGAATTTCATCATAGCGCTGTGGGGATTGTGAACTGTTTCCTTAAGTAAAGCCCTTGAGACTGTTTACAAAGTCCTGCACTATTCACTGGGGAAGATTATGCTAAAGAGGGGTCCTGGACTTTGTCTCTTTCTCCAGGAAAACAGGGGTTAATTGCAAGATCACATTTGGACTGCATAGGCTGTGGGCGGAGCAATAAAAGCCCGGGAGCTACGTGACCAGAAAAGCAAGTGGGAGGAGTCACTACTTGCTGCTGCGTGAGACACTGTGTGTGTGTCTGGCGCTGAAGAGAGAGAGAGCTGCTGTTACTACAGAGAGGATCAGAGCCCAGCTATGGCTGAATTTTCTCTTGTGCAAACTACAGTAGGGTCTAAGATGTTCCCTGTCAGCACCGCTGCAAGTGCTATGCTGTCTGGAACCCTGCTTACAGATACCGGAATCCGCCTGAAGCTGCATGGTTGTATTGTGCTGTATACTGTTGGAGACCATGAAGTGCTGGGTATGTTATGTCACATGTGTGAAGGACTGGCCGTGCATCCGCGTCCATTTGTTCATTGCTTTCACTGCGGGGAGTACCTGTTTGCTGTGGAACAACCTACCATTAGGGATGAGCCGAACACCCCCCGGTTCGGTTCGCACCAGAACCTGCGAACGGACCGAAAGTTTGCGCGAACTTTAGAACCCTATTAAAGTCTATGGGACTCAAACGTTCAAAATCAAAAGTGCTAATTATGAAGGCTAATATGTAAGTTAATGTCCTAAAAAGGGTTTGGGCCCTGCCCAAGGGTACATGTATCAATGCAAAAAAAAGTTTTAAAAACTGCAGTTTTTTCGGGAGCAGTGATTTTAATGATGCATAAAGTGAAAAAAAAGTGAAATATTCCTTTAAATATCGTACCTGGGGGGTGTCTATAGTATGCCTGTGAAGTGGCACGTGTTTTCCGTGTTTAGAACTGTCCCTACACAAAATGAAATTTCTAAAGGAAAAAAAGTAATTTAAAACTGCTTGCGGCTTTAATGTAATGTCTGGTCCCGGCAATATGGATGAAAATCATTGAGAAAAATGGCATGGGTACCCCCCAGCCCATTACCAGCCCCTTTGGGTCTTGTATGGATTTAGGTGCACACTGTGCAAAGGACACTAAAGCAAAATACTGCAGCTCCCTGCCTGTATTTGTATCAGAACACCAGCAATTGTATTCAGGTAAGCTTTTGCTGCACACTGTGCAAAGGACACTAAAGCAAAATACTGCAGCTCCCTGCCTGTATTTGTATCAGAACACCAGCAATTGTATTGAGGTAAGCTTTTGGTGCACACTGTGCAAAGGACACTAAAGCAAAATACTGAAGCTCCCTGCCTGTATTTGTATCATAACACCAGCAATTGTATTCAGGTAAGCTTTTGGTGCACACTGTGCAAAGGACACTAAAGAAAAATACTGCAGCTCCTTGCCTGTATTTGTATCATAACACCAGCAATTGTATTCAGGTAAGCTTTTGGTGCACACTGTGCAAAGGACACTAAAGAAAAATACTGCAGCTCCCTGCCTGTATTTGTATCATAACACCAGCAATTGTATTCAGGTAAGCTTTTGGTGCACACTGTGCAAAGGACACTAAAGAAAAATACTGACGCTCCCTGCCTGTATTTGTATCAGAACACCAGCAATTGTATTGAGGTAAGCTTTTGGTGCACACTGTGCAAAGGACACTAAAGCAAAATACTGAAGCTCCCTGCCTGTATTTGTATCATAACACCAGCAATTGTATTCAGGTAAGCTTTTGGTGCACACTGTGCAAAGGACACTAAAGAAAAATACTGCAGCTCCCTGCCTGTATTTGTATCAGAACACCAGCAATTGTATTGAGGTAAGCTTTTGGTGCACACTGTGCAAAGGACACTAAAGCAAAATACTGAAGCTCCCTGCCTGTATTTGTATCATAACACCAGCAATTGTATTCAGGTAAGCTTTTGGTGCACACTGTGCAAAGGACACTAAAGAAAAATACTGCAGCTCCTTGCCTGTATTTGTATCAGAACACCAGCAATTGTATTCAGGTAAGCTTTTGGTGCACACTGTGCAAAGGACACTAAAGCACAATACTGCAGCTCCCTGCCTGTATTTGTATCAGAACACCAGCAATTGTATTGAGGTAAGCTTTTGGTGCACACTGTGCAAAGGACACTAAAGCAAAATACTGAAGCTCCCTGCCTGTATTTGTATCATAACACCAGCAATTGTATTCAGGTAAGCTTTTGGTGCACACTGTGCAAAGGACACTAAAGAAAAATACTGCAGCTCCTTGCCTGTATTTGTATCAGAACACCAGCAATTGTATTCAGGTAAGCTTTTGGTGCACACTGTGCAAAGGACACTAAAGCAAAATACTGCAGCTCCCTGCCTGTATTTGTATCAGAACACCAGCAATTGTATTGAGGTAAGCTTTTGGTGCACACTGTGCAACGGACACTAAAGAAAAATACTGCATCTCCCTGCCTGTATTTGTATCAGAACAGCAGCGATTGAATTCAGGTAAGCTTTTGGTGCACACTGTGCAAAGGACACTAAAGCACAATACTGCAGCTCCCTGCCTGTATTTGTATCAGAACACCAGCAATTGTATTGAGGTAAGCTTTTGGTGCACACTGTGCAAAGGACACTAAAGCAAAATACTGCAGCTCCCTGCCTGTATTTGTATCAGAACACCAGTAATTGTATTATGGTAAGCTTTTGGTGCACACTGTGCAAAGGACACTAAAGCAAAATACTGCAGCCCCCTGCCTGTATTTGTATGCAGCCGATGTTTGAGTCGAATATGGGTTCGACTCAAACTCGAAGCTCATCCCTACCTACCATGCTGCCCCGTGCCTACAGAGTTGATTGGGCCACAGGTGTTGCTACAGTGGAGGCTGCTGCCTTTGCTCCTGCTGGGAAGCCTACACTCATCACGTCTGCTACTGTGAGTGTTCCAGTTGATGATGTCGCTGCTACTGTTTCTAAAGTGCCATCAGCAGACATCACCATTGCTACTGTGCCCGCTGCACCTGTCCAGAAGAAGGTGGGCTATGTAATGCATAGTTGCCAACATTGCAAAAAAAACATCTGGGACACTTTTTTTGTATTGAGGCGGAGCCTTGCTATAATCAGGGGGCGGGGCATTCCTTGTAGGCGTGTCATGCCGGAGTGAAAAATGCGGCGCGCACGATAGTGGGTGTGGTTTAAATGGGCGTGGTTCAAAGGGGTGTGGCTAGAGTCCGAGGTGAGAGAAAGAGAGAGAAAGAAATAGAAAGAAAGAAGCCAGATCCTACACCACAATAGTAATGTGTAACAAAATTGGCAGATAAGGATACTCCAAAACACCTGTTGGCGCTTCAATCATCCCGGCACCATGGTTGTTACGGTGTCAGGATGATTGAAGTGCATTATTTCTATTTTTACATTGTAATATAAAATGAAATCATTCAACTCACCATAATGCCGAATCAGTGGAAGCCCTGAGCGTGTTACCTGCCACGTCGCCTGCCACCAGATGGCCTCCCCAGCAGTCCGTCCTTGCATCAGGTGCCTCCCCAGCAGTCCGTCCTTGCATCAGGTGCCTCCCCAGCAGTCCGTCCTTGCATCAGGTGCCTCCCCAGCAGAGCCCCCTCCACACTTGTGGACAAGGGTCCAAAAATCATGATTGTCCCGGGAAATTCGGGACTGTTTGGCAACTATGCACTACACTGATTACCCCGCCACCCACTACACTGATTACCCCGCCACCCACTACACTGATTACCCCGCCACCCACTACACTGATTACCCTGCCACCCACTACACTGATTACCCCGCTACTCACTACACTACACTGATTACCCTGCCACCCACTACACTACACAGATTACCCTGCCACCCACTACACTGATTATCCCACCACCCACTACACTACACAGATTACCCTGCCACCCACTACACTGATTACCCCACACTGATTACCCCACCACCCACTACACTACACAGATTACCCTGCCACCCACTACACTAATTACCCCGCCACCCACTACACTACACTGATTACCCCGCCACCCACTACACTGATTACCCCGCCACTCACTACACTGATTACCCCGCCACCCACTACACTGATTACCCCGCCACCCACTACACTGATTACCCCGCCAGCCACTACACTGATTACCCCGCCACCCACTACACTGATTACCCCGCCACCCACTACAATGATTACCCCGCCACCCACTACACTGATTACCCCGCCACCCACTACACTACACTGTGATTACCCCGCCACCCACTACACTACACTGTGATTACCCCACCACCCACTACACTACACTGTGATTACCCCACCACCCACTACACTAAATTACCCCGCCACCCACTACACTACACTAATTACCCCACCACCCACTACACTACAATTACCCCACCACCCACTACACTACAGTGCAATAGTACGGTACCTGCGGTGCGTGAGGATGTGCTGGTGGTCCGAGGGGTCTGCCAAATGGAGTGAGCCAGGACCATCACAGTGTCCCCAGCCAGCGGTGCCCCGGTCCTTCCATCAGTGTCCCCACTCGTCGGACACACGGGGGCGGGGCGGAGGGTTGTTGGCAGCGGCGGCGCCGGGTGCTGATAGGCATCAGTGTCCCCAGCCAGTGGAGCCCCGGTCCTTACATCCGTGTCCCCGCTCCTTGTCGGACACACGGGGGCTGGGCAGAGGGTCGTTAGCGGCGGCGGCGGCGGCGGGTGAAGCATGCTGCTTCCTTGTGCCTCTCCTTGCGTTCAGTGGAGAGCGGGGAGGAGTCGCCAATCCGAAGCCGATTGGCTGCCCCAGGCTCTGCACTGAACACAAGGGGAAAACGTAAACAAATATGGTGGCGGCAGCGGCCATTTTTGTGTAGCCGCTGCCGTTTTTAGCTAAAGCATTCCCGAATTTACCGGGACAAAACGGGACAAAAAGAACTGGGCTTGTCCCGAATCGGGACAAGCCCAATTCGGGACAAGGGTCCAAAAATCGTGCTTGTCCCGGGAAATTCGGGACTGTTGGTAACTATGCAGGCGTCCTCAGTGGAGTCCCCCCTTACATCAGGCGTCCCCAGTGGAGTCCCCCCTTACATCAAGTGTCCCCAGAGGAGTCCCTCCTTACATCAGGCGTCCCCAGCGGAGTCCCTCCTTACATCAGGCGTCCCCAGAGGAGTCCCTCCTTACCTCAGGCGTACCCAGCGGAGTCCTTCCTTACATCAGGTGTACCCAGAGGAGTCCCCCTTACATCAGGCATCCCCAGCAGAGTCCCCCCTTACATCAGGCGTCCCCAGCGGAGTCCCCCCTTACATCAGGCGTCCCCAGCGGAGTCCCCCCTTACATCAGGCGTCCCCAGTGGAGTCCCCCTTACATCAAGTGTCCCCAGCGGAGTCCCCCCTTACCTCAGGCGTCCCCAGCGGAGTCCCCCCTTACCTCAGGCGTCCCCAGCGGAGTCCCCCCTTACATCAGGCGTCCCCAGCGGAGTCCCCCCTTACCTCAGGCGTCCCCAGCGGAGTCCCCCTTACATCAGGCGTCCCCATCGGAGTCCCCCCTTACATCAGGCGTCCCCAGCGGAGTCCCCCCTTACCTCAGCCGTCCCCAGCGGAGTCCTCCCTTACCACAGGCGTTCCCAGCGGAGTCCCCCCTTACCACAGGCGTCCCCAGCGGAGTCCCCCCTTAACCACAGGCGTCTCCTGTCTCGGCCGCCATTATTGTTTCCCCTTCCCCGAAGGGGAACAAAATAGAGGCGGAGCCGACAGTGTGGCTGAAAAAAAAAAAATTAAGCTGTGGCGCTGCCGACCCCCGCCCCTTTCCATTACAGACAGACCTGCAGCGGGGCGGGGCGGGGGGGTGGCCTGCCGGCCAGCCAAAACACAGATGTAGTACAATAGAAGATAAAGCTGCTGCGGCGCCGCCCACCCCCGGGGAGGTGCGGGGTGTGGGCGGCGCCGCAGCGGCTTTATTTTCTATTGTACTACATCCGTGTTTTGGTCTTCTTGAACATGGTGGCTGGCCGAGACATTGTCTCCGCCAGCCGTGGACCTCTAGCGGCGGCGGCCTGCGGCGTCCAAATTCGGGGAAAACGGGAAAAATCGGATTGGCCGGGACATTGGCCGGGACAAAATAAATCCGGGAAAAGGGTTTGAATCCCGGGAACGTCCCGGCCAATCCGTGACTGTTGGCAACTATGTGTAATGGCATCCCGCGGCCGCGGTCGAGGCCTACCCCAGAGACCACCAGAGCCGGAACCAGAGGAAGGCATTACTCCTGGGAAATCCACGTCAGGAACTGGTGAGAAATATTGCAAAAGCATTTCTGTGGGGTCAATGTGTAACTATAGGCCTGCAGAAGAATTAAGGGATTCTGAGCTGGATTCCTTGTCTGATTTATCTGGTGATGATGAACTGTTTGAATCTTTGTCACAAGAACTGTTGTGGGCCAATAATGAGGATGTTGCTTCTGCCTTCACTTTCCCAGCTATGCAAGAAATTGACTCAAAGCGAGAGCAGTGGTACAGTGAAGCTATCTGGGACTATTTGTCTGTACCAAAGCCTTTCAGGAAAGCTGGCTATTCATCTGTCATGGATGAGCGTTATGACGGATGCATGCTTCAATGGAATTATGGCCAACATATCTACTCTGACAAAGTGGTCATCTGCAGACCCGGAAAAGAAAATGTTGTTTACTTTGTCACTACTGTGGATAACCAAGGGAAACCAGTTACTTTGCCAGATCCTCGTTTCTACTGGTAACCATTTAAAGGGACTGTCATCAGTTCAGCTGGCAAATATCAGTCTTTGCTCTAAAAGCAAAAGTTTGTTCCTGTTTAAACTCAGAGAAGAGTCTTAAGTTCTTTGAAAAAAGACTGGGAAAAATTCTTTACTCTAAATGGACTATGGGGTACATAGCCAGATAGTTATAGGTTTAGAGAACTTTGTGGTCAAGATTTTCTACCTGTGTACAGTAATTCTAATGATTTGCTATTAAGGACTTCTGCCATACTGATTTCTGCCATTAGGTGGTGGAAGTTACTTATAGCAAGGGATGGACTTTTAAGTTACATTTTAGTTTGCTTTGTATTTAAAATGGTGAAGAAAGTTTCATTCTCCTGGGAGTGAGGCTTTGCTCCCAGTTGATTAGTGGTGCTGTTGTATATTTCTGTGTGTATAACTTTGTTATTTTTCAGGTAAAACCAGATCTCCTATCATGCTGCTAGGGGTGGTCAGTTAGATAGATAGTGAGGTTCCTGTAATATGTGTGATGTGAATATGTGTAATATGTGTATTAATGTTTGAAACTGTAACACTCTTCTTTTACTGCTTTACCCTTCCCTTTTCCCATTCAAGTTTTTTTGGTTCAGAAACCTACTCAGGCTTCAGAGTCATTTTTTTCTTACAGATGCTGAGGCCATTGTCTATTTTGATGAGGGGAGTGTGTAGCCCCCTGTTCCTAAAGAAATGGGGCTATAATGTAAATTTAGTTTTTTTGGCTGAGCTGTAAACAGCTCAGATTGATTGAAAAAGTATATAGTTGTTTTGGTTTCTGTCTTGAACTTGGCTTGTTGTGCATTTTTCACTGTTGCCAGTAGGTGTCACTGGTACCACAGACCAGCATGAGGATTACAACACAGTTAAGCTGTAATGAATATTCTTTTTCTCAGAACAGCCCAGTAGGAGGTCCCTGGCCGCTGTGCATTCTGGGAGAGGGTATTTATGGGACAGACACCATGTTCTCTAGCCAGTTCTTACCTCATAGCCCTCCTGGCCAGAGGCTGTGTTACTGCAAGCTCTGCAAGTAGGCCCCAAAGCCTGTCTGGGGCCTACTAATCCTGAGATGGTCCTAGGCTGTCTTGCCTGCGTGGAAGAAGCCAAGCCAAGGTGAGGAGATCCCAGGGGAGGACCCTTGCTGGAGAGAGCCAGGATGAAGGCTGGTCTCTCAGGAGGGCCTGGTGACTTGTTTGGAGAATGCACCTAAGTTAATCTACCCTCACAGCACTGCCGGATAGCTTAAATGTTCTGGTACTGTGAAGCTGTTCTACAATTCTATTTCAAGGTAACTAACTCCTGGCTGCTAAGTCTGTGAGAGAGACTTATCCGTGAGTGCCACTGGCTGCTAAGTCTGTGAGAGAGGCTTGTCCAGGAGTTCTGCTGGCTGCTAAGTCCTGTGAGAGAGGCTCATCCAGAAACCATACTGGTTGCTAGGTCTGTTGGAGAGACCTATCCAGGTATTCAAGAGCTTCTAAAGGAAGCTGTTTTTGTCCTTTGGATTCAAGGAGTCCGCAAGTGATCTGCTAAAGATATCCGAAACCTCCCCTAACCCTCTATCCTATTACTGCTTCCAAGTTCTTCATTAAAGCATTGAAAAATACTAAAGTGACTGGCGCCCACATTTGTTCTAAACTTCCCATTATAGCAATGGACTCAGCCCTGGGGTGAATGTAAGCTTGCTCCCTGTCCCTGGAGGTACCTCTTTGCTCCCAGTATACTCAGGGGGGCACTACACATACACTAGGGCCAATTTAGACAGGATCCAATTAACCTACCAGCATGACTTTGGAGTGAATACATATTTATTCTTTGACCAAAATATTATTTAAGCTGTACTCCAGGCAAGCAGACAAATGCAAAAATGTATGTGTATTACTTACCAGAAAAAATTATAATTCTACACAGCCTGATCCTCAACCTCTACTGCAAAAGCATAATGACCCGTTGACCCGTTGATTGGAAAACAAACGAGCAACAGAACACAGATGAAGTCAATCCTGTGGTCACTTTATTCTCTCCACATGTTGATGTAACCTGTCACATGTTATCACATGTGCACTGTGGCAGAACCTGATTGGCTATTAGTGCTGCCCCTCCCTCTCTGTCTGAGTTCTTTAATCAGAGGATTTTAGAATACTGATACTTAAGCTGGCCATACACGTATAGAATTTTGTCCGTTTGCAGTGCAAACGACTATTCGTTGCTCAATAGCGACTTGTCCATTTACCGATAGAATGCATTTTTTTTTACGAGAATCGAAAGTGAGCAGTCAAGAACAATAACAACGTAAATAATTCTTGACTGCTCACTTTCGATTCTCGTAAAAAAAATGTATTCTATCGGTTAATGGACAAGTCGCTATTGAGCAACGAATAGTCGTTTGCACTGCAAACGGACAAAATTCTATAAGTGTATGGCCAGCTTAAGTATCAGATTCCTAAAATCCTCTGATTAAAGAACTCAGACTGAGAGATAACAACGTAAATAATTGCAGAGCGAGGGAGGAGTCTCGTAATGGCGCTGACTCCGCGCCGGAGCACGTAGACGAGACACCAGGTCTCCAGCCCTCTCCTCTCTAGGAGAATGAGAAACACCGCCTGAAGTGCCGCCGCCGATACAGCCGCCCGCCCACCCGCACTGCACTGCAACGCACCGCATTGTACCTCACTTTGCCTTCTGCGTTCCGGGGTCCAGCAGGAGGGAGAGACCGAGGAAACCCACAGCCAAGCAGAACACGCGGAGAGGAGATGCTGCGTGCCGCACGAGTCTCAGGAGGATCCAAGGAGTGTAGAGGCTATGGAGGTCCGAGGGAAGCAGGGAGTGTGGAAGTCCGGAGCCGGTCAGTGAACAGACTAAAGGAGAAAGCGAGTGCTCCACCACACTGAAGCCGTTGCTAAACCTTCTAGACCTCCACTCTGGCGTGCGAACGAAATCGCATGGACTCTCCTGTCTCCTCCCAGGTAGTGGTGAGTAATTTTAAAGAAGAAAGAAAAGACAAAGAGGTATGAAAGAAAAATAATGACTAATGTGACTCATGTATTCATGTATTCATGTATTGGTGAACATGAAAACGGACTGTAAATAGTCTATAAGCGTGCAGAGACAATTTGACATAGAGGGGTGAGCACCCCTCCCTGCATAGGCTACTTGGCTTTTTTCCAATCCCTTCGCAAAAGCGCAGTATTAAGACTAGTGATGAGCCGAACACCCCCGGGTTCGGTTCGCACCAGAACCCGCGAACGGACCGAAAGTTCGAACGAACATTAGAACCCTATTAAATACAATGGATGCGAACGTTCGAATTCTAAAGTGCTAATTATAAAAACTATTATGCATGTTATTGTCCTAAAAAGGGTTTGGGAACCCGGGTTCTGCACCAGGGGACATGTATCAATGCAAAAATAAGTTTTAAAAACGGTCGTTTTCCGGGAGCAGTCATTTTAATGATGCATAAAGTGAAAAAAAAAAAGTCAAATATTCCTTTAAATATCGTACCTGGGGGGTGTCTAAAGTATGCCTGTGAAGTGCCACGTGTTTCCCGTGTTTAGAACTGTCCCTGCACAAAATGACACTTCTAAAGGAAAAAAAAGCCATTTAAAACTGCTTGCGGCTTTAATGTAATGTCTGGTCCCGGTAATATGGATGAAAATCTTTAAGAAAAATGGCATAGCTACCCCATGACCCCCCCCCTACCCCAGCCCATTACCAGCCCCTTTGGGTCTTGTATGGATATTAAGGGGAACCCCGCACATAAAATAAAAAAGGCCCTATATACTCTGAACAGCCGTATACAGGCGGTGCATACAAGACAGGGACTGTAGGTTTGTTCTTATGTAGAATCTGTTTGTAATTTTGAACAGGTACATTGTTGAAGTGTAGCTCCAGACCAAAAATCTATTTTTAAACTTTTTGGAAAACATAGGTAAGGGTTATCACCCCTGTAACATTTGTTTTGCTGTCTGTGCCCCTGTTCAGAACATTTCACCTCACTTTCCGTCCTAATGACAACTGTTTTTGAAATGTGGTGTTTTTCTTGAAACAAGGATTGCTGATAAAGCATCAGTACAGAGGAGACACCTTTCTCCCATATTTATTCTTACAGGAGAGAATTTTCCTTCCTAGTGGTAGATTTCCTCTCACTTCCTGTTGTCTTCTTGCGTTTGCAAGTAGGAGTCGTTTGTAAGTTGGATGTTTGAAAGTAGGGACCTGCCGTATATACTCTGCAGAAATAGGCCCCTTAGTTGTTGGTGTTGGCACAACACTGTAAGCACTCACAGTTACTCTTGGTTGGTGCTGGAACGCCCTGCTGTCAACTATTATATCAGGAATTTTAATTACATATAATTGTTGAACAGTGGTAGTAAAAATTGGGCCTTTGATGGTGGTGCTGGTGCCACAACACTGTAAGCCCTGACAGTTACTCTTGGTGGGTGCAGCAATGGGCCCTGCTGTGAATTATTAGATCAAGAATTGTAATTACATGCCCCTGTTGAACAGGGGCTGAAAAATTGGGCCTTAGGCACTGGTGGCACAACACTGCAACCCTTCACAGATACTGTACTTGGAGCACAGCAATGAGCCCTGTTGCAAAGTATTGCTTCAAAAATTGTAATGACACGCCCCTGTTAAACAGGGGCTGAAAAATTGGGCCTTAGGCACTGGTGGCACAACACTGCAACTCCTCACAGATACTGTACTTGGAGCACAGCAATGAGCCCTGTTGCAAAGTATTGCTTCAAAAATTGTAATTACACGCCCCTGTTAAACAGGGGCTGAAAAATTGGGCGTTAGGCACTGGTGGCGGCACCCATAAACAAAAATGATCTTCCAAGCTATCATCATCAATCGTATCATTGAGGACTCGGAGGAGGAGGATAGCCAGTCAACATAACAGCACAGGCACTCAGCATCAGCATCAGTCTTGAAGGGATGTGACATTTTAAAATCAATTAGTCTGTTATATCAGCATCAGGTGTGTGGTAGCTGGTGGTGATCCAAGACTGGTTCATCTTGATGAAAGTCAGTCGATCAACCGAGTCGGTGGACAGGCGCACCCTGTGATCCGTGACAAATCCTCCAGCAGCACTGAATGTGCGTTCCGAAAGAACGCTGGATGCAGGACAGGCCAGTAGCTCAATTGCATACTGTGCAAGCTCTGGCCAGTGATCCATCCTCAAGACCCAGTAAGCCAGAGGATTTTCGGTGGGGAAGGTGTCCAAGTCTGACCTTGCCCCTAGATATTCCTGCACCATGTTTATCAGACGCTGGCGATGGTTGCTGGAACCGATCATACTTTGGGGCTGCGGACTAAAGAATTGTCTGAACGCATCGGTCAGACGGCCACCTTCCCCACCGCTCCTTCTTTGACTGGCCGAAGCCTCAGCAACTCGTTGTCCAGGACCAGGAGTTTGCAACCTCCCAGTCTCTGGGAACGCGTTGCACAGACCTTTCTGCAAGGCCTCCCGGAGTTGTCTCATCCTCTGCTCCCTCTGCGACGGTAACATAAGGTCCGCAACCTTACCCTTGTACCGTGGATCAAGGAGAGTGGCCAGCCAGTAATGGTCCCTCTCCTTGATCCGAAGAATACGAGGATCCTTCCGCAGACTTTGCAGGATCAGGGAGGCCATGCAGCGTAGGTTTGCTGAGGCATTCGCTCCGGAGTCCTCTGGGTCACTAAGGACGACATGATCCGCAGCCACCTCCTCCCAGCCACGTACAAGTCCACTGGTTTCTTGGGACTGTAAATCATCCCTAAAAGACTGCTGCTGATGATGCTGAGTGCCAGCCTCCACCTCCATGCTGACACAATCCTCCTCCTCCTCCTCCTCCTCCTCCTCCTCCTCTTCCTGTGCGATGGGTGGGACAGAAGGAACACTGTCTGGGTAAAGGGGGCCTTGAGAGGCAAGGAAGTCCTCCTCTTCCTGCCTCTGTTCTGCCTCAAGTGCCCTGTCCATTATTCCACGCAGCGTGTGCTCCAACAGGTGGACAAGAGGTACAGTGTCACTGATGCATGCACTGTCACTGCTCACCATCCTCGTGGCCTCCTCAAATGGTGCCAGGACAGTGCATGCATCCCTGATCATGCCCCACTGGCGTGGAGAAAAAAAACCAAGCTCCCCTGACCCTGTCCTGGTGCCGTAGTCGCACAGGTACTCATTGATGGCCCTCTGCTGCGTGTGCAGCCGCTGCAGCATGGCCAACGTTGAGTTCCACCTGGTGGGCATGTCACATATAAGGCGGTTCTTGGGCAGGTTCAACTCCTTTTGCAGCTCAGCCAGGCGAGCACTGGCATTATAAGATCTGCGGAAATGCACACAGACTTTCCTGGCCTGCCTCAGGACATCCTGTAAGCCCGGGTACCTGCCCAAGAAGCGCTGCACCACCAGGTTAAGGACGTGAGCCACACAGGGCACATGGGTCAGTTGTCCCTGTCGGAGGGCGGAGAGGAGGTTGGTGCCATTGTCGCAAACCACCATTCCTGGCTTAAGCTGGCGTGGCGTCAACCACCTCTCGGCCTGGCCCTGCAGAGCAGACAGGACCTCTGCCCCAGTGTGGCTTCTGTCCCCCAAACACACCAGCGCAAGCACGGCATGGCATCTTTTTGCCTGCGTACTTGCGTAGCCCCGTGAATGGCTACGGAGCACCGCTGGTTCATAGGACAAACCACAGGAAGAGGCCATGGAGGAAGAAGAAGAGGAGGGGGTGGAGGAGAGAGGTGTGTCACAACCAGTAGTAGCATTTTGGAGGCGTGGCGGTGGGACAACCTCCAACACTACTGCACCTTGTCCTGAATCCTTCCCAGCTGCCAAAAGAGTGACCCAATGGGCCGTGAAAGAAAGGTAACGTCCCTGTCCATGCCTGCTGGACCATGAGTCAGCGGTAATATGCACCTTACCGCTGACCGCCCTGTCCAGCGAGGCCAAGACATTGCCTTCCACATGCCGGTAGAGAGCCGGAATAGCCTTCCGTGAGAAAAAGTGGCGTTTGGGAACCTGCCACTGAGGAACCGCACATTGCACAAACTCACGGAAGGGGGCCGAGTCTACCAACTGAAAAGGCAGCAGTTGAAGCGCTAGCAATTTAGCCAAGCTAGCATTCAACCGCTGGGCATGTGGATGGCTGGGAGTGAACTTCTTTCGACGGTCCAGCAGCTGGGGCAGGGAAATTTGCCTGCTAGAATCGGACGTCGGTGTACTGCTAGCAGAGTGGGCGCAAGTACTTGGCTGTGACACACCTAATTCTACACCTTCATTCCTCTCAGTGCATGTTTCAGAGAGGACTGAAGTTATAGTGGGGTTGGAGATCCCAGCTGATGCGGTGCAAGGAGAGGTCCGCTTGGTTCTTTGGTGTGGGTCTTTGAGGTAGGCTTGCCAACGAGCTGCATGGCAGGTCAACATATGTCTGGTCAGGCATGTGGTACCCAAGCGGCTGATGTTTTGGCCACGCGATATACGCTTGAGACATATGTTGCAAACAGCAGCTGTGCGATCTGATGCACTAGCCTCAAAAAAGGCCCACACCAAAGAACTTTTTGAATGACGGGCAGAGGCAGCGCCCTGCACAGGCGGAGCTCTGCGGTGTGATTCCGTCGGTGTACTGCCCTTACGCTGGCCACCAAAGGGCATCCTGCCTCGTTGGAGATGTGCCTCCTCCTCATCCTCCTCCTCCTCCTCTCTCCTATTAGGCACCCACGTGGAGTCATTGACCTCATCATCCCCTCCCTCCTCATCACTGGAGCCAATCTGGCAGTATGCTGCAGCTGCTGGAACATGACTGCCAGATTGGTGTCCTTCTTGAGCATCCCCTCTGTCTGCTCTCACGCTACTGCCTTCCTCTAGCTGGGTTTCATCATCAGACCCTTCGAAACGCTGGGCATCCTCCTGGAGCATGTACCCAACACTGTGCTGAAACAGTTCGGGGGACTCCTCAGGAGGAGGACATGGTGGGTCTAGGGAAGGAGTGACTGATGATTTGTCTGACATTGATACCAGGGAAGACGACGCTTTGGCAGCTGCTTTTCCAGTACCCTGAGCCTGGGTGAGAGAGGATGAGGAGGAGGAGGAGGGCTTGGTCATCCACTCTACCAAGTCTTCGGCATGATGTGGCTCAACATGTCCAGCTGCCGAAAAGAAGGACAAGCGTGTCCCATGGCCATGTGCTGATGACAATGCACCGCGTCCACGACCAGCACTGTTGCCCCCAGACACAGAGCCTGCTTGCCCTCTTTTATTGCCTCCTGACTGTCTGCCTCTCCTTGTTTGCCTTCCAGACATTCTAATAGATGGCCTGCAGGGAGATGGGAAAAAAGCAATAAGGGCTACCTTCAGGTGTCCTTCTCTGTCCCTTGAAACAAGGACTTTCACAGTGAAAGAAACTGACACTGTCCCTACCTAGAGTTTTCTGTCCCTAGAATAAATGTTTTTTTTAATCACAATATAGCACAAGGACAATTCACTCAATGTCTCTCCAGGTCCCTGGAAACAAGGACTTGCAGAGTGAAAGAAACTGACACTGTCCCTACCTAGAGTTTTCTGTCCCTAGAATAAATGTTTTTTTTAAGCACAATATAGCACAAGGACAATTAACTCACTGTCCTTACAGGTCCCTGGAAACAAGGACTTGCAGAGTGAAAAAAAAAAAACACTCTCCCTACCTACAGTTTTCTGTCCCTAGAAAAAATGTTTTTTTTAAGCACAATATAGCACAAGGACAATTAACTCACTGTCCTTACAGGTCCCTGGAAACAAGGACTTGCAGAGTGAAAGAAAAAAAACACTCTCCCTACCTACAGTTTTCTGTCCCTAGAAAAAATGTTTTTTTTAATCACAATATAGCACAAGGAAAATTAACTCACTGTCCTTACAGGTCCCTGGAAACAAGGACTTGCAGAGTGAAAGAAAAAAAACACTCTCCCTACCTACAGTTTTCTGTCCCTAGAAAAAATGTTTTTTTTAATCACAATATAGCACAAGGAAAATTAACTCACTGTCCTTACAGGTCCCTGGAAACAAGGACTTGCAGAGTGAAAGAAACTGACACTGTCCCTACCTAGAGTTTTCTGTCCCTAGAATAAATGTTTTTTTTAAGCACAATATAGCACAAGGACAATTAACTCACTGTCCTTACAGGTCCCTGGAAACAAGGACTTGCAGAGTGAAAGAAAAAAAACACTCTCACTACCTACAGTTTTCTGTCCCTAGAAAAAATGTTTTTTTTAATCACAATATAGCACAAGGAAAATTAACTCACTGTCCTTACAGGTCCCTGGAAACAAGGACTTGCAGAGTGAAAGAAACTGACACTGTCCCTACCTAGAGTTTTCTGTCCCTAGAATAAATGTTTTTTTTAAGCACAATATAGCACAAGGACAATTAACTCACTGTCCTTACAGGTCCCTGGAAACAAGGACTTGCAGAGTGAAAGAAAAAAAACACTCTCCCTACCTAGAGTTTTCTGTCCCTAGAAAAAATGTTTTTTTTAATCACAATATAGCACAAGGAAAATTAACTCACTGTCCTTACAGGTCCCTGGAAACAAGGACTTGCAGAGTGAAAGAAAAAAAACACTCTCCCTACCTACAGTTTTCTGTCCCTAGAAAAAATGTTTTTTTTAATCACAATATAGCACAAGGAAAATTAACTCACTGTCCTTACAGGTCCCTGGAAACAAGGACTTGCAGAGTGAAAGAAACTGACACTGTCCCTACCTAGAGTTTTCTGTCCCTAGAATAAATGTTTTTTTTAATCACAATATAGCACAAGGAAAATTAACTCACTGTCCTTACAGGTCCCTGGAAACAAGGACTTGCAGAGTGAAAGAAACTGACACTGTCCCTACCTAGAGTTTTCTGTCCCTAGAATAAATGTTTTTTTTAATCACAATATAGCACAAGGAAAATTAACTCACTGTCCTTACAGGTCCCTGGAAACAAGGACTTGCAGAGTGAAAGAAACTGACACTGTCCCTACCTAGAGTTTTCTGTCCCTAGAATAAATGTTTTTTTTAATCACAATATAGCACAAGGAAAATTAACTCACTGTCCTTACAGGTCCCTGGAAACAAGGACTTGCAGAGTGAAAGAAACTGACACTGTCCCTACCTAGAGTTTTCTGTCCCTAGAATAAATGTTTTTTTTAAGCACAATATAGCACAAGGACAATTAACTCACTGTCCTTACAGGTCCCTGGAAACAAGGACTTGCAGAGTGAAAGAAAAAAAACACTCTCCCTACCTACAGTTTTCTGTCCCTAGAAAAAATGTTTTTTTTAATCACAATATAGCACAAGGAAAATTAACTCACTGTCCTTACAGGTCCCTGGAAACAAGGACTTGCAGAGTGAAAGAAACTGACACTGTCCCTACCTAGAGTTTTCTGTCCCTAGAATAAATGTTTTTTTTAATCACAATATAGCACAAGGACAATTAACTCACTGTCCTTACAGGTCCCTGGAAACAAGGACTTGCAGAGTGAAAGAAACTGACACTGTCCCTACCTAGAGTTTTCTGTCCCTAGAATAAATGTTTTTTTTAAGCACAATATAGCACAAGGACAATTAACTCACTGTCCTTACAGGTCCCTGGAAACAAGGACTTGCAGAGTGAAAGAAAAAAAACACTCTCCCTACCTACAGTTTTCTGTCCCTAGAAAAAATGTTTTTTTTAATCACAATATAGCACAAGGAAAATTAACTCACTGTCCTTACAGGTCCCTGGAAACAAGGACTTGCAGAGTGAAAGAAACTGACACTGTCCCTACCTAGAGTTTTCTGTCCCTAGAATAAATGTTTTTTTTAATCACAATATAGCACAAGGACAATTAACTCACTGTCCTTACAGGTCCCTGGAAACACGGACTTGCAGAGTGAAAGAAACTGACACTGTCCCTACCTAGAGTTTTCTGTCCCTAGAATAAATGTTTTTTTTAAGCACAATATAGCACAAGGACAATTAACTCACTGTCCTTACAGGTCCCTGGAAACAAGGACTTGCAGAGTGAAAGAAAAAAAACACTCTCCCTACCTACAGTTTTCTGTCACTAGAAAAAATGTTTTTTTTAATCACAATATAGCACAAGGAAAATTAACTCACTGTCCTTACAGGTCCCTGGAAACAAGGACTTGCAGAGTGAAAGAAACTGACACTGTCCCTACCTAGAGTTTTCTGTCCCTAGAATAAATGTTTTTTTTAATCACAATATAGCACAAGGACAATTAACTCACTGTCCTTACAGGTCCCTGGAAACAAGGACTTGCAGAGTGAAAGAAACTGACACTGTCCCTACCTAGAGTTTTCTGTCCCTAGAATAAATGTTTTTTTTAAGCACAATATAGCACAAGGACAATTAACTCACTGTCCTTACAGGTCCCTGGAAACAAGGACTTGCAGAGTGAAAGAAAAAAAACACTCTCCCTACCTACAGTTTTCTGTCCCTAGAAAAAATGTTTTTTTTAATCACAATATAGCACAAGGAAAATTAACTCACTGTCCTTACAGGTCCCTGGAAACAAGGACTTGCAGAGTGAAAGAAACTGACACTGTCCCTACCTAGAGTTTTCTGTCCCTAGAATAAATGTTTTTTTTAAGCACAATATAGCACAAGGACAATTAACTCACTGTCCTTACAGGTCCCTGGAAACAAGGACTTGCAGAGTGAAAGAAAAAAAACACTCTCCCTACCTAGAGTTTTCTGTCCCTAGAAAAAATGTTTTTTTTAATCACAATATAGCACAAGGAAAATTAACTCACTGTCCTTACAGGTCCCTGGAAACAAGGACTTGCAGAGTGAAAGAAAAAAAACACTCTCCCTACCTACAGTTTTCTGTCCCTAGAAAAAATGTTTTTTTTAATCACAATATAGCACAAGGAAAATTAACTCACTGTCCTTACAGGTCCCTGGAAACAAGGACTTGCAGAGTGAAAGAAACTGACACTGTCCCTACCTAGAGTTTTCTGTCCCTAGAATAAATGTTTTTTTTAATCACAATATAGCACAAGGAAAATTAACTCACTGTCCTTACAGGTCCCTGGAAACAAGGACTTGCAGAGTGAAAGAAACTGACACTGTCCCTACCTAGAGTTTTCTGTCCCTAGAATAAATGTTTTTTTTAATCACAATATAGCACAAGGAAAATTAACTCACTGTCCTTACAGGTCCCTGGAAACAAGGACTTGCAGAGTGAAAGAAACTGACACTGTCCCTACCTAGAGTTTTCTGTCCCTAGAATAAATGTTTTTTTTAATCACAATATAGCACAAGGAAAATTAACTCACTGTCCTTACAGGTCCCTGGAAACAAGGACTTGCAGAGTGAAAGAAACTGACACTGTCCCTACCTAGAGTTTTCTGTCCCTAGAATAAATGTTTTTTTTAAGCACAATATAGCACAAGGACAATTAACTCACTGTCCTTACAGGTCCCTGGAAACAAGGACTTGCAGAGTGAAAGAAAAAAAACACTCTCCCTACCTACAGTTTTCTGTCCCTAGAAAAAATGTTTTTTTTAATCACAATATAGCACAAGGAAAATTAACTCACTGTCCTTACAGGTCCCTGGAAACAAGGACTTGCAGAGTGAAAGAAACTGACACTGTCCCTACCTAGAGTTTTCTGTCCCTAGAATAAATGTTTTTTTTAATCACAATATAGCACAAGGACAATTAACTCACTGTCCTTACAGGTCCCTGGAAACAAGGACTTGCAGAGTGAAAGAAACTGACACTGTCCCTACCTAGAGTTTTCTGTCCCTAGAATAAATGTTTTTTTTAAGCACAATATAGCACAAGGACAATTAACTCACTGTCCTTACAGGTCCCTGGAAACAAGGACTTGCAGAGTGAAAGAAAAAAAACACTCTCCCTACCTACAGTTTTCTGTCCCTAGAAAAAATGTTTTTTTTAATCACAATATAGCACAAGGAAAATTAACTCACTGTCCTTACAGGTCCCTGGAAACAAGGACTTGCAGAGTGAAAGAAACTGACACTGTCCCTACCTAGAGTTTTCTGTCCCTAGAATAAATGTTTTTTTTAATCACAATATAGCACAAGGACAATTAACTCACTGTCCTTACAGGTCCCTGGAAACAAGGACTTGCAGAGTGAAAGAAACTGACACTGTCCCTACCTAGAGTTTTCTGTCCCTAGAATAAATGTTTTTTTTAAGCACAATATAGCACAAGGACAATTAACTCACTGTCCTTACAGGTCCCTGGAAACAAGGACTTGCAGAGTGAAAGAAAAAAAACACTCTCCCTACCTACAGTTTTCTGTCCCTAGAAAAAATGTTTTTTTTAATCACAATATAGCACAAGGAAAATTAACTCACTGTCCTTACAGGTCCCTGGAAACAAGGACTTGCAGAGTGAAAGAAACTGACACTGTCCCTACCTAGAGTTTTCTGTCCCTAGAATAAATGTTTTTTTTAATCACAATATAGCACAAGGAAAATTAACTCACTGTCCTTACAGGTCCCTGGAAACAAGGACTTGCAGAGTGAAAGAAACTGACACTGTCCCTACCTAGAGTTTTCTGTCCCTAGAATAAATGTTTTTTTTAATCACAATATAGCACAAGGAAAATTAACTCACTGTCCTTACAGGTCCCTGGAAACAAGGACTTGCAGAGTGAAAGAAACTGACACTGTCCCTACCTAGAGTTTTCTGTCCCTAGAATAAATGTTTTTTTTAATCACAATATAGCACAAGGAAAATTAACTCACTGTCCTTACAGGTCCCTGGAAACAAGGACTTGCAGAGTGAAAGAAACTGACACTGTCCCTACCTAGAGTTTTCTGTCCCTAGAATAAATGTTTTTTTTAAGCACAATATAGCACAAGGACAATTAACTCACTGTCCTTACAGGTCCCTGGAAACAAGGACTTGCAGAGTGAAAGAAAAAAAACACTCTCCCTACCTACAGTTTTCTGTCCCTAGAAAAAATGTTTTTTTTAATCACAATATAGCACAAGGAAAATTAACTCACTGTCCTTACAGGTCCCTGGAAACAAGGACTTGCAGAGTGAAAGAAACTGACACTGTCCCTACCTAGAGTTTTCTGTCCCTAGAATAAATGTTTTTTTTAATCACAATATAGCACAAGGACAATTAACTCACTGTCCTTACAGGTCCCTGGAAACAAGGACTTGCAGAGTGAAAGAAACTGACACTGTCCCTACCTAGAGTTTTCTGTCCCTAGAATAAATGTTTTTTTTAAGCACAATATAGCACAAGGACAATTAACTCACTGTCCTTACAGGTCCCTGGAAACAAGGACTTGCAGAGTGAAAGAAAAAAAACACTCTCCCTACCTACAGTTTTCTGTCCCTAGAAAAAATGTTTTTTTTAATCACAATATAGCACAAGGAAAATTAACTCACTGTCCTTACAGGTCCCTGGAAACAAGGACTTGCAGAGTGAAAGAAACTGACACTGTCCCTACCTAGAGTTTTCTGTCCCTAGAATAAATGTTTTTTTTAATCACAATATAGCACAAGGACAATTAACTCACTGTCCTTACAGGTCCCTGGAAACAAGGACTTGCAGAGTGAAAGAAACTGACACTGTCCCTACCTAGAGTTTTCTGTCCCTAGAATAAATGTTTTTTTTAAGCACAATATAGCACAAGGACAATTAACTCACTGTCCTTACAGGTCCCTGGAAACAAGGACTTGCAGAGTGAAAGAAAAAAAACACTCTCCCTACCTACAGTTTTCTGTCACTAGAAAAAATGTTTTTTTTAATCACAATATAGCACAAGGAAAATTAACTCACTGTCCTTACAGGTCCCTGGAAACAAGGACTTGCAGAGTGAAAGAAACTGACACTGTCCCTACCTAGAGTTTTCTGTCCCTAGAATAAATGTTTTTTTTAATCACAATATAGCACAAGGACAATTAACTCACTGTCCTTACAGGTCCCTGGAAACAAGGACTTGCAGAGTGAAAGAAACTGACACTGTCCCTACCTAGAGTTTTCTGTCCCTAGAATAAATGTTTTTTTTAAGCACAATATAGCACAAGGACAATTAACTCACTGTCCTTACAGGTCCCTGGAAACAAGGACTTGCAGAGTGAAAGAAAAAAAACACTCTCCCTACCTACAGTTTTCTGTCCCTAGAAAAAATGTTTTTTTTAATCACAATATAGCACAAGGAAAATTAACTCACTGTCCTTACAGGTCCCTGGAAACAAGGACTTGCAGAGTGAAAGAAACTGACACTGTCCCTACCTAGAGTTTTCTGTCCCTAGAATAAATGTTTTTTTTAAGCACAATATAGCACAAGGACAATTAACTCACTGTCCTTACAGGTCCCTGGAAACAAGGACTTGCAGAGTGAAAGAAAAAAAACACTCTCCCTACCTAGAGTTTTCTGTCCCTAGAAAAAATGTTTTTTTTAATCACAATATAGCACAAGGAAAATTAACTCACTGTCCTTACAGGTCCCTGGAAACAAGGACTTGCAGAGTGAAAGAAAAAAAACACTCTCCCTACCTACAGTTTTCTGTCCCTAGAAAAAATGTTTTTTTTAATCACAATATAGCACAAGGAAAATTAACTCACTGTCCTTACAGGTCCCTGGAAACAAGGACTTGCAGAGTGAAAGAAACTGACACTGTCCCTACCTAGAGTTTTCTGTCCCTAGAATAAATGTTTTTTTTAATCACAATATAGCACAAGGAAAATTAACTCACTGTCCTTACAGGTCCCTGGAAACAAGGACTTGCAGAGTGAAAGAAACTGACACTGTCCCTACCTAGAGTTTTCTGTCCCTAGAATAAATGTTTTTTTTAATCACAATATAGCACAAGGAAAATTAACTCACTGTCCTTACAGGTCCCTGGAAACAAGGACTTGCAGAGTGAAAGAAACTGACACTGTCCCTACCTAGAGTTTTCTGTCCCTAGAATAAATGTTTTTTTTAATCACAATATAGCACAAGGAAAATTAACTCACTGTCCTTACAGGTCCCTGGAAACAAGGACTTGCAGAGTGAAAGAAACTGACACTGTCCCTACCTAGAGTTTTCTGTCCCTAGAATAAATGTTTTTTTTAAGCACAATATAGCACAAGGACAATTAACTCACTGTCCTTACAGGTCCCTGGAAACAAGGACTTGCAGAGTGAAAGAAAAAAAACACTCTCCCTACCTACAGTTTTCTGTCCCTAGAAAAAATGTTTTTTTTAATCACAATATAGCACAAGGAAAATTAACTCACTGTCCTTACAGGTCCCTGGAAACAAGGACTTGCAGAGTGAAAGAAACTGACACTGTCCCTACCTAGAGTTTTCTGTCCCTAGAATAAATGTTTTTTTTAATCACAATATAGCACAAGGACAATTAACTCACTGTCCTTACAGGTCCCTGGAAACAAGGACTTGCAGAGTGAAAGAAACTGACACTGTCCCTACCTAGAGTTTTCTGTCCCTAGAATAAATGTTTTTTTTAAGCACAATATAGCACAAGGACAATTAACTCACTGTCCTTACAGGTCCCTGGAAACAAGGACTTGCAGAGTGAAAGAAAAAAAACACTCTCCCTACCTACAGTTTTCTGTCCCTAGAAAAAATGTTTTTTTTAATCACAATATAGCACAAGGAAAATTAACTCACTGTCCTTACAGGTCCCTGGAAACAAGGACTTGCAGAGTGAAAGAAACTGACACTGTCCCTACCTAGAGTTTTCTGTCCCTAGAATAAATGTTTTTTTTAATCACAATATAGCACAAGGACAATTAACTCACTGTCCTTACAGGTCCCTGGAAACAAGGACTTGCAGAGTGAAAGAAACTGACACTGTCCCTACCTAGAGTTTTCTGTCCCTAGAATAAATGTTTTTTTTAAGCACAATATAGCACAAGGACAATTAACTCACTGTCCTTACAGGTCCCTGGAAACAAGGACTTGCAGAGTGAAAGAAAAAAAACACTCTCCCTACCTACAGTTTTCTGTCCCTAGAAAAAATGTTTTTTTTAATCACAATATAGCACAAGGAAAATTAACTCACTGTCCTTACAGGTCCCTGGAAACAAGGACTTGCAGAGTGAAAGAAACTGACACTGTCCCTACCTAGAGTTTTCTGTCCCTAGAATAAATGTTTTTTTTAATCACAATATAGCACAAGGACAATTAACTCACTGTCCTTACAGGTCCCTGGAAACAAGGACTTGCAGAGTGAAAGAAACTGACACTGTCCCTACCTAGAGTTTTCTGTCCCTAGAATAAATGTTTTTTTTAAGCACAATATAGCACAAGGACAATTAACTCACTGTCCTTACAGGTCCCTGGAAACAAGGACTTGCAGAGTGAAAGAAACTGACACTGTCCCTACCTAGAGTTTTCTGTCCCTAGAATAAATGTTTTTTTTAAGCACACTATAGCAGAAGCACAAAACACACTGACACTCTCCCTACCTATCCTTCTCTTTCCCTAAACTAAAGGAATCCAGGTTAAGCAAGAAAGAAATAACAGTCACTGTCCCTGCCTATGCTACTCTATCCCTGCTCCGGAACACACTACACTAGGCCGCCGTGCTGGCGGCCTTTTATAGTGTGGGGCGTGTACTAAACACCCTCAGCAATAATTGGCCACAGGCATCCTGCCTGTGGCCAATCATTGCTCTCCTCGCTGCCGGCGCTGTGATTGGCCAAGCATGCGGGGTCACAGTGCATGCTTGGCCAATCACAGCGCCTGGATGACACTGCGATGGCGTAGTGCATTGTGGGCCGTTCGCGTCACTCGAATTTGGCGCGAACGGCCCAAATCGTTCGATCTTCGTCGAACGATCGAACAGCCAATGTTCGAGTCGAACGTATGTTCGACTCGAACACGAAGCTCATCCCTAATTAAGACCTACTGAATGCTGAATGCTGATCATTGCTTTTATACATAATGTTGAAACTGGACGCATTTCTACATTAAATGAGAAATAACTCTGTGCTAAAACTGATTAAGTTGCATTCTCCCTTTGTGACCAACAGAGAACTAAGGAAGGTGGCATTATCTGTTACTGGGTATTTCAGCTTCTTAGCGGCTGGGAACACTACAAAACATAGAAAACTGGCAATAAACGCATACAACTATTAAGTTGGGTTCTTTCCCTGAAGTGTTGAATGGCAATTCGGGGCTGACAGCAAGTAAAATAAAAGCCTATCATCGCTTCTTTTTTTTTTTGATGCTGGAAATGTGTCAGTGCTCACCTACATGTACTTACTAGCTCTGTGCGGAGCTGCGCGAGCGGCAAACAATACAAAAGCAAAAGAGAATTCACAGCAATTGGTTTGTTCTCCAGAGAAGTACTGGGAATTGTGAACTGTCTGTGGCTATAAGGGAGAAGGGGAGAGAAAAAAAAGTGGGAAAAAAGGGGTAAAGAAAAAAAAAAAAGAACGGGGAAAACCTATATTAGACTTGTTATTATAGTTATTTTAGAGTGCTTATATCCCCCAGTAGAAGAAACACTCTGATTACGCAACCCATCTCCCCCCCACCCACCAATACCGGGAAGGTAGATCAGGGAACTTAAATAACATGAGTTCGAGAGGAAGGGGAGCAAGAGGGGGGGTAACCCCAAAATCCCCACGGCTAAACTTGATCCCTAGCCTGGGCCCAATGAATAAATATGTAACCCCAGTAGAAATGGAGAGTTGGCGGAAAAGCATCAAGGAGCTAAAAGTAATCAGACAGACAGCAAGGAGAAGAAGAAGGAAAAGAAAAAAGCCCAGAATAAAAATTCCACAGAAACACTGTCTAGAATAGAACAAGAAACCAAAGCAGAGCTTGAGCAGAGAAAGGAGGAGGAACAACAAAACAAGGGACAATTTCCAACAAAAAAGGAAATAGAGGGTATGTTTGCAGTCCTGGAAAAAGTATTAAAAGCGCAAATGGAAGTAATACAGGAAAATATGGGGTACATGCGCGAAAAAGTAGAGGAAGTGGAAAAAAAGCAGAAGGTAATGAAATCACCATAAAAAAGTTGGAAGGAGAAATAAAATTTATCAAAAAAGAATAACAAGAACAAGCATATAAACAGGAAGATCAAGAGAATAGAGATAGAAGGAAGAACATAAGAATTAGAGGGGTACCCGAGACACCGCAGTCAGAGAACTTAACAGAAATAATAATGAAAATCTGTAACCCATTATTAGATAGAGAAACATAGAATAAGAAGACCAAAAGAAATTTTGCAGGAAAATCCAAGAGATATCATTGTGCGATTTGAAAATTGGGAGGAAAAAAAATCAACTGTGGAGAAACCTGAGGGGAAAGACACCAATAAAATTAGGAGAAAATCATATTCAAATTTTTCAGGATTTATCGCAAGAAACGTTGAAAAGAAGAAGGAACTTAAAACCTTTACTGAAGGTTCTCATGGAACATGAGATCCAGTATAATTGGGGTTTTCCAGCATGTCTGATTGGGAGGAAAAATGGTACCTCGGCAAGACTGAGATTTATCGAAGAGATACCCGAGTTTTGTAGAAAGCTAGAAATTCCTATACCAGATAACTAACTAGAACAAATAGGGCGACATGGGGAGACAGTGGGGTGCCATGTTTTTCTACTCTTTTGCAACAAGGGGGATGGGGGGTGGAGGGGGCGGAGGAAGGGGAGACAAAGGAAATAGAAATAATGAGATACAGAGAGGGATTTGGAGACCTGGACTCGTTCACTGCACCGGCAACATCCCCCTGGTGGCAGGGGAGTGGGGATTAACGGTGCCGAGCAGAACTCCACCTCGGGCCTAGGGTACAGAGTACCTAAAGGGGTACTAAGGGAGAAATTCCTGCACTAAGACCATGAGGTCAAGGTTCCAACAAGGGAGGGGGGAGGAGGGGGGGATGGGGGAAAAAAGGATTTGTTTATTTTGGGAGGAGGGAGGGGGGGAGGGAGAGAGACGGGGAGGGAGGGGATGGGGGATCTGTATTTCTACCTTTTAGGAAGAGAGAGAGAAGAAAAAAGGGAAAGAGAAAAAAAGAGAGATCTGAATAACTGACGTAAATTGTATTACATACAATGTAAGAGGTCTTAATTCTCCAGAAAAAAGGCACATGATATTAAAGGAACTGGAAAGGTATTCCGCAGAAATAGTTTTCCTCCAGGAGACACACCTAGCTCTAGAGGATAACACAAAAATATACTCGCGTACGATCCCAACCTGGTACTATGGAGATTCCTCAAATAAAAGATCAAAGGGAGTAGCCATAGGTGTGGGGAAGAATATACGTTTTATAGTAGAAGATAGAAGAGTTGACCCTGAAGGTCGCTACCTGTTCCTAAAAGGGAATTTACAGGGAAAAAAATATACATTAGCAAACGTATATTGCCCAAATAACCATCCCAAAAAATATTTGAATGGGATCCTAAATGCTTTAATGGATTTTAAGCAAGGTCATGTAATTCTAGCAGGGGATTTCAATTTTTCAATGGAGCATAGACTTGATAGTACGTCTGGTGCACCGATAAGAGATAGTAAACAATTTAAATTGGTTAAAAAAATAATAATATAATCATCAACTTGTAGATCCATGGAGGGTGGCACACCCAAGTAAAAAAGATTATACGTACTATTCAACGGTGCACGACACGTATTCGAGATTAGATCATATATTAATCGACCAAGAGCTCTTGGAACATGTAGTGGATGCCTCTGTAGGAGTTACATCAATTTCAGACCATGCTCCCGTAATGGTAAAAATAAGATTTAACAATATAGAACAAAGAAAGGGTACATGGAGTTTAAATGAGGACCTCTTAGATAATAAAGAAGTAGGTGAGATAATATCAAAGGAAATAGAAGAATATTTTAAAATGAACAAAACACCAGATGTAAGCGTAGCAACGATATGGGAAGCTCATAAGGCGTACATAAGAGGTAAACTGATAGCCATAGGAGCAGGGAAAAAGAAAGAAAGAGATCTGAATAGGAAAAATCTATTAAAGGAACTGAATGACCTGGAACAAAAAGATAAAAAACAGGTAGATAGGGAAACACACCAAAAGATAATAATCAAGAGAGGTCAACTCAGAGACTTGATGGAACAGGAAACCAGAAAAATATTTAAAAATGTGACAAAGGAAAGGTACGAGTGGGGGAACAAACCTGGGAAATACTTAGCAAGAATAGCAAAGGGGAAAAAAACTTCAAACTACATAGTTAAAATAAAAAATCAGAAAGGAGAGATGAAATTTAAAACATCTGAAATCGCAGAAATATTTAAGACATACTATAGTACACTATACGATATTAGAGTGAAAGAGACACAACAGGAAGAGGAAAACAGGAAACATAGAACACAGGAATACCTGGAACAAACTAACTTACCAAAAATAACAACTGAAAGTGCAGAGAGTTTAGAAGACCCAATCACGCAAGAAGAAATAAATAAAGCCCTTCAAGAAACAGCAGGAGGGAAAAGTCCAGGGCCTGATGCATTTCATATTAAGTACTATAAAAATTTTTAAAAACAGTTGGTCCCAGAGCTATGTAACTACTTTAATAGAATAGGGGAAGATGTAGAAATAAGAAAAGAATCTCTCCTTGCCAATATTTCGATTATACCAAATACAGGAAAAGATGGAACTATATGCTCCAACTATCGACCCATAGCGTTATTAAACACAGACATTAAGCTATATGCAAAAGTATTGGCAACGAGATTAAAAAGCTTAATGCCGGAACTAATTAATGCAGACCAGGTGGGTTTCGTGGCAGGGAGGGAAGGGAGAGATAATAGTATAAGAACACTACTATTAGTTCAGAAAGAGAGAGAGGGGAAACCCCCAGTTGTACTCATGTCAATAGATGCGGAAAAAGAATTTGACAGAGTCGACTGGGGGTTTATGATGGATACACTTAGGTATGTAGGTCTGGGACCAAAGTATATGAGATGGATTAAAAACCTATATACCCACCCAACGGCGAGGGTAAAGGTAAATGGGAGTGTGTCGTCTGTATTCGAGATGTATAACGGAACGAGACAAGGGTGCCCGCTCTCACCCCTCCTGTATGTGTTGGCATTAGAACCTTTACTGTCAAATATACGGAACAGCCGGGATATAGGGGGGGGGTGAGAATTGGAGAGGAGGAACATAAAGTGGCAGCATATGCAGACGACATACTCCTATACCTAACAAGACCAAGGTTGTTATTGCCCAATGTGATCAAAGAAATAAAAAAATATGGGGGGCTTTCAAATTTCAAGATAAACCCAATTAAGACAGTAATCTTGAACTTAGGTATAGATAGAGAAGAAAAAAGATTATTACAGAGAGAATTCCCGTTTACCTGGGAAAAAAAACCCTTAACATACTTAGGAATTAAAATAACTCCAACGCAAGAAGGACTGTACCCTGCCAACTTTCTTCCTTTATTAAACAAAATCAAAACAGAATTAAAAAACACCTCCAAGAGACCCATTACATGGATAGGAAGGATCAACATATTAAAAATGATGATCCTACCGAAAGTAACATATAAACTTCAGATGCTTCCAATAGAAATACCCCATTTTTTCTTTAAGCTGATTAGAACGATTATCCTGAACTACATATGGCAAGGGAAAAAGGCTAGAATTAAATATACACTGCTAACCCGGGAAAAAAAAAGAGGGGGGGGTGGCCCTACCAGATTTAAAAAGATATCACAAAGCGATCATATTAGCCAGGTTAATGGAATGGGCAAATCCACACACAAAAAAGAAGTGGGCACAAATGGAAGACACTTTAAGAAAGACTCAGTTAAAAAAAAAAACATATGGATACCACCGAAATTTAGAGCACTAGGTAAAGAAACACATAATATAACTAGAAAAGTATGGAAAACATGGGATACACTGTATAGACACGAAAAATGGAAATATAATTCTCCATTTATTCCATTAGCAGACACAACGTTTTTTATACCAGGAAACGGCACACGATTGGGAAAACAAATGGGAACTGCACAATTAAAAGACATCACTTCACTAGGAAAAATAATGACAAAACAAGAGTTAAATAAGAAGCACGGGTGGGAACAGCTTAGTGACTGGGAATATCTCCAAATAAAACATTTAGTAAGCACTATCCCACAACCAATTAGAAATGAAAAAGCGCTAACCCCCATAGAAAACATATGTAGTATAGAGAAGCCTTTGAAACATGGGATATCGCAGGTATATAAAATACTAACAGAATTAGAAACGGAAGGATCATTACCCTTTTTAGAAAAATTGAGTCAAGATCTGGGTAAAGAAATAGAGGAAAAACAAATAATAGAATCAGTTTATAGTTTTGCATCTGACATAGCGACGATAGAAACAAACTATGAAAACATGGTACGTTGGCATTTGACCCCAGAGAGAATGAATAAAATACATCCTAACAACTCCCCATTGTGCGGAAGAAGATGCGGGCTCTTAGGAACGACAATTCATATGTGGTGGGGATGCCCCAAAATAGAGGAATATTGGACTGAAATCCTGGAGTATATAGAAATAGTAACTGGAGAAAAAATCTTACAAAGTGCCCGGACATGCCTATTCCACGGCACAAACAAAACAAAAAAGGAATACAGAAAAACGTTAGTCCCATCCCTGCTAAACGCGGCAAAGGGGTTAATTCCAAAAAACTGGTTATCAATAAAAAAGCCAACCATAAAAGAATGGATACAGCAAGTTGACTATATCGCTGAGATGGAATACCTGAGCCGGGGAGAGCAGGGAAGGGGGGAAAGTAACAGAGTAAAATGGGAAGAATGGAGAGTTTTCAAACTGTCAGATAAATATGCGAAGGGAATGATAGAAAAAGATAAATAATAAAATAGAGTAGAAAAAAGAGAGAAGGGAAAGAGAGAGGAGAAAAAGTAGAGGAAAGAGGAAGGAAATGACAGATCCGGGGGGGAGGGGGTAGAAGAAGGGGAGGGAGGGACACGGGTAATAGGGTAAAAATGGGAAAATTAGGAAAAATGTATATACCTGTAATCTTTTTGATAAGTTGAAACTGTATTACACCAATGTGGGTGTGTGCTGTATAATTTTAACAGATTTTCCAATAAAGAGTTAATTTAAAAAAAAAAAAAAAACAACGTAAATAATTCCAGTTCACCTATATTTTAAGGACATACGCAATACACGACAGAGGATTTTTTTTCATTTCAAATATAACATACACATATATACAGTTTGGTTGAAACAGTAAAAGTTTTCGCTGTGGTTCCATCGACATCAGCCGGGCCTACTGTTGAAATCGACGGTAAAGTTGAGTCTACTAACGGCACAAATGTCCAACGATCTTTCTGAACCAGTTTCTAGCTTAAAGTGGTTGTAAAGGCAGAAGTGTTTTTTTTATCTTAATGTATGCATTAATATAAAAAATCTTCTGTGTGCAGAAGCCCCCCTTATACTTACCTAAGCCCCATCTCAATCCAGCAATGTTGCACGTGAGCCACGAAGTTCCTGGGACTCTCCCTTCTCATTAGCTGAGATGGCAGCGGTCCCATTGGCTCCGTCTGCTGTCAATCAAAGTTAGTGAGCCAAAGAGGAAAGAGGCGGTGGGGCCAAACCGCAGCTCTGAGTCTGAATGGACACACATAGCAGCGGAACTGGTGCCCCCATAGCAAGCTGCTTGCTGTGGGGGCACTCAGCAGTAGGGAGGGGCCAGGAGTGACGGCAAGGGACCCGAGAAGAGGAGGATCGGGGCTGCTCTGTGCAAAACCATTACACAGAGCAGGTAAGTATAACATGTTTTTTATTTTTAAACAAAAAAATAACAGGACTTTAATATCGCTTTAAGAGAGGTACAGGTAGTTACATTATGAATTTAGAATAAACTGAACAATATTTAAATTAATACATAACTTGATTAATTAGTATGTTTTTAATTTCTGCCAGAAGCTCAGATAAAGCAAAATAAATGGACAAACTAGACAGACCACCTGTCCTTCTCTTGCTGTCAGTGTTATAATATTTTGTAATTCTAGTCATGTTGGGCTGGTTCGTTGTTCACTTTATGACAGGTTTTGTAAGTTTCCCCCATGAGTAATAGACAAAAACCCGTCAATAGCTATCAAGAAGGACTTGAAACAGGTCAGTGTTCTACTGATCTCCAGAGGGGGTACCTATTAGCACAATAATGGATTGTTTCACAGATCAGCAATATATTTTTGACTTTGGTCCTCTCCTTTATTCCACATTACTATACTACATTTGATATGTAAATGTTTTTTCAGAAGCATCTGCCAACACATATCTCTTATGGGATGATTTTAATCTGAAGATGGCACTAGTGTGTTAGCGCAAGAGAGATAATGAAAGCTATATAAGTCCTTGATAATTTCATCTTTATACTGATGAGGAGCAATGTGTCCTGTGGCATTTAGCCCATCAACAGCACAATATTATGGCACCAAAAATGAATACCACAAAACAATTACATGTGTTGTAATGCAATTTATATTTCTGAATTTGGAGATGTCTTGGTGAAAGCAATGAAGTCTATTCTCTCTTGTAAGACACCGAGGGGTTGATATTACTAAAACTGGGGAGTCCACAATCTGGAGCAGCTGTTCATGGTAGCCAATCAGCTTCTAACTTCAGCTTGTTCAATTAAGCTTTGACAAAAAAAAAATCTGGTACAGCTGTGCATGGTAGCCAATCAGCTTCTAATTTCAACTACTTTAACACACAAACACACAATCATTTATTTTATATAATTTGAATAAACATTAAGTTTCATACCAGTGGCTTTGGTGCGTGGGGTAACACACCGTCGTTCAGTAAAAAGTATTTGATTGCCAATGAAGGTATTATCTTATTTACTTAAGGCATTAGTTAGTAAAAAATAGCTTATGACTTCAGCTTGTTTAATTAAAGCAGAATCCCCCCCCCAAAAAAAACCTGTAAGACAAAGGCGGTATAATGAACTAGTATGCATCGCATACCACTGAGATGGTTGACATCTTCCCCGCATACTAGCTCATTATGAAATACTTACCTTAGAACGAGGTGTCGGGAACTTACCTGATCCACGCCGAGGGAGATGTCATCTTGCCTCGGCGTGTCTTCCGGGAATCGCCGCTCCAGCGCTGTGAGTGATGTCGTCACTCCCGCACGTCGGCAAGGTCCGGCGGCTGCCGGACTTTAGCCGAGAATCCCCGCTACGCATGTGCCACTGCAGTCAGCGGCTCATTGCGGGGGGGATATCTCCTAAACTGTAGAGGTTTAGGAGATATTCTTTTTACCTACATGTAAGCCTTATTATAAGCTTACCTGTAGGTAAAAGTTAAAAAACAGGGTATACAACCACTTTAAAGCCTCCCCTGTATTTTTTCAACACATACACATACCTTTGTTCTAAGTCTTCTTATTGGTCCGATGATGTCACAGCATCTTCGTCTCCTTGCTCCAGCACAAAAGAGGGTAAGTATTTTGAATGGCTAAGGAGCCCCCTAGGGGGATGTACAGTATAAACAAAAGACTGGGCTCGCAGTAAATGGGTAGAATGACCAATTGTTCTTCTGTCTTGAAGAGGACTGCTGGGACTGGATGAAGGAAGAAGTCAAGGACAGCACTGGAGAGTGGAGAGGGTAAGTAGACATTTGTATTTTTTTTCTCATTGGGGGGTGGGGAGCCATAGAAAAATAATTAAGTCGAGTTATACTTAAAATAAAACTTTTGGTTTGCTCTCAGAAATCTGTGTCTACTCTCACCTCAGCCTAACAGTACAGGAATGATAGAGGAGTGTACAGACATGGCATAACCCTACTGACTACCGGTTATTTTAAAACAATTTGGGTAGAGACACAAAATAATTCTGTGTTTAAATTAGAAGATTGAAATCCAACCAAAGTGGTGGCCCCCATAGCTCAAAACAAAATGAATAGGTCATATTTAGAGGTGAGCTTGGATTCGGTCTGAACTGGGTTCATTCCAAACCTTGAAAGTTAGCTCCCAATGATGGGCTGTCGACTTGTAATTTCCTGCCCTGCAGCTGTGTTTACAAAGAGACAGGATAGCACGTGACATGTGCACATATTAGGTTAATAATGTTAAAGCGGAGTTCCATGTGTAGCGGGCAAGGGTCTCACACTCCCAATCCCCTCTATTAAAGTTCTCGCTCGCAATGTCTCTGGTCTAGGGGTATGATGGGAAAGGGAGTGGGTCCGCTACGCCAGGCTTCCACCACAGATGTATAAGTGGTATTGGTCAGAGTTATTTCTTTACCTTCGGGCCTGTATTGTGCATCGAATCCAACCGTCTGCCAGGAAACTGAGTCTCACACCGTTGCAAGTCCAACACTCCTTTATTCAGAGACTTACTTGCTTACAAACAGAACAGGAGGTGTGAAAGTGTAGATACATAGGCCCAGACACAAGTTCTTTCCGCCACTCTCCTCCAAAGAGTGGGCTATGGTCTCCGCACGAGGGAAATTCACCTTCCGGACGGTCTCCGACAAGAGGCTCACCCGTCACCGGCAGTATGCTGCACCGGGTCTTCAGATGAGGAGCTCTACCCGGTCCATTACGTCCACCTCGGATTAAGGCGTCCACCTCCGGAGCACCCTAGGATCCTTCCCTCGTGGAACTCAGTGTTGGGCACTGAGTTCCGGACCTCCGTCCAAGTACCTCATCTCAGGCTAAAGGTGCCTGAGATGTAACACGACCTCCGGTGGTCCTCCAGGCCTAGTGCCCAGAGGACGAGAAACACGAACTCCGTCCGCAGGCTAAAGGTGCCAGGAACAACGAACCCCGTGACAAAATGGCCGGCCCCTTTATACCCCTCCCCGGCATGCATAGCGGGTTCCCCGCCCCACCACACGGCTGCCGAAGTAGGACAAAAAAGGATTCGACCCAGCAATGATTTGTCCGTCGGCCCAAAGTGACAGCGCCACCCGGTGGACCGCCGGAGATACACCACTGGTGTCACCGCAAAAATTCAAAATTACTGGTGGGAAAGTAAACACCCGCTACACACTCAAAAGTGGAACTTCCGCTTTAAGTACTCCTTGCCCCCTTACATGCCACATTTGGCATGTAATTTTTTTGGGGAGGAAGTGGGTTCTTTGTTTTGAAGGGGACTTCCTGTCCCACTTCCTCCTTCCGCCTAAAAGGCCGCCTAGGTGACTCCTCCTATCCCCCTAGGCGGCCCCTCCCTCTAGGCGATCTTCTGGAACACGTGACCGGTCCCAGAAGATCGCCTATCCACTCCGAGAGCGCAGCGCGACTCGCGCATGTGCAGTGCACGCCACGGCTGGGTGCCCACAGTTCCAATGGAGGCGCCGCAGAGAGGAGGGGGAAAGGAGTGGGCCTCCGTGCGCTGGACCGTGGGACAGGTGAGTGGCTGTTTATTAAAAGTCAGCAGCTTTTTGTAGCTGCTGACTTTTAATAAACTAGAAATAGCCTGGAACTCTGCTTTAAGAGCATTCTGGCCCTTTTTTGTATGTCAAGTGCCCTTGGCTCATTGGCCCAGCCATGACAGCTAACTTCCAAGTTCAGACAGACTTGGGTTCGGGCCAAACTCAAACCCAAGTTCATCACCGGTTATAATCAAAGACCAAAAAAAGATGTGGTGTTAAGAGAGAAAGATTTTTGTTCATACCAGGGCTTCTTCTTGGCCACATGATCACTGCTAAAGTGGAGACAAGCTCTGCCAGAATGTCACTAGCCCAAGCCCATTTTGCTAAAACCAATATTCATTCACATGATTGGTGCCAACATACAGAGAAATTCCTTTATTTCAGGAAAAAGGTAGATAACTGAGACCTGCCTTTATCTTTTAAGTTCATTAGTTAGGAGAAGATTACAATTACAGAATAGGTCTGGTTTACGTAGAAATAGCCTATCACATACCGGAATATGGAATGCTGTATTTAAATGCATTGGCATGTCACATCAGGGGACTTTTTTTTTGTAATATTTGAGAAAGTGATGAGAAGCCTGACAGACTTTCTATATTTTACCACATCCTGTCATAGTTCATATGCCATGTAATTCCTTCCCAAATGCGTAATATTCTGCAAATAGCTGGCTGGTGTAGGATACATGCACAGCATCTTGATTAATTGACATTTTTGACATATGTTATGTGTGGTGTGTTATAATGAGCTTTACTTAAAGAAATTTATAAAACATGTTACATAATCATCTGTGGGCCACTTTTACTAAGGTGAGTTTTTCATAACATTTTACTAGAATATTTATTTTACTAAGGACTAAATGTCATGTCAGGAGTTGTGCAGTACTGTGAAATATTTTGATTCATTTTTTATCAAATAAAAAAATGTTGACCCACTCTCCCCAATACAAATACACCAGAAATACCAGCCAGGCACAACAAGCGCGATTTTCTGCATACAGTAGACAGCAGATCAACAATAAATAATCAATAGTAACCACTTGCATGGTCATGCAGTGCTGTACACAAATGAAATTGATATCCCTTTTCCCCAGAAATAGAGCTTTCTTTTGGTGGTGTTTGATCACCACTGGGTTTTAAATTTTTTGCGCTATAAACAAAAAAGACCGACAATTTTGAGAATTTTTTTTTTTTTTTTTACTTTCTGCTATAAAACATATCCAATCATTTTTTTTTTAAATTACATAGGCCAATATGTATTCTGTTACATGTGGTACATGTTACATGTGGTTGGTAAAAAAAAAAAACCCTTTCAAGCATATATTGATTGGTCTGAGCTAAAGGTATAGCATCTACAAACTATAGTATATATGCTGGAATTTTTATTTATTTATTTTTATACTAGTAATGGTGGCGATCAGTAACTTATAGCGGGACTGTGATATTGGGGTGGGCAATCTGACACTAAAGCCCTGTACACACGATCGGTTTTACCGATGAAAACAGTCCGATGGACTTTTTTCATCGGACAAACCGATCGTGTATGGGCCCCATCGGTCTTTTTTCCATCGGTGTTAAAAAAATAGAACATGTTATAAATTTATCTGATGGAAAAAAAAAAACGATAGCAAATTACTATTGTCTGTGGGGAACTCCATCGGATAAAAAACCCATGCATGCTCAGAATCAAGTCGATGCATGCTCAGAAGCATAGAACTTAATTTTTCTTGGCTCATCGGAGTGTTTTACGTCACGGCGTTTGGGACGATCGTTTTTTTTGACTGATGGTGTGTAGGCAAGACTGATGGAAGTGAGCTTCATCGGATTTCCGATGGAAAAATCCATCGGTTTAAAATCCATAGGAAATCCGATCGTGTGTACAGGGCTTTAACTGACACTTTTGACACTTTGTGGGAACCAGTGACACTAAGCATTCTGATTCCTGTAGTTTTTGGGATTTTGATCTACAGTGGTGTGCAGCCATTTCTTCTCATTTCAACCAGTAATGCCGCGTACACACGACCGCTTTTCTCGACGAGAAAAACTGCATTTTTTCTTTTCGCCGAGAAAAACGATCGTCTGTGGGCTTTATGTCGTTTTTCTCGTCGAGAAAAACGGCATAAAAAACGACGAGAAAAATTAGAACATGTTCTAAATTTTCTCGTCATTTTTCCCGTCATTTTTTCTCTTGACGAGAAAAACGACCGTCTGTGGGCTCCGCGGCAGTGTTTCCCTATGGGAAAACTGCCGCGGAGCCCACAGACGGTCGTTTTTCTCGTCAAGAGAAAAAATGACGGGAAAAATGACCGTGTGTAGGGAACCAAGCGGTTCCCTCGTTTTTCCTGTCATTATTCACGCCGGTTTTTTAACCGCCGTGAATAATGATCGTGTGTACGCGGCATGACACTAATACAGTAATCAGCTCTAAATGTATACAGCACATAGTAAACACAAAAGTAAACACAAAAACACTGGTTAGCCATGCATTTAACCCTTTGATCGCCGTAGATGTCTATGTCTATGGCGATCAAAGGGTTAAATGCGTGGCTAACCAGTGTTTTTGTGTTTACTTTTGTGTTTACTATGTGCTGTTTTTACTAAGGGATGTGGTGGATTTTATTCTCTGCTTTGCAGGGAAACAAAACCCACCACATCTTTGCTGACAGAATAGAGCTCTGCCTTGTTTACATTGGCAGAGCTCTGTACTGTGTCTCTCCTCGCCGATCAACGGGTGCCGGCGGACATACAGTGTGCTCCCCTACCCGGAAGTGCCAGGTCTAGTGGTCAGCAAGCGGTTAAAAATAGTTCAACTATCTGCGAACCCAGTCATTTTCAACCAGGGTACCATGGAACCCTAGGGATTCTCCATAAGTAACATTGGGTACCAGGGGAGGGCTGGCAGCCTTAGGCCTGGGGGGCAAATCCAGTCAAGTGGCCCATTGAACCACCGAATCAGCTCACCATCCATTGACACAACATTCCCCGCACACAGGGAGAGAGAGAGAGGGGGGGACTGCTCCATATTGCCTGAGAGAGACCATTTGACACTGCCTGCACAGAGAGAGAGAGGCCACTTGGCACTGCCTGCACAGAGAGAGAGAGAAAGAGAAAGAGACCGCTTGACACTGCCTGCACCGAGAGAGAGAGAGAGACACCATTTGACACTGCCTACACAGAGAGAGAGAGACCGCTTGACACTGCCTGCACAGAGAGAGGCCACTAGGCACTGCCTGCACAGAGAGAGAGAGAGACCACTTGACACTGCCTGCACAGAGAGAGAGACCATTTGACACTGCCTGCACAGAGAGAGAGGCCATTTGACACTGCCTGCACAGAGAGACCGCTTGACATTGCCTGCACAGAGAGAGAGACCGCTTGACACTGCCTGCACAGAGAGAGAGAGACCGCTTGACACTGCCTGCACAGAGAGAGAGAAAGACCATTTGAAACTCCCTGCACAGAGAGAGACCGCTTGACACTGCCTGCACAGAGAGAGAGAGAGACCATTTGACACTGCCTGCACAGAGAAAGAGCCAGCTTGACACTGCCTGCACAGAGAGAGAGACCATTTGACACTGTCTGCACAGAGAGAGAGACCATTTGACACTGCCTGCACAGAGAGAGAGAGAGACTTCTTGACACTGCCTGCACAGAGAGAGAGAGAGAGAGAGACAATTTGAAACTGCCTGCACAGAGAGAGACCCCTTGACACTGCCTGTACAGAGAGAGACCATTTGACACTGCCTGCACAGAGAGAGAGAGACCGCTTGACACTGCCTGCACAGAGAAAGAGAGAGAGACCATTTGACACTGCCTGCACAGATAGAGAGAGACCACTTGACACTGCCTGTACAGAATAAGACCATTTGACACTGCCTGCACAGAGAGAGAGAGGAACTGCTTCACACTGCCTGCACAGAGAGAGAGAGACTGCTTGACACTGCCTGCACAGAGAGAGAGACCATTTGACACTGCCTGCACAGAGAGATCACTTGGCACTGTCTGCACAGAGAGAGAGACTGCTTCACATTGCCCGCAGTGCAAAGGGGTCACTCTCTGTGGGGGCAGTCCGAATCGGTCACTCTCTGTGGGGGCAGTCCGAATTGGTCACTCTCTGTGGGGGCAGTGCGAAGCGGTCACTCCGTGGGGGCAGTGCGAAGCGGTCACTCTCTGTGGAGGCAGTGCGAAGCGGTCACTCTCTGTGGGGGCAGTGTGAAGCAGTCACTCTCTGTGGGGGCAGTGCGAAGCGGTCACTCTCTGTGGGGGCAGTGCAAAGCGGTCACTCTCTGTGGGGGCAGTGCAAAGCGGTCACTCTCTGTGGGGGCAGTGCGAAGCGGTCACTCTCTGTGGGGGCAGTGCGAAGCGGTCACTCTCTGTGGGGGCAGTGCAAAGCGGTCACTCTCTGTGGGGGCAGTGCGAAGCGGTCACTCTCTGTGGGGGCAGTGCAAAGCGGTCACTCTCTCTGGGGGCAGTGCAAAGCGGTCACTCTCTGTGGGGGTGAAAGTTTTCCAGCCATCAGAATACAGTGATCACTGCTGGCTGCTATAGCAGCCAGCAGTGATCGCCCCAAAAACAAAGAAGAAAGACACGCTGGCTGTACTGAAGTCAGTTGATAGATTGAATTCTGTACAACCAGTCTGCACATAGATCGAAATTCTGCTGGTTCAGCAGAAAATTAAATCTGTCTACGGTGGCTTAAGTTCACCAGTCTCTGGGTATAATAATATCCTCAAATCTTCTGAAAGGGGTGCTCCACTTAGATGTAGAAATTTACTTTGAACTCCACCTTATTTCCAGAACTCTTTAGGTATTAGATGTGCAAACAATAAGGTGAGAGGGCATCTAATACCTACTGAGAGTAATGGAAACAAGGTGGAGTTCAAAGTGAACCGTGCCATTACTTGGAGGGATTGGCATTTAGGGGGTTAAAACAGGCAGGGAGGAAACCTCCTCTGCCTGTCACTTTTCAGTGGAGTAGCAGTGCCTGCTGCAAGTGAATACAAGCCTTTGGGCTCACAGTTGTGTACTGGCAGTTTTCCATAGCCATAGTCCCTCAGACTTCTTTTAGGTTGCACATTTTTGCTGCATTTTCTGGAAGTGCACCAAAGATGCAGCATTTAGGACGTTTTGTGCACTTTCAGAACATGCAGTAAAAATGTGCAACCTCTATGGAACCAGGGGTGACATGCAGGAAGACTGCCAGTACACCAGCACTGCAAACAAACCACATCATGCCAGTATGAGCCCACATCAACACCTAGGAGGGCAAGGTAGTGTCACAGGCTGCTAGGGAAAAAAAAACTCTTTAGCTGCAGAGAGGGGGAGGGAGGAGGAACTCACTTACTCGGACGGTCCCAGCCTCCCAGGAGACTCACTGTATTCGAGCCGACTGCTCAGATTTAACTTTCCCGCCCATACATTCCTCTTCAAGACAGCACACGGGTTGCCCGGAGTGTGGGCGGGGAAACAGAGAACAGGTCCGGCCTCTGCCAGCCAATCGTGTGGAGGAGGGAGGGGCAGGGCAGAGCTGTGTAACACAGACTGTCGGCCCTGAGACATCGCTGGCTCACAGTACTGGATGAAGATGCCGCACTCGGCCAGCTCAAAAACTGCGCGTGTGCGGTTCTGATCTGGTGACACAGCGGCCTTTGTAGAGCATATGAGAGCAGCCCAGGGGGCAATTGCATCTCTGCCCCCCAGCCCAGCCCTCCCCTGTTGGGTACCTTGAGCTGTGGCTGATTGATCTCCCATCTGATGGTGCTTCCATAGCTCCTGGACCAACACCACTTGACAGAGCCAGCACCATGGCACCAATGATCTTTTTAGCTGTCTGTAATGATGACTTTCTGATCACCATTGTAATGGCTTTATTTTTCCCAGTGACCCCTGCTGAATTTACTTTAGCAGGGGTTCCCTGAGACCTGAAAAATATTTTATTTGCACTAATCCAATCATATTCATATGAAAAGATTTGTTTAGGACTGGGCAGTGCCTATTATACTAGTGCTCATTATTCAGGGTATTCCTAGTACTTGCTTAAAATTTATGTTAAACATAAATGTAGTATTAGTACCACTAAAAAGTATCACTTATTCTTGCATTCAGATTTATTTTTTGATTATCTTTAATAATTCTGTGACTAAACGGCATACAATATTCTGCAATAATTCAATGCGGTAATACAACTCACTAATCTGGTCTTTTGTGAACTAAGGCTAAGTGTTTGTAACCAACCATGAGACTGTAAATGTGTTATGTTGATAAATAACAATTACATCTAAACCTAAAACTTTTGAGAAAACTGTGAGAAATTAAGATACACAAAACAGTAAATAGATACAGTAAAAACCTTCACCACTTTATGGGTTTAGAGTTTATCTAAAATTTCCCTAAGTGTATTGGTTCTAATTCTGTTAAAAATATATATATATATATTTTTTTAACAGTTAACATTTTAAAAACATTATGGTCACAAGAGGGCCAAAAAACAGGGTGATAAACAGGGGCATAACTACAGGTGTTGCAATTGCGACCTGATCCCATGCTCTGGGGGGGGGGGGTGGCACATAGAGCAACTGGTCCCTCCTCTCACTCCCGCAGGCATTCAGTGGTGGGGATAATTTTTTCTATATGCTGCCCCTTCTATCCAGTGTCCGCTTCTTTCTGCTGCCCTTGGGCCCCTGCGTTCTTCCCATTGCCCCGCCCATTCTCCCCCCTGCAGCTCTGCCGGCTTCCCACCTCCCCTCTCTTACTGGCTGCTTTCTTATCTGAATGGACAGAGTCAGTGATCAGTATCGACTGTCCAGTCATAACTGAAGCATAGTGAACCTAATGGGGCTCCTAAAAATATTGTAAAAAAAAAACTAAATTGTAAAAAAATAAATAATAAAAAAAACTACTGACACCAGTGGCGGAACTACCAAGGTCAGAGGGAAGAGCCACGGGCTCAGCGGGAATGACCACGATTGAGGGTCAGGGGGGACTCAGGGGGGCCCTTCATGGGTTCTTGCATCGGGCTGTGAAGGTTCTAGTTATGCCTCTGGTGATAAAGCTTTCTTTATAGAGATGACTCTGATCTTCATGATACCTAGTGCCCTTTCTGTGTCCTGCAAATGTAGACTGAAGATAATGGGGGTGATTTAGTAAAGGCATATAGGCTTACTTTGCAAGTAAATTTTCCCTTTGCTTAGTGAATGTGGTGAAAAAACACTTTGCAATGAATACCCAATCACGTGCAAGGTAAATAAAAAACAGTATTTATATTTGCATCTGATTAAATCGACCTTTCCCAACCTTTATAACAAGGAGGATCCCTTGAAATCACTTTCTAGTCCCAGGGAACCCCTACAAATAAATACTATGTCTACAGCTTGGTACATTAGTGTGATGAACAGTGGAAAGAATGCTTCTTAAATTGGTGGTCAGTGGGAAGAATACCCTCCTTACAGATAGCTAAAAAGATTGTGTCAGTGGTGTCAGTGGTTACTTATCTGAGAGGCAGAAATTGTCCATTGCTTATGGAATCCTAGGGCCCCAAGTAACCCTGGTTGAGAAAGACTGGATTAGATGATGGAAGTCAGCAGAGCTTCATTTCATTTCTTAAAGTAAGGGAAAATCCCTTTACAAAGTAAACAGCCTTTTTGCTTTTAGTAGGCCAAGTCCAATGAGTCTTTGACTTTCTCCTCATCTATTACCCAATGGCGGGTCACTGAAGGAACGAAGTTCAGATATCGGCAGCAAAGAAACCCCACGGTTTTCTGCATTCATTGCTTCAGTTTTTGTTTAAATGCCATGATGTATACTATAAACAGTAACCTTCGGCAGTCAACAAGTTAAATAAAAATTTCTTTTTACATTTTACAAGGACTAAAGCAGGGAAATCTTTAGTCTTGAAAGTCTGCATACCTGCCTTTTAAGAATGTCTCATACTTTTTACTTCTTTTTTTTTTTGCTTTTGCCACAGAATTCAAGAGACGAGTGTGCCACTTTTCCTAGCTGTACAATATAAGGAGCGAGATTTCATTGCAAAAGGGACAGTACTGGGAATTCCAGCAATTGGCATAGGTGTGTGTACAGGGTGTGTCAGGTGTGCCTGGGCACACCCTAATCACCCAGTGTAGCGCAGATTCCCCCTGTTAAGACCCTTGATATTTCACCAAAGCCCCCTAACGGGGCTCCTAAAAAAATCTAATTGTATGTAGCGGGATCTCCGTTGAGGCCCCATGGACTACGTTACCCAGAACCCCGTTTGGCACCTGAGGTGTAATTTGCCACCGCACAGACTTCTGGGTGGGGTATAAAATGGGAGGGCGAGGCTAAGCCCGGCCTCTTTGGACACCGTGCGGCTGGCAAGAGGACTTCCTGTGCGGACCTGCTGCAAGTGCAAGGCCCGAGGATTTCCAGAGAGCCTTCCACCTCGCTGCGGAGCCTGTGCGGCATCTGACATCTACCTGCTTCGCGGACGTCAGTTGGACCAGAGATCCGGCTGTTGCAGATCCTGTGTGTGGAGACACAGCGGTGGGAGTCCCGGACTAGGATTAAGTCCGGAGGGGTGAGAGAGCACCTGCTCACAACTATAACCGAGTACTTTTGTTAGGCCTATTGACTGCCTTGGCCCATCGTGTTATACTTGCTATCCTGACAGGAGACTAGTTGCAGAACTGAGTTATATAGTCTCCGGGGAGTTGCTTCTATTGCTATAAACCATTATTGGATTACAAATTATTGTTCCTGTATGTGCACCACCAATCATCTTGCATGCAAAGATTCCTCACTTAAAGACTGAGCTTTAACTGAGTCAGGCCTGACTGGGAGTTTATAGCTTTATTGAGCGCCATATTGCTCACGGGGAGAATAGCTATATGTTAGTGTGTGATATAAATATATATGCACTATAGTTGACTAGTGTTATTATTACTGCAGGGCTCTGCATGTATGTGTTGTATGGTATTGATCGTTGACCTTTATATCCAAGTAAATCTATTATAGTTAATCATTCTGATATTAGCGTCCATTACTATATTTCACAACTGTTTGGATTATTGTGGGATTGTTTATAGACAGGTATAGAGCTATACCAACATACCAACCCTAGACTAGCTGTGCCAGAGGAGGGTCGAGTAGATTGTCGGGGGTTGGCTGTGCTGCGTACAGGGCCCGAAACAAAACCAGCGGCTCTCTTAGTTTGGGGGTATCGCTACATGTAAAAAAAACAAAAAACATAAAATAAAAACTACTGACACTGTCCACTGTCCTATTGACACCATTCTCTGCCCTACTGACCCCGTCAGTATATACTGTATACACATGCACACACACGCAAATGTGTTTAAGCTTTGGAGTGCACACCCATATGCAAAAGGCTGTACACACCTATGGCAATGGGGTTTTCCTCCCTAGAGCATAATTCTAACCTTTTTGAGATGGGAAGGAGAGACACCTATTAGCAAAAGTACGTAGGCATAGCACACACCCCCTGCCACACCCTTTACAGGATAATTATACAAAAACAAATGATTAGTTAACCACTTCCTACCGGGTCATAGACATATGACGCCGGCAGGAACCCTCCCTCCCTCCGGGCGGACGTCATATGACGTCCTTTTTTCCCGGCCGTCTATGGGGCGCGCGCGCACCCGCGGCAACGCTCGTGACCCGGTGAGTGTGCCCGGCGGTCGCGATGTCCGCTGGGCACCCACGATTGCCCACGATCACGGCAGAAGTGTGGATCTGTGTGTGTAAACACACAGATCCACCTCCTGTCAGAGGTGAGGAGACCGATGTGTGTTCCCAGTACAGAGGAACACAGATCGGTCTCCTCCCCTTGTGAGTCCCCTCCCCCTACAGTTACAATCACTCAATAGGGAACATATTAACCCCTTGATCGCCCCCTAGTGTTAACCCTTTCCCTGCCAGTCACATTTACACAGTAATTAGTGCAGTTTTATAGCACTAATCGCTGTATAAATGTGAATGGTCCCAAAAACGCGCCAATAGTGTCCGATGTGTCTGCCGCAATGTCACGGTCACAATAAAAATCGCAGATCGCCGCTATTACTAGTAAAAAAAATTAAAAAAATAAAAATGCCATAAATCTATCCCCTATTATGTAGACGCTATAACTTTTGCGCAAACCAATCAATATACGCTTATTGCAAAAAAAAATTACCAAAAATATGTAGAATACATATCGGTCTAAACTTAGAAAAAAAATTGTTTTAAAAAAAAAAAATTGTGATATTTATTAAATCAAAAAGTAAAAAATATTGCATTTTTTTCAAATATGTCGCTCTTCTTTTGTTTATAGCACAAAAAATAAAAACCGCAGAGGTGATCAAATACCACCAAAAGAAAGCTCTATTTGTGGGGGAAAAAGGACGTCAATTTTGGTTAGGTTCAACGTCGCACGACCGCGCAATTGTCAGTTAAAGCGACGCAGTGCTGCATCGCAAAAAGTGCTCTGGTCAGGAAGGGGGTAAATTCTTCCAGGGCTGAAGTGGTTAAACCCACAAGTGTTTTTTTTTTTTGTTACCACTTCTATTTCTTTATATTGGCTTTTAAAATTTACAAATGCAGCAATTTAGAATTTGAATGAAAGGTTTAACACCGTGGAACACTTTTTGAAAGATAAAAAGTGCATTTTATATACAACTATACAGTATAGATCAGAAATAAGGGAAAAATTAGAAGGAAAGAGGGACAGACAGTTGGGAGCGATGCTAAAGTCCCAAAGAGAGGAAAGGGTGATTTAGCCTGTGAGTGTCTATCTATAACATACTGTATATCAGTTTTACATGGACTCCTAAATAGAATAATTCATTTTGTACTCTAATAAATGCATTTTTTTTATATGAGTTCTATTACAGTATGCAAAATCAGCAGGGATGCTTTCTTTCTTGTTATCTCTTGAAGAAACACTAATAAGATTTTTTTTAAATCTACCAGAGGTGCATAAATCAATTTATAAATCATTTATATACCCAGCAAATACACAGGGTGAGTCATCTAAACCTGTATAGTTTAGAGGCCCCATACAGGTTATGTAATCCAGCATTTGTGAGAATGTTACAACCGTTACTGGAACAGCAGGGTGCTGCTAAAACTCTCTTTAATTCCATGGCTCGTAAAAATGATTAGACTAGTTGGCTATTTGGTAGTTGAAATTCCAAACATATCAATTTAAAGCCGCAATGGGGACTGCTGATAAATCTACCCCTGCAATGAGCTAAATGCTTGTTTACCTAATAGGGACAGGAATAAGTACATTCCATATTCCTCATTCCCATAGGTTTCCGCCTCCCCATGCGACCAGTCCACTTCACTTTGCTGACTTGCTGGTCACAGCTCTCTGAGTACCAGCAGTCCTGCATTGTATGAGGGAACAACCAGGGCCTGTACACATTCTGGAGTGTTGTACAGTGGAGGAGAGTACCGGTGGAGGGAGGCAAAAGGTAAGTATTTGTAGTTATTCTGTTCCACAGCCAAATGAGCATTTAATCCATGCACAGTGGGGGGCCCCACTGCCTGGGTACATTTAACAGTAGCCTGGAATTGGGCTGTAACACAATACAATATATTCTCTTTGAAGTGTTTTTTCTCTTTGGAGGGAACCTGTCATGAGACATATACATGTCCTGCCTATTCTACCCTCCATGTAAAATGTCATTGACCTGGCTTATAATAGTAAAAATAATAATAATAATAATAATTACTGTATAGAAGTAGTGTAGCGGGGTCCTCAATTTAAGGGGAGTGTTTGGGAGGTAGTATGCCCAAACACCTTGATTTGTCAGGGTTTACAACCATTTTATCCACAGGGAGAGTATTGGTGTGCAGTTCCCTGTGGCCTACAGGTGGCGCTGCCATGGTAGGCTGGGGTTGAACCACCAGTACAGGGCTGTGCTTTTTGTGTCCCCTCTCGGCAAACGTACAGCGGGGCGGGGTTAACCTGCTGTATACGCTGGGAGAGGAGATAAAAGGGGCAGACGCTGCCTGTTCAGGGTTAGTCGGTGGGGTCCTACCCCTGGTTCTGGTTCCAGTCCGCCCTGGGCGCCCTAGGCCCAGGGGCGGGTGTTCTCTGTTCCTGTTCCATCCTGGGCACCTTTAGTCCCAGGGTGAGGTACTACTCTGCTGTTCCTGTCCTTCCTGGATGCAGGGACTTGGAAGTTGCAGCAAAGGCCTGGGCCCAGCACCTTTGGCTGGGGTCCATCGGGGTTCGAGGAGTCTCAGGGTGCCGCCTTGCCAGGGGACCCGTATCTGAGTAGAGGAGGCCGGGTGAGGAACCGTTCTGAGGTAGTGATGAGCCGAACACCCCCGGGTTCGGTTCGCACCAGAACCCGCGAACGGACCGAAAGTTCGTACGAACATTAGAACCCTATTAAATACAATGGATGCGAACGTTCGAATTCTAAAGTGCTAATTATAACAACTATTATGCATGTTATTGTCCTAAAAAGGGTTTGGGAACCCGGGTTCTGCACCAGGGGACATGTATCAATGCAAAAAGAAGTTTTAAAAACGGTCGTTTTTCGGGAGCAGTCATTTTAATGATGCATAAAGTGAAAAAAAAAGTCAAATATTCCTTTAAATATCGTACCTGGGGGGTGTCTAAAGTATGCCTGTGAAGTGCCACGTGTTTCCCGTGTTTAGAACTGTCCCTGCACAAAATGACACTTCTAAAGGAAAAAAAAGCCATTTAAAACTGCTTGCGGCTTTAATGTAATGTCTGGTCCCGGTAATATGGATGAAAATCTTTAAGAAAAATGGCATAGCTACCCCATGACCCCCCCCCCCCTACCCCAGCCCATTACCAGCCCCTTTGGGTCTTGTATGGATATTAAGGGGAACCCCGCACATAAAATAAAAAAGGCCCTATATACTCTGAACAGCCGTATACAGGCGGTGCATACAAGACAGGGACTGTAGGTTTGTTCTTATGTAGAATGTGTTTGTAATTTTGAACAGGTACATTGTTGAAGTGTAGCTCCAGCCCAAAAATCTATTTTTAAACTTTTTGGAAAACATAGGTAAGGGTTATCACCCCTGTAACATTTGTTTTGCTGTCTGTGCCCCTGTTCAGAACATTTCACCTCACTTTCCGTCCCAATGACAACTGTTTTTGAAATGTGGTGTTTTTCTTGAAACAAGGATTGCTGATAAAGCATCAGTACAGAGGAGACACCTTTCTCCCATATTTATTCTTACAGGAGAGAATTTTCCTTCCTAGTGGTAGATTTCCTCTCACTTCCTGTTGTCTTCTTGCGTTTGCAAGTAGGAGTCATTTGTAAGTTGGATGTTTGAAAGTAGGGACCTGCCGTATATACTCTGCAGAAATAGGCCCCTTAGTTGTTGGTGTTGGCACAACACTGTAAGCACTCACAGTTACTCTTGGTTGGTGCTGGAACGCCCTGCTGTCAACTATTATATCAGGAATTTTAATTACATATAATTGTTGAACAGTGGTAGTAAAAATTGGGCCTTTGATGGTGGTGCTGGTGCCACAACATGTAAGCCCTGACAGTTACTCTTGGTGGGTGCAGCAATGGGCCCTGCTGTGAATTATTAGATCAAGAATTGTAATTGCATGCCCCTGTTGAACAGGGGCTGAAAAATTGGGCCTTTCGTGGTGGTGGTGGTGGTGGTGGTGTTGCCACAACACTGTAAGCCCTCAGAGTTACTCTTGGTGGGTGCAGGAATGGGCCCTGCTGTGAATTATTAGATCAAGAATTGTAATTACATGCCCCTTTTGAACAGGGGCTGAAAAATTGGGCCTTTCGTGGTGGTGGTGGTGGTGGCGTTGCCACAACACTGTAAGCCCTCAGAGTTACTCTTGGTGGGTGCAGCAATGGGCCCTGCTGTGAATTATTAGATCAAGAATTGTAATTGCATGCCCCTGTTGAACAGGGGCTGAAAAATTGGCCCTTAGGCACTGGTGGCACAACACTACAACCCCTCACAGATACTGTACTTGGAGCACAGCAATGAGCCCTGTTGCAAAGTATTGCTTCAAAAATTGTAATGACACGCCCCTGTTAAACAGGGGCTGAAAAATTGGGCCTTAGGCACTGGTGGCACAACACTACAACCCCTCACAGATACTGTACTTGGAGCACAGCAATGAGCCCTGTTGCAAAGTATTGCTTCAAAAATTGTAATGACACGCCCCTTTTAAACAGGGGCTGAAAAATTGGGCCTTAGGCACTGGTGCCACAACACTCCAACCCCTCACAGATACTGTACTTGGAGCACAGCAATGAGCCCTATGGCAAATTATTGCTAAAAAAATTGTAATTACACGCCCCTGTAAAACAGGGGCTGAAAAATTGGGCCTTAGCCACTGGTGGCGGCACCCATAAACAAAAATGATCTTCCAAGCTATCATCACCAATCGTATCATTGAGGACTCGGAGGAGGAGGATAGCCAGTCAACATAACAGCACAGGCACTCAGCATCAGCATCAGTCTTGAAGGGATGTGACATGTTAAAATCAATTAGTCTGTTATATCAGCATCAGGTGTGTGGTAGCTGGTGGTGATCCAAGACTGGTTCATCTTGATGAAAGTCAGTCGATCAACCGAGTCGGTGGACAGGCGCACCCTGTGATCCGTGACAAATCCTCCAGCAGCACTGAATGTGCGTTCCGAAAGAACGCTGGATGCAGGACAGGCCAGTAGCTCAATTGCATACTGTGCAAGCTCTGGCCAGTGATCCATCCTCAAGACCCAGTAAGCCAGAGGATTTTCGGTGGGGAAGGTGTCCAAGTCTGACCTTGCCCCTAGATATTCCTGCACCATGTTTATCAGACGCTGGCGATGGTTGCTGGAACCGATCATACTTTGGGGCTGCGGACTAAAGAATTGTCTGAACGCATCGGTCAGACGGCCACCTTCCCCACCGCTCCTTCTTTGACTGGCCGAAGCCTCAGCAACTCGTTGTCCAGGACCAGGAGTTTGTAACCTCCCAGTCTCTGGGAACGCGTTGCACAGACCTTTCTGCAAGGCCTCCCGGAGTTGTCTCATCCTCTGCTCCCTCTGCGAAGGTAACATAAGGTCCGCAACCTTACCCTTGTACCGTGGATCAAGGAGAGTGGCCAGCCAGTAATGGTCCCTCTCCTTGATCCGAAGAATACGAGGATCCTTCCGCAGACTTTGCAGGATCAGGGAGGCCATGCAGCGTAGGTTTGCTGAGGCATTCGCTCCGGAGTCCTCTGGGTCACTAAGGACGACATGATCCGCAGCCACCTCCTCCCAGCCACGTACAAGTCCACTGGTTTCTTGGGACTGTAAATCATCCCTAAAAGACTGCTGCTGATGATGCTGAGTGCCAGCCTCCACCTCCATGCTGACACAATCCTCCTCCTCCTCCTCCTCCTCCTCCTCTTCCTGTGCGATGGGTGGGACAGAAGGAACACTGTCTGGGTAAAGGGGGCCTTGAGAGGCAAGGAAGTCCTCCTCTTCCTGCCTCTGTTCTGCCTCAAGTGCCCTGTCCATTATTCCACGCAGCGTGTGCTCCAACAGGTGGACAAGAGGTACAGTGTCACTGATGCATGCACTGTCACTGCTCACCATCCTCGTGGCCTCCTCAAATGGTGCCAGGACAGTGCATGCATCCCTGATCATGCCCCACTGGCGTGGAGAAAAAAAACCAAGCTCCCCTGACCCTGTCCTGGTGCCGTAGTCGCACAGGTACTCATTGATGGCCCTCTGCTGCGTGTGCAGCCGCTGCAGCATGGCCAACGTTGAGTTCCACCTGGTGGGCATGTCACATATAAGGCGGTTCTTGGGCAGGTTCAACTCCTTTTGCAGCTCAGCCAGGCGAGCACTGGCATTATAAGATCTGCGGAAATGCACACAGACTTTCCTGGCCTGCCTCAGGACATCCTGTAAGCCCGGGTACCTGCCCAAGAACCGCTGCACCACCAGGTTAAGGACGTGAGCCACACAGGGCACATGGGTCAGTTGTCCCTGTCGGAGGGCGGAGAGGAGGTTGGTGCCATTGTCGCAAACCACCATTCCTGGCTTAAGCTGTCGTGGCGTCAACCACCTCTCGGCCTGGCCCTGCAGAGCAGACAGGACCTCTGCCCCAGTGTGGCTTCTGTCCCCCAAACACACCAGCGCAAGCACGGCATGGCATCTTTTTGCCTGCGTACTTGCGTAGCCCCGTGAACGGCTACGGAGCACCGCTGGTTCATAGGACAAACCACAGGAAGAGGCCATGGAGGAAGAAGAAGAGGAGGGGGTGGAGGAGAGAGGTGTGTCACAACCAGTAGTAGCATTTTGGAGGCGTGGCGGTGGAACAACCTCCAACACTACTGCACCTTGTCCTGCATCCTTCCCAGCTGCCAAAAGAGTGACCCAATGGGCCGTGAAAGAAAGGTAACGTCCCTGTCCATGCCTGCTGGACCATGAGTCAGCGGTAATATGCACCTTACCGCTGACCGCCCTGTCCAGCGAGGCCAAGACATTGCCTTCCACATGCCGGTAGAGAGCCGGAATAGCCTTCCGTGAGAAAAAGTGGCGTTTGGGAACCTGCCACTGAGGAACCGCACATTGCACAAACTCACGGAAGGGGGCCGAGTCTACCAACTGAAAAGGCAGCAGTTGAAGCGCTAGCAATTTAGCCAAGCTAGCATTCAACCGCTGGGCATGTGGATGGCTGGGAGTGAACTTCTTTCGACGGTCCAGCAGCTGGGGCAGGGAAATTTGCCTGCTAGAATCGGACGTCGGTGTACTGCTAGCAGAGTGGCCGCAAGTACTTGGCTGTGACACACCTAATTCTACACCTTCATTCCTCTCAGTGCATGTTTCAGAGAGGACTGAAGTTATAGTGGGGTTGGAGATCCCAGCTGATGCGGTGCAAGGAGAGGTCCGCTTTGTTCTTTGGTGTGGGTCTTTGAGGTAGGCTTGCCAACGAGCTGCATGGCAGGTCAACATATGTCTGGTCAGGCATGTGGTACCCAAGCGGCTGATGTTTTGGCCACGCGATATACGCTTGAGACATATGTTGCAAACAGCAGCTGTGCGATCTGATGCACTAGCCTCAAAAAAGGCCCACACCAAGGAACTTTTTGAATGACGGGCAGAGGCAGCGCCCTGCACAGGCGGAGCTCTGCGGTGTGATTCCGTCGGTGTACTGCCCTTACGCTGGCCACCAAAGGGCATCCTGCCTCGTTGGAGATGTGCCTCCTCCTCATCCTCCTCCTCCTCCTCTCTCCTATTAGGCACCCACGTGGAGTCAGTGACCTCATCATCCCCTCCCTCCTCATCACTGGAGCCAATCTGGCAGTATGCTGCAGCTGCTGGAACATGACTGCCAGATTGGTGTCCTTCTTGAGCATCCCCTCTGTCTGCTCTCACGCTACTGCCTTCCTGTAGCTGGGTTTCATCATCAGACCCTTCGAAACGCTGGGCATCCTCCTGGAGCATGTACCCAACACTGTGCTCAAACAGTTCGGGGGACTCCTCAGGAGGAGGACATGGTGGGTCTAGGGAAGGAGTGACTGATGATGAGTCTGACATTGATACCAGGGAAGAGGACGCTTTGGCAGCTGCTTTGCCAGTACCCTGAGCCTGGGTGAGAGAGGATGAGGAGGAGGAGGAGGGCTTGGTCATCCACTCTACCAAGTCTTCGGCATGATGTGGCTCAACATGTCCAGCTGCCGAAAAGAAGGACAAGCGTGTCCCATGGCCATGTGCTGATGACAATGCACCGCGTCCACGACCAGCACTGTTGCCCCCAGACACAGAGCCTGCTTGCCCTCTTTTATTGCCTCCTGACTGTCTGCCTCTCCTTGTTTGCCTTCCAGACATTCTAATAGATGGCCTGCAGGGAGATGGGAAAAAAGCAATAAGGGCTACCTTCAGGTGTCCTTCTCTGTCCCTTTACTTAAGGATTTCTAAATATGGTTGAGGATGATTGCTTTTGCACAGAATAGCACAACGACAATTTCCCTGACTGTCCAAAAAACAAGGATTTCAAAGATGGTTGATGAGGAAGCACACTATAGCACAAGGAGAATTCCCCTCACTTTCCTTCTTTGTCCCTAGAAACAAGGACTCGCACAGTGAAAGAAACTGACACTCTCCCTACCTAGAGTTTTCTGTCCCTAGAAAAAATGTTTTTTTAAAGCACACTATAGCACAAGGAGAATTCCCCTCACTTTCCTTCTTTGTCCCTAGAAACAAGGACTCGCACAGTGAAAGAAACTGACACTCTCCCTACCTAGAGTTTTCTGTCCCTAGAAAAAATGTTTTTTTTAAAGCACACTATAGCACAAGGAGAATTCCCCTCACTTTCCTTCTTTGTCCCTAGAAACAAGGACTCGCACAGTGAAAGAAACTGACACTCTCCCTACCTAGAGTTTTCTGTCCCTAGAAAAAATGTTTTTTTAAAGCACACTATAGCACAAGGAGAATTCCCCTCACTTTCCTTCTTTGTCCCTAGAAACAAGGACTCGCACAGTGAAAGAAACTGACACTCTCCCTACCTAGAGTTTTCTGTCCCTAGAAAAAATGTTTTTTTAAAGCACACTATAGCACAAGGAGAATTCCCCTCACTTTCCTTCTTTGTCCCTAGAAACAAGGACTCGCACAGTGAAAGAAACTGACACTCTCCCTACCTAGAGTTTTCTGTCCCTAGAAAAAATGTTTTTTTAAAGCACACTATAGCACAAGGAGAATTCCCCTCACTTTCCTTCTTTGTCCCTAGAAACAAGGACTCGCACAGTGAAAGAAACTGACACTCTCCCTACCTAGAGTTTTCTGTCCCTAGAAAAAATGTTTTTTTAAAGCACACTATAGCACAAGGAGAATTCCCCTCACTTTCCTTCTTTGTCCCTAGAAACAAGGACTCGCACAGTGAAAGAAACTGACACTCTCCCTACCTAGAGTTTTCTGTCCCTAGAAAAAATGTTTTTTTAAAGCACACTATAGCACAAGGAGAATTCCCCTCACTTTCCTTCTTTGTCCCTAGAAACAAGGACTCGCACAGTGAAAGAAACTGACACTCTCCCTACCTAGAGTTTTCTGTCCCTAGAAAAAATGTTTTTTTAAAGCACACTATAGCACAAGGAGAATTCCCCTCACTTTCCTTCTTTGTCCCTAGAAACAAGGACTCGCACAGTGAAAGAAACTGACACTCTCCCTACCTAGAGTTTTCTGTCCCTAGAAAAAATGTTTTTTTAAAGCACACTATAGCACAAGGAGAATTCCCCTCACTTTCCTTCTTTGTCCCTAGAAACAAGGACTCGCACAGTGAAAGAAGCTGACACTCTCCCTACCTAGAGTTTTCTGTCCCTAGAAAAAATGTTTTTTTAAAGCACACTATAGCACAAGGAGAATTCCCCTCACCTTCCTTCTTTGTCCCTAGAAACAAGGACTCGCACAGTGAAAGAAACTGACACTCTCCCTACCTAGAGTTTTCTGTCCCTAGAAAAAATGTTTTTTTAAAGCACACTATAGCACAAGGAGAATTCCCCTCACCTTCCTTCTTTGTCCCTAGAAACAAGGACTCGCACAGTGAAAGAAACTGACACTCTCCCTACCTAGAGTTTTCTGTCCCTAGAAAAAATGTTTTTTTAAAGCACACTATAGCACAAGGAGAATTCCCCTCACTTTCCTTCTTTGTCCCTAGAAACAAGGACTCGCACAGTGAAAGAAACTGACACTCTCCCTACCTAGAGTTTTCTGTCCCTAGAAAAAATGTTTTTTTAAAGCACACTATAGCACAAGGAGAATTCCCCTCACTTTCCTTCTTTGTCCCTAGAAACAAGGACTCGCACAGTGAAAGAAACTGACACTCTCCCTACCTAGAGTTTTCTGTCCCTAGAAAAAATGTTTTTTTAAAGCACACTATAGCACAAGGAGAATTCCCCTCACTTTCCTTCTTTGTCCCTAGAAACAAGGACTTGCACAGTGAAAGAAACTGACACTCTCCCTACCTAGAGTTTTCTGTCCCTAGAAAAAATGTTTTTTTAAAGCACACTATAGCACAAGGAGAATTCCCCTCACTTTCCTTCTTTGTCCCTAGAAACAAGGACTCGCACAGTGAAAGAAACTGACACTCTCCCTACCTAGAGTTTTCTGTCCCTAGAAAAAATGTTTTTTTAAAGCACACTATAGCACAAGGAGAATTCCCCTCACTTTCCTTCTTTGTCCCTAGAAACAAGGACTCGCACAGTGAAAGAAACTGACACTCTCCCTACCTAGAGTTTTCTGTCCCTAGAAAAAATGTTTTTTTAAAGCACACTATAGCACAAGGAGAATTCCCCTCACTTTCCTTCTTTGTCCCTAGAAACAAGGACTCGCACAGTGAAAGAAACTGACACTCTCCCTACCTAGAGTTTTCTGTCCCTAGAAAAAATGTTTTTTTTAAAGCACACTATAGCACAAGGAGAATTCCCCTCACTTTCCTTCTTTGTCCCTAGAAACAAGGACTCGCACAGTGAAAGAAACTGACACTCTCCCTACCTAGAGTTTTCTGTCCCTAGAAAAAATGTTTTTTTAAAGCACACTATAGCACAAGGAGAATTCCCCTCACTTTCCTTCTTTGTCCCTAGAAACAAGGACTCGCACAGTGAAAGAAACTGACACTCTCCCTACCTAGAGTTTTCTGTCCCTAGAAAAAATGTTTTTTTAAAGCACACTATAGCACAAGGAGAATTCCCCTCACTTTCCTTCTTTGTCCCTAGAAACAAGGACTCGCACAGTGAAAGAAACTGACACTCTCCCTACCTAGAGTTTTCTGTCCCTAGAAAAAATGTTTTTTTAAAGCACACTATAGCACAAGGAGAATTCCCCTCACTTTCCTTCTTTGTCCCTAGAAACAAGGACTCGCACAGTGAAAGAAACTGACACTCTCCCTACCTAGAGTTTTCTGTCCCTAGAAAAAATGTTTTTTTAAAGCACACTATAGCACAAGGAGAATTCCCCTCACTTTCCTTCTTTGTCCCTAGAAACAAGGACTCGCACAGTGAAAGAAACTGACACTCTCCCTACCTAGAGTTTTCTGTCCCTAGAAAAAATGTTTTTTTAAAGCACACTATAGCACAAGGAGAATTCCCCTCACTTTCCTTCTTTGTCCCTAGAAACAAGGACTTGCACAGTGAAAGAAACTGACACTCTCCCTACCTAGAGTTTTCTGTCCCTAGAAAAAATGTTTTTTTAAAGCACACTATAGCACAAGGAGAATTCCCCTCACTTTCCTTCTTTGTCCCTAGAAACAAGGACTCGCACAGTGAAAGAAACTGACACTCTACCTACCTAGAGTTTTCTGTCCCTAGAAAAAATGTTTTTTTAAAGCACACTATAGCACAAGGAGAATTCCCCTCACTTTCCTTCTTTGTCCCTAGAAACAAGGACTCGCACAGTGAAAGAAACTGACACTCTCCCTACCTAGAGTTTTCTGTCCCTAGAAAAAATGTTTTTTTAAAGCACACTATAGCACAAGGAGAATTCCCCTCACTTTCCTTCTTTGTCCCTAGAAACAAGGACTCGCACAGTGAAAGAAACTGACACTCTCCCTACCTAGAGTTTTCTGTCCCTAGAAAAAATGTTTTTTTTAAAGCACACTATAGCACAAGGAGAATTCCCCTCACTTTCCTTCTTTGTCCCTAGAAACAAGGACTCGCACAGTGAAAGAAACTGACACTCTCCCTACCTAGAGTTTTCTGTCCCTAGAAAAAATGTTTTTTTAAAGCACACTATAGCACAAGGAGAATTCCCCTCACTTTCCTTCTTTGTCCCTAGAAACAAGGACTCGCACAGTGAAAGAAACTGACACTCTCCCTACCTAGAGTTTTCTGTCCCTAGAAAAAATGTTTTTTTAAAGCACACTATAGCACAAGGAGAATTCCCCTCACTTTCCTTCTTTGTCCCTAGAAACAAGGACTCGCACAGTGAAAGAAACTGACACTCTCCCTACCTAGAGTTTTCTGTCCCTAGAAAAAATGTTTTTTTAAAGCACACTATAGCACAAGGAGAATTCCCCTCACTTTCCTTCTTTGTCCCTAGAAACAAGGACTCGCACAGTGAAAGAAACTGACACTCTCCCTACCTAGAGTTTTCTGTCCCTAGAAAAAATGTTTTTTTAAAGCACACTATAGCACAAGGAGAATTCCCCTCACTTTCCTTCTTTGTCCCTAGAAACAAGGACTCGCACAGTGAAAGAAACTGACACTCTCCCTACCTAGAGTTTTCTGTCCCTAGAAAAAATGTTTTTTTAAAGCACACTATAGCACAAGGAGAATTCCCCTCACTTTCCTTCTTTGTCCCTAGAAACAAGGACTCGCACAGTGAAAGAAACTGACACTCTCCCTACCTAGAGTTTTCTGTCCCTAGAAAAAATGTTTTTTTAAAGCACACTATAGCACAAGGAGAATTCCCCTCACTTTCCTTCTTTGTCCCTAGAAACAAGGACTCGCGCAGTGAAAGAAACTGACACTCTCCCTACCTAGAGTTTTCTGTCCCTAGAAAAAATGTTTTTTTAAAGCACACTATAGCACAAGGAGAATTCCCCTCACTTTCCTTCTTTGTCCCTAGAAACAAGGACTCGTACAGTGAAAGAAACTGACACTCTCCCTACCTAGAGTTTTCTGTCCCTAGAAAAAATGTTTTTTTAACCACTTAAGCCCCGGACCATTTCGGGCCATTAGGACCAAGCCTGTTTTTGGGATTCGGCACTGCGCTGCTTTAACTGTAAATTGTGCGGACATGCAATGTTGTACCCAAATTAAATTTGCGTCCTTTTCTTCCCACAAATAGAGCTTTCTTTTAATGGTATTTGATTGCCTCTGCGATTTTTATTTTTTGCGATATAAATGGAAAAAGAACGAAAATTTTGAAAAAAAAAGATATTTTCTACTTTTTGTTATAAGAAAAATCGAATAAACTCAATTTTAGTCATACATTTAGGCCAAAATGTATTCAGCCACATGTCTTTAGTAAAAAAAATGTCAATAAGCGTATATTTATTGGTTTGCGCAAAAGTTATAGCGTTTACAAACTAGGGTACATTTTCTGAAATTTACACAGCTTTAAATTTATGACTGCCTATCTCATTTCTTGAGGTGCTAAAATGGCAGGGCAGTACAAAACCCCCCCAAATGACCCCATTTTGGAAAGTAGACACCCCAGGGAAATTGCTGAGAGGCATGTTGAGCCCATTGAATATTTTTTTTTTTTGTCCCAAGTGATTGAATAATGACAAAAAAAAAAAAAAAATTACAAAAAGTTGTCACTAAATGATATATTGCTCACACATGCCATGGTTATATGAGGAATTGCACCCCAAAATACATTTTGCTGCTTCTCCTGAGTACGGGGATACCACATGTGTGGGACTTTTTAGGAGCCTAGCCACGTACGGGACCCCGGAAACCAAGCACCGCCTTCAGGATTTCTAAGGGCGCAAATTTTTGATTTCACTCCTCACTACCTATCACAGTTTCGAAGGCCATAAAATGCCAAAATAGCACAAAACCCCCGCAAATGACCCCATTTTGGAAAGTAGACACCCCAAGCTATTTACTGAGAGGCATGTTCAGTCCATGGAATATTTTATATTTTGCCACAAGTTGCGGGAATATGACAAACTTTTTTTTTTTTGCACAAAGTTGTCACTAAATGATATATTGCTCACACATGCCATGGGCATATGTGAAATTACACCCCAAAATACATTCTGCTGCCTCTCCTGAGTACGGGGATACCACATGTGTGGGACTTATTGGGAGCCTAGCCGCGTACGGGACCCCAAAAACCAAGCACCGCCTTCAAGGTTTCTAAGGGCATAAATTTTTGATTTCACTCCTCACTACCTATCACAGTTTTGAAGGCCATAAAATGCCAAGATGGCACAAACCCCCCCAAATGACCCCATTTTGGAAAGTAGACACCCCAAGCTATTTGCTGAGGGGCATGTTGACCCCATTGAATATTTTTTTTTGTCCCAAATGATTGAATAATGACAAAAAGAAAAAAAAAATGTACAAAAAGTTGTCACTAAATGATATATTGCTCACACATGCCATGGTTATATGTGGAATTGCACCCCAAAATACATTCTGCTGCTTTTCCTGAGTACGGGGATACCACATGTGTGGGACTTTTTGGGAGCCTAGCCGCGTACAGGGCCCCAAAAACCAAGCACTGCGAACGCTGCAGTTATGTGTGTTGTGTTTGGTAAGTGACAGTGATCGATCGATACTGCACTTGGGTGGGCTGGGCTGGGCTGGGCTGGGCGGAGGGGCTAAACGCAGGCGCTAGCAGGTATCTGGGCTGATCCCGCTAACACTGCGTTTTTGGGAACCCTAAACCGCTGGGGATGCTAGTATAGATCTGATCAGATCTGATCAGATACTATACCACTAAGGGGGGTGTATGCTTTGCGCGTGGGTGTTAGCGTTACTGTCACTAACCTAACACTGCCTGGGGCGACGCAGACCCTCTCTGGCGCTAAAACCTAATTGATCTCACCCGCCGGGCGATCAGGGGGGTTAAACCTTTATTGGGTTATATACGGCGGGTGCCCTGATGCTATAAAAAGCAAACTAATCAACCAGCGTCACCCGTAACCTTTATATGGTGATCACTGGTGAAAGGGTTAACTAGGGGCAATCAGGGGGTTAAAATCTTTATTAGGTTAAATATGGGGGTACCTGACACTATATAAAAACCTGACGGGTAACCTAAATAACTAAATAACTTACTGGCTAACCAGTGACACCAGTGACGCTTATACGGCGATCACTGGTGAAAGGGTTAACTCTAGGGGCAATCAGGGGGTTAAAATAATATATGGGGGTACCTGACACTAATAAAAACCTGCGGCGAACCTAAAAAAAAATAACTGCCTTTCTAAAACACCAGCGACACGAATACAGCGATCGGAAAAACAATCGCTTAGTGACGCTGAAGTTAGGGGGTGAAAGGGTTACCCTGGGGGGTGATCAAGGGGTTAAACCTTTTTTAGGGGGGGTTAGGGGGCTACCCTGGACCTAAAGGGGCCTAATCCTAACTGCCCTGCAACTTTTTACAATCACAGATGACACTAAATGCAGTGATCAGTAAAATAAATGATCACTGCAATCAGTGACACTGTGATTGGGGGCTTTGGGGTGACCTGGGGGGTGATCTGGGGGTGACTGGGGGGTGATTTGTGTGCTTATGTGTACCTACGTGTCAGTGGACTGTTAGTGCACTAACCTGCTTCCTCTCTGCTCGGCGCCGGGAACGGAAAGACCGCGGCGAGGGAGATGACATCACTTCCTCCAGCCTTGTTTACATCACATGGCGGAGGAAGCATTTTCATTGGCCGGGAGCGATCGCGAGGGGGGGGGCGGAATCGAGCGCCCCCCCCCTCATGCCTGATCGCTCCTGAACACTTAACGGCCGCTCACTGCAGTGAAGGGGGGTCCGGATGGACCCCCCAACTGCACAAAGGCGATCACGTAGATCTACGTGATTCTGCCTGTCCGTGCCATTCTGCCGACGTAAATCGGCGGTGGGCGGTCGTTAAGTGGTTAAAGCACACTATAGCACAAGGAGAATTCCCCTCACTTTCCTTCTTTGTCCCTAGAAACAAGGACTCACACAGTGAAAGAAACTGACACTCTCCCTACCTAGAGTTTTCTGTCCCTAGAAAAAATGTTTTTTTAAAGCACACTATAGCACAAGGAGAATTCCCCTCACTTTCCTTCTTTGTCCCTAGAAACAAGGACTCGCACAGTGAAAGAAACTGACACTCTCCCTACCTAGAGTTTTCTGTCCCTAGAAAAAATGTTTTTTTAAAGCACACTATAGCACAAGGAGAATTCCCCTCACTTTCCTTCTTTGTCCCTAGAAACAAGGACTCGCACAGTGAAAGAAACTGACACTCTCCCTACCTAGAGTTTTCTGTCCCTAGAAAAAAATGTTTTTTTAAAGCACACTATAGCACAAGGAGAATTCCCCTCACTTTCCTTCTTTGTCCCTAGAAACAAGGACTCGCACAGTGAAAGAAACTGACACTCTCCCTACCTAGAGTTTTCTGTCCCTAGAAAAAATGTTTTTTTAAAGCACACTATAGCACAAGGAGAATTCCCCTCACTTTCCTTCTTTGTCCCTAGAAACAAGGACTCGCACAGTGAAAGAAACTGACACTCTCCCTACCTAGAGTTTTCTGTCCCTAGAAAAAATGTTTTTTTAAAGCACACTATAGCACAAGGAGAATTCCCCTCACTTTCCTTCTTTGTCCCTAGAAACAAGGACTCGCACAGTGAAAGAAACTGACACTCTCCCTACCTAGAGTTTTCTGTCCCTAGAAAAAATGTTTTTTTAAAGCACACTATAGCACAAGGAGAATTCCCCTCACTTTCCTTCTTTGTCCCTAGAAACAAGGACTCGCACAGTGAAAGAAACTGACACTCTCCCTACCTAGAGTTTTCTGTCCCTAGAAAAAATGTTTTTTTAAAGCACACTATAGCACAAGGAGAATTCCCCTCACTTTCCTTCTTTGTCCCTAGAAACAAGGACTCGCACAGTGAAAGAAACTGACACTCTCCCTACCTAGAGTTTTCTGTCCCTAGAAAAAATGTTTTTTTAAAGCACACTATAGCACAAGGAGAATTCCCCTCACTTTCCTTCTTTGTCCCTAGAAACAAGGACTCGCACAGTGAAAGAAACTGACACTCTCCCTACCTAGAGTTTTCTGTCCCTAGAAAAAATGTTTTTTTAAAGCACACTATAGCACAAGGAGAATTCCCCTCACTTTCCTTCTTTGTCCCTAGAAACAAGGACTCGCACAGTGAAAGAAACTGACACTCTCCCTACCTAGAGTTTTCTGTCCCTAGAAAAAATGTTTTTTTAAAGCACACTATAGCACAAGGAGAATTCCCCTCACTTTCCTTCTTTGTCCCTAGAAACAAGGACTCGCACAGTGAAAGAAACTGACACTCTCCCTACCTAGAGTTTTCTGTCCCTAGAAAAAATGTTTTTTTAAAGCACACTATAGCACAAGGAGAATTCCCCTCACTTTCCTTCTTTGTCCCTAGAAACAAGGACTCGCACAGTGAAAGAAACTGACACTCTCCCTACCTAGAGTTTTCTGTCCCTAGAAAAAATGTTTTTTTAAAGCACACTATAGCACAAGGAGAATTCCCCTCACTTTCCTTCTTTGTCCCTAGAAACAAGGACTCGCACAGTGAAAGAAACTGACACTCTCCCTACCTAGAGTTTTCTGTCCCTAGAAAAAATGTTTTTTTAAAGCACACTATAGCACAAGGAGAATTCCCCTCACTTTCCTTCTTTGTCCCTAGAAACAAGGACTCGCACAGTGAAAGAAACTGACACTCTCCCTACCTAGAGTTTTCTGTCCCTAGAAAAAATGTTTTTTTAAAGCACACTATAGCACAAGGAGAATTCCCCTCACTTTCCTTCTTTGTCCCTAGAAACAAGGATTCGCACAGTAAAACACACTGACACTCTCTCTACCTATCCTTCTCTTTCCCTAAACTAAAGGAATCCAGGTTAAGCAAGAAAGAAATAAATGTCACTGTCCCTGCCTATGCTTGTCTTTCCCTGCTCCGGAACACACTACACTAGGCCGCCGTGCTGGCGGCCTTTTATAGTGTGGGGCGTGTACTAAACACCCTCAGCAATAATTGGCCACAGGCATCCTGCCTGTGGCCAATCATTGCTCTCCTCGCTGCCGGCGCTGTGATTGGCCAAGCATGCGGGGTCACAGTGCATGCTTGGCCAATCACAGCGCCTGGATGACACTGCGATGGCGTAGTGCATTGTGGGCCGTTCGCGTCACTCGAATTTGGCGCGAACGGCCCAAATCGTTCGATCTTCGTCGAACGATCGAACAGCCGATGTTCGAGTCGAACGTATGTTCGACTCGAACACAAAGCTCATCCCTATTCTGAGGGACTGATGCGGTAGTCACGGTAAAGGAAGGGGTCCCGGTAACTCTCCGGAGGGATGTCTTCTCCCTAGGCCAGAGTCAAGTTCACCAGGTCTGTGGCAAAGACCACTTTCATCGGGTCTGTGGCAGAGACCAATTTCATCAGGTCTGTGGCAGAGACCAATTTCATCGGGTCTGTGGCAGAGACTTTAAGTAAAGCGTGAGTGTCATTTGGCTGCTAGTCTTGTTCTAAGTAGACTATCCATTTGAGTCTGTTCGAGAAGCTGAACAGTGAAGGGACTGAGATTGTGCCTGGACCTTTCCCCACATCTTGTGCTATCCCTTTTCTTGCTCCAACCTTTGTTTCTATCAAGAGATTGTTATTTGCTGAAAGAAGAAATAAACTCTCTGTTGGAGTTCTAGCAAGTGTGGACATTCTATTCACTAGGGGAAGCAAGTACTCAAATCTGTTATCCACAGAGGTGAGAAAAATCATTCTCTGGCTCAACTGTGAAATGACCCACCAACAACACCGCTCAACCTCTTAATACAGGAGGGTACGGGCTTGTGGCATGGTGTGCCCCTTCTTCCTGCGAAGAGCCGTAGAACAAGACAGGTAAAAGGGGGTCTGGGTGCTACAGTAGTAATAATAATCTTTTGGCTTTAGTATTTATCCAATAAAAGTGTATTAAAATCTAAAGAGTGGGGAAAGGTTAGCAACCCTATCAGGTTTATTTTATTGATTTATTGATTTACTGTCTGTGTCCCCACTCAGGAGATTCACTCACTCCATTTGCCTAAGGCCCCTTTCACAGGGGCGGACCTGTCAGTTTTTTAGGTGAACCTGAATGGATGCTCCGTGCACCTCTATGGAGCCATGGATGTCAGCGGTGACATGCCCGCTGACATCCGACCCGCTCCGATCCGCCAAAGTGTGATGGAGGAAAACCCTACTTTTCCATCCGTCTGGCGGATCGGATGACAACGGATTCTACGTTCCGTCGTCATCCGATCCCCCGTAGGGGAGAGCGGTGCTCTGACAGGTCGGTCCCTGCACAGTGTGCAGACACAGACCTGTCATTTGCCTGCTCAGCGGGGATCGACGGAGCGTCCGTGTGAAAGGGCCCTTAGTGGCAACTGGAACTGAAAAAAAAAAAAGATTTTGACAGAAATATAGGAATAGATGTATAATATATACAGTATGTGGGGGCGTGGCTTGGACGGGACGCGAGATGGCCGCATGATCTGAGAGCTCCGGCACTCTGAGGATCTTCTAAGCTATTTTTGGGGGATTTCCATGCTCTGTTAGGAATGGGCAGAACGCACAGAAGCACCTCGACCCCCCGCTCCCTCAAGGACTCCGGCACGCAATTCAGCGGCAACATACCGGAGATGTTCCGGACCCGGGCCGCAACACACCACGCGGAGTTGCTGGCTTCACAGGCCTCAAAGGCCTCATCCCCGAGCTCGCCTAGAAACTCCACCGAGCCGCTCATGGATATTAATAGAGCCGCGAACCCGAGCCTCCTGGACTTGCAGAGAGACCTGCAGCTATTCTCCCTGGACATTAAACACACCCTGACAGCTGCCATATCGGACCTTAAGACGGAAATACAGGGGATGAATAACCGCCTGATTGAAGTGGAAGAAACCACACAGCTCCAAGCTGCAGCGATCAGGCAAGTGCAAAAGACATACGATATGCATCTACCATACATGTTTGAATTGCACAGACAAGTGGAAGACTTAGACAATAGGGGGCGCAGGCACAATATAAGGATTAGGGGGGTTCCCGAGAGCATTGAACAGGCCTCCCTATCACAGACAATATGCGCCATCTTTAATGACCTACTCAATAGGCCCGCAGATTCCCCCATAGAGATGGAGAGACTGCACCGTGCCCTCAGACCCCCTCCTAGAGATGCTGAACCCCCCAGAGATGTAGTTTGCTGCATTGTAAACTTCCCCCTGAAAGAGGAGATACTCAGGAAAGCGGGGGAAAGGGGACGCATCTCTCACAATGGCGCCGACATTAAGCTTTTTCAGGACCTGTCCCAGATAACATTACAGAATAGGCGCACCTTGCGACCCCTGCTGGACACATTGCGCTCCCGTAACATCCAATACAGGTGGAAATTCCCATTTTGCTTGTCAGCAACCGCCAGGGGACGCACGGCACTGCTCCGGACACCGGAAAACCTCCCTACCTTCTGCGAGCAACTGGATCTACCACCTGTAGACATACCTGATTGGCATTCATTCTACTTCCCCACGGAACCCTGGAAGCCAGTTTCACACGTATCATCACCCAAAGCGCAACGACAAAAATCCAGACGCCACAGGCTAGACCCCACTTCGCCAGGAGAACGTCTCTCTCGTCGAGATCTCTCCTCACACCCTCCTGGGAATGCTGACACCCCACGCAGGGGAGACAGAGACTTGTGACCGGCCTGATATGTGATGGTTGACCCGTGGGTCAGTAAGTTCAGTTCTGCCTTTTCTTTTCACTCATTTGTAACTTTTGTCCATTTGTTTTTTTCTACCCCCGCACCACAACGAACACCCGGGGACTTTGGTCGCAGCGTGATGACTCCTTCCTCCCACCCCTTCAACAGGATCGAGGACCTCTCACACAGCCTACTATCATCCAGGTACTGTTTTCATTACACCTTAGGCTTGCATCCGGCTGGATCTGCACCTAAGGAACTATGAGTACTGATGCCGTGCTCCATGATGAGCCCTATTTCATCCCTTTGGCTTTTTGACACCTCCACTAGGTGTTAAGTGTCGGCCCAGAGACTATGTGCTACAGCCAAAGGATGGGACACAAGATTTAAGTAATCCCATGCTTTGACTTCTCCCCCTCCCCACCCTCTCCCAGGGGTTTTACACCCCCCCCCCCCTTTTTTTTTTTTTTTTTTAGGTCTGATGATGCTGGTTACATGTTACTATGTCTAAATAGTCTAGCTGAATTTCTCTTTAGGCCTCACGGTGTACGAGTTGCCTTTGGTATGTAGGTTGTGGGCCCAATCCTAGCAGCGACGGATAGACAGATATCCACACCAGATTAGTAGAGTTATGTAGAAGACAGGCTGCTAACCCACTTAGCTTAATATCCTTCCTGATGCTCACTTAAATTAGTAGCCTCTATAGCTGTAAGGAAGGGAAGGAAAGAGAATAAGAAAACAGAACCGGACGGGTAAAATATCTGGGCGTACAGGCGTGGGTAGGCTCCTACCATACTAATCCACAACCGCACCACCTGATCGATGTCTGTGACATCTCGGAAATGGTTCTTACTTTTAGGCTTCCGATGAAAACCAGATCTCGCGTTTGACACACCCCTACCAACTAAACCTGACATGTTTTCAAATCCACACATCTACCTAACTGCAAAACCCACAGGCTATTTAATGGAAGCAACCTGATAAGACCCCTCCTACTCTTAGGGATATACAGCGTCGGTTGTAACACAGCTCTAACCCGTAAACATCTATGCACATTACCCTGGTTGAAGAGGTGAGGTAGGGAGGAGGTAACTGCAATGAACCACCTGAGAACCTGGTATGCGTTAATACCACCTAGGTTTAGTTAGTGTTCTTTACACGCAGCCCCCTTGTGGTGAGTTATAAGTAAATTATACCCTGTACTGAATGTTCAGTTATATGATAAGTTTTATAACAATATGGGATGTTGACTGTCAGTCTTACCTTGCCGCGCTTTGCTTAAATGTATTGCTGGATTGCCTTACCCCAATTCTCTCCACCGAGGATATCCTGCATATTCTGATCTCAGAGCCCACACTCTACAAGTAATAGACTCTCCCCCACTTCGTATCCTTAAGCACTCATGGTCCTCTCTAGTGCCCACCTCTTGACCCCTTCCCGGTTTACTGCCCACACACAGCGGTCCAGTAGGACTATAGCTGGAACCCCGGACTTCTTTCTTTAGGTGACTAGGTATACCTAGTTCTACCTCCGGAGACCCTCTACATAGGACTGGTAGATTCCACACTACGGTCCGATACCATCTACCACCTTCCCCCCATTCCTTCTTCCCCCTGAGATCCTACTACCCGAAGTTCTGCACCCCAAGCTCTAACCTATACCTCTCTTCTCTTTCTGTTCTCTTTTCTCTCCTTTTCTTCTAATCACCCCCCCTCCTCCCCCCCCTTTTTTTTTTTTTTCTTCTCTCTTTTCTAAGCGTTTTTGGAGAACGCCCCTCCTCGCTCTCGTTCCCCCATTCGTGGGTCGTTGTATCTACATAGTAAGCCTTGTTAACCGAACGGCTTGAGGCAACCTAACCCACTGCCCCACAAAATGCTACCTGATCAGCTGTCCAAACACAGGCACCTATCCCTTAAATGTGTGTCGCTAAATGTTAAAGGTCTAAACCTCCCAGAAAAAAGATCTCAAGTTCTCTCTGCCCTGTCTAAACACAAAGCACACTTTCTACTACTTCAGGAAACACATTTCCGGTCTGATGCCATTCCTAAATTAGCAAATCATCTCTACAGACAAGCACTGCACTCCACAAGCCCAGACTCCAAAACTAAGGGAGTCTCCATTCTTATTTCTAAACATGCAGACTTTCAATTAGCAGACTCTTTGGTTGACCCCGAGGGCAGATACATCTTTTTTAAGGGTACATATGCCTCCAAACCAATAACCCTGGCAAACATTTACAGCCCCAATGAACACCAAGTTGCATTCTTTAGAAAAGTAGGTGACCTTCTTACTACCTTTCAGGAAGGCATGCTAATCCTGGGTGGGGATTTTAACGTACCTCTGAACCCCGCACTGGACACCTCATCAGGTAATTCTGCACTATCCTACCGAGCACTCCGCCAGATTAAAATGCAACTCCAACACCTGACTCTCCATGATACATGGCGCACCCTTTTTCCAAACGACAAAGACTATACCTTTTTTTCTCCCCCACACCAAAAATATTCTAGGATCGATTACTTTTTTCTCTCCCAGACAGACTTATCTTCTCTTACTCAGGCCACCATAGAACCAATGTTCTTATCCGACCACCACCCAATCTCCATGACACTCACATTCCCTGAACGGACCAAGACTTCCAAATCTTGGCGCCTGAATTCCGCCCTACTAAAAGACCCAGAAATCATCAACCAGATGAGTTCCCATATCCAGCTCTATTTCCAAGAAAATTCCACCCCAGACATTTCCCCAGTCACACTATGGGAGGCACACAAGTGTGTGGTGAGGGGGAAACTTATCTCCTTAGCAACTAAAGCCAAAAAGAGACACCAAGAGCAACTTAGATCACTCATCAACACTATTCACAGACTTGAAAATGCCCACAAACAATCGACTTCGCAATCCACGCTGCAAGACCTACTACACGCTAGATCAGTACTTCTAGATGAACTAGGAAAACGCACAAGGAGACGCTATGTCCTCCAACAAAAGGTGTTCTATGAACACGGTAACAAGAGTGGTAGATTGCTGGCGCGCACTATACAAGCAGCTAGGCTCACATCTAGAATTCATGAAGTACGAGACACCCAAGGCACACTCCTCTCTAGAAATGAGGAGATAGCCAATCACTTCGAACACTTCTACTCTAAACTGTACAACTTGCCCCAACACGGCGTAGAAGGGACTAGGGCAGCCCAACGTACTTCCCAATTAAAGGACTTTTTAGCCCAATACTGCCCCAAACCTATCTCCCCACAGCAGGCGGAGGCCATGGAAACTCCATTTTCTAAGGAGGAACTCAATGTAGCTATAAAGCAAATGAAAGTAGGAAAGAGCCCTGGCCCTGATGGTCTCCCACTAATATATTACAAATCCTTTCAGGATATACTGACTCCCGAGATACTTAAAATGTGTAACTCTCTAGCGGATCCTCATACATCAACAGGCAGACTATTAGAAGCCCACATAACAGTTATCCCAAAAGATGGAAAAGACCCCACACTAGCCTCAAACTACAGACCTATCTCCCTACTCAATGTAGATATCAAATTGTACGCGAAAATCCTAGCCAACAGACTATTACCTCTTATCCCTGACCTCATAACAGCCGACCAGGTGGGTTTCATCCCGGGCAGGGAGGCCAGGGACAACACCATACGCACCCTGAACATACAACATTGGTTACACTCCTCGGGTTCCAGAGGCTTTCTTCTATCCCTAGATGCTGAGAAGGCGTTTGATAGGGTGGCTTGGGACTACATGCAGGAGGTCCTGAAGGGAATAGGCCTCCTACCCCGCATGTTCTCGCACATTAACGCCCTTTATACTAATCCCTCGGCGAGGGTGAGGACCAATGGCCTCCTCTCAAGCGCCTTCTCTATCAGCAACGGCACACGACAGGGGTGCCCTTTATCCCCCTTAATCTTTGTTCTGACACTAGAACCCCTCTTAAACAGACTACGCAGCAATGCAGACATCAAGGGCATCAACATAGCACGCAGAGAATTCAAAGTAGCTGCCTTTGCTGATGATATCTTACTCTCCTTACAATCCCCCCGAACCTCCCTGCCCAACTTACTGAAGGACATACAACACTTTGGCGAGATTTCAAATCTCAAAATTAACTACTCAAAGTCTCATGCGTTAAATATTTCCCTACCCCCGCAGGAAGTAGAACACTGCCAACAATTCTTCCCATTTCAGTGGAAGACTGTAGCCCTTACATATTTAGGTGTCCAAATTACGAGGAAAACTGTCGATCTCTGCGGTCATAACTTCTTAGCTACCCTTTCAAAAATACAGACCCATCTTAAAGAATGGACTAATATGAATGTATCCTGGTTCGGCCGTGCAGCCATAATCAAAATGGTGGTACTTCCCCGCTTGTTATACCTGATGCAGACAATCCCAATCCATTTACCCCCTTCCTTCTTTGCTACCTATAGGAAAGCCTGCACAACTTTCCTATGGAAGAACTCTCTCCCGCGCATTAAATACTCTCGCCTGACCCTCTCAAAGACCATGGGTGGCATTGGCCTACCAGACCTCCAAAAATATTATCTTGCGTGTCACCTGACTAGAATCGTGGATTGGAGGGTTCACTACCGGGGAAAGACTTGGGTGACCTTAGAAAAACATTTCATACAGACACCTACTCATGTATTCCCATGGCTCCCACCCCGTCTATGGCCCCTCGCAGTTAAGACACACCCGCTAATATACCCCTCCTTAATGGCCCTTGACAAAGCAATTTCGATCCACAAACTTTCCTCATACCTAGGACCAATGACCCCCCTGAGAGGAAACCCAGATTTCCCTCCTGGAGACCCTACGTTCCTCCAGAAAGAATGGCCCCACGATGAAATACGAGCGCAACATTTTTTCCGGGGAGGTGTTATCAGAGCATATGAGGACTTATTATCCGAATCGCGCACACACTCGTTCCCTTTTTGGTCTTACAGACAACTGAGACATTTCTTCACATCCAAAACACCAAGTGTGACGTGGTCCAGACAACCTACTCCATATGAAGCCCTCTGTTTACGCAGCACACCACAAAGACATCTCATATCCTACATATACTCTCTTCTCCAGGAGGACTCCCTCCATCCAGCGACTAAACCCACGCGTACCTCGTGGGAAAAAGACCTAAACCTGACTCTGACTGACGGGGAGTGGGAAACAATTTTTACACACGCCCATAAGGGATCGATGAATATAGCAATCCAAGAAAATGGGTATAAGATCATAACCAAATGGTACAGAACTCCCTCACGCCTACACAAATTCACACCCTCAATCTCGAACATCTGCTGGAGATGCAAGGCAGCAATAGGCTCCATGATCCATATTTGGTGGGAGTGCAGCTCCATTCAACCTTTTTGGACTGAGGTCCACGCCATTATCAAACACGTGACCACTTATGAGCTGGATTACAATCCTGCACAATACCTCTTACATCACACAACCCTTGCTAAATGTACCTACTTTAAATCACTGGCCATGCACATGGTTAATGCAGCTCGACTATGCATACCTGTTCACTGGCGCTCATCACAGGCACCTACCATCAGAGAATGGCTGCTTAGGATAGCCAAGATAGAAGAAATGGAGGAACTGATATTCTCCTCTCAGGAACGCGTACAGAAATTTACGCAAACATGGGCATGCTGGTATCACTTCAAATCGTCAGACCTCTATAAAGCCTACCTACCGCAGTAAACACCTGGAGGAGCTCCCTGCCTTGAATTCGGTATGGCCTGCGATTTGAGGAGACCCCGGGGGGGCGGGGGCGAGGAACGGCTCCTGTCTCTCTTCCTTTCTCTTACCTCTTTGTCTTTCTTTTTCTTTCACCCCTTCTTACCTTTACACTCTCACTTTCCCCCCAAACTCCCAATTTCTCATTAATTACCTTCCCTTTTCACCCCCATTTTCCCCCCTACCCCTTAAACCACACAACGACATTGAATCTCTCTTTAAATGGAAGCCCCGACATAATCACCAAGTTATTCCCATCCCATTCGGGAATCCAGTCTACTTACCCGCATCTAAGTGCCACGATTAGGCCTGTAGAGGTTGGTCTATGTGGTAATGCCTACAAATATGATATGACTTGACATGAATGGGGTGCTCTTCTCTAAAATGGCTGATATGCTCGTTGTTCTTGCTCAACCTATATGCTGCATAGATCTCCATGACAATACAATTACCCAAATGTGTTAATCTCTGCATCATTTGTTTGTTATAACACACTATGCGATATTTCAAACGTTGTTATTTGCCAAAAAGAAGACCCTAGTCTTCCGCATTTCTGTTCATGACAACCTTGTAAAACGTATTAAAATGTAACCCTGTTTTTACCTTAATAAAATATACTTTTGTGGAAAAAAAAATATATATATATACAGTATGTGTGTGTATGTGTGTGTATATATATATATATATATATATATATATATATATATATATATACACTGAGCAAAATTATAAACGCAACACTTTTGCGTTTTCCCCTATTTATGTATTGCTCACCCAGATAGTCCCCTCTCACGGTCCTAGCAGCCGGAATGATGCAGTGATCAGATTTTAGTTTCTGCCACAAACTGCTATCGGTGAACAAAGGTCTCTGCCACAGACCTGATGAACTTGGGTCTCTGCCACAGACCTGGTGAACTTTATTATGCGTCCGGGAATCCTCTGCCACAGGATTTTAACAGTCCCGAACCTCCAGCCGAGTAATAATAGAACCTTTAAGCCAGACCGGCATATTACAGGGCTTTAGTATAGTGGATCCCTCCTTGAGTGAGTTTCCAGGCCTCTCCCGAGACATCGGCGCCTTGCCAGTCTCCTCCGGGGCAGGTCCTCCCCTGGCTCCCCTCCTCAAGAGCTTCCTTCCCACGGATGGACAGCTTGGGATACTTTTCATAAATGTAGGCCTAAACAAGCAGAGCCGGGCCTACCGAGCAGAGATGCCCGGGGCTAGAACACACACAGGCACCCCGTGCCATGAGGGCCACGAGGCGCACCAGGAACAACCAACCAACTTCAATGGCGTCTGCCCCCCATGTACCCCTCCCCAGCATGCACAGCAGGCCAACCACGCCCACTGTACGGCTGCCGAAAAAGGACACCCAATATGCTGTGATACACCCGTATTCCAACATGGGCCAGTGGTGGCAGTGCCACCTACGGGCGAACAGGGAAAATGACTGCCAGGCAGTATCACAACTAGAGCAGAAGCAAGAATCTAGAGAAATCAGCAAACATGAGCCCAACTACTGGCTCAGACTATCCCCTAAATTTAAACATAGCGTGGACCATTTGGGCCGGCGCTACACGTGCAATTGTCATGCTGACTGCAGAATGTCCACCAGAGCTGTAGCCCTTGAACTGAATGTTAATTTCTCTACCATAAGCCGTCTCCAAAGGCGTTTCAGAGAATTTGGCAGTACATCCAACCGGCCTCATAACCGCAGACCACGTGTAACCACACCAGCCCAGGACCTCCACATCCAGCATCTTCACCTCCAAGATCGACTGAGACCAGCCACCCGGCAAGCTGCTGCAACAATCGGTTTGCATTACCAAAGAATTTCTGCACAAACTGTCAGAAACCGTCTCAGGGAAGCTCATCTGCATGCTCGTCGTCCTCATCGGGGTCTCGACCTGACTGCAGTTTGTCATCGTAACCGACTTGAGTGGGCAAATGCTCACATTCTATGGCGTCTGGCACTTTGGAGAGGTGTTCTCTTCACGGATGAATCCCGGTTTCCACTGTACCGGGCAGATGGCAGACAGCATGTATGGCATTGTGTGGGTGAGAGGTTTGCTGATGTCAATGTTGTAGATGGAGTGGCCCATGGTGGCAGTGGGGTTATGGTATGGGCAGGCGTATGCTATGGACAACGAACACAGATGCATTTTATTGATGGCATTTTAAATGCACAGAGATACCGTGACAAGATCCTGAGGCCCCTTGTTGTGCCATTCATCCACGACCATCACCTCATGTTGCAGCATGATAATGCACGGCACCATGTTACAAGGATCTGTACACAATTCCTGGAAGCTAAAAACATCCCAGTTCTTGCATGGCCAGCATACTCACCGGACATGTCACCCATTGAGCATGTTTGGGATGCTCTGGATCAGCATATACGACAGCGTGTTCCAGTACCTGCCAATATCCAGCAACTTCGCACAGTCATTGAAGAGGAATGGACAACATTCCACAGGCCACAATCAACAACCTAATCAACTCTATGCAAAGGAGATGTGCTGCACTGCGTGAGTCAAATGGTGGTCACACCAGATACTGACTGGTTTTCGGACCACCCCCCCGATACAGTAAAACTGCACATTTTAGAGTGGCCTTTTATTGTGACCAGACTAAGGCACACCTGTGCAATAATCATGCTGTCTAATCAGCATCTTGATATGCCACACCTGTGAGGTGGATGGATTATCTCAGTAAGGCCGGGTTCACACTGGGGCGACAAATGCTCCGACATTGGGAGCTCATGTCGCATGACGTGTGAAAATCAATGTTTCCCTATGGGAGCCGTCTTAACTGGTCCGACACATGTCGGTCCGACTTTGAAAATGCTCCCTGTACTACTTTGGTCCGACTTTGATCCGACTTCAGCCCATTGACTATCATTGAAGTCGGATCAAAGTCGGACCGCAGTCTTGCATGAGCCGACTTTGGCATGCAACTTCTACTCTGTTGATCTTGAGGGGGAACTCCACGCCAAATTTTAAATAAAAGACCGGCGTGGGTTCCCCCTTCAGGAGCATACCAGGCCCCTGGGTCTGGTCTGGATTTTAAGGGGAACCCCTACGCCGAAAAAATCCAAGCCAGACCCTTATCCGAGCACGCAACCTGGCAGGCAGGCAGCGCCCCCCCTCCCACCTGAACCGTACCAGGCCGCATGCCCTCAACATGGGGGGTTTGGTGCTCTGGGGCAGGGGGGCGACCTGCGGCCCCCCCACCCCAAAGCACCCTGTCCCCATGTTGATGAGGACAGGGCCTCTTCCCGACAACCCTGGCCGTTGGTTGTCGGGGTCTGCGGGCGGGGGGCTTATCAGAATCCGGGAGCCCCCTTTAATAAGGGGGCCCCCAGATCCCGGCCCCCCACCCTATGTGAATGAGTATGGGGTACATCGTACCCCTACCCATTCACCTGGTGGAAAAAAATGTCAAGAAAAAAAACACAACACAGCTTTTTAAAGTAATTTATTGCACAGCTCCGGGGGTCTCCGGTGTCGTCTCCGCGCTCTCCGGTTCTTTCTTCCTCCCGCCGGGCCTCCGCTATCTTCTTCCAGCTCTTTTGCTAGCGGAGGCCCGGTCTTCCCGTTGTCTCGTCCGGCTCTCCATTGTCCTTCTGCCGGCCCCTCCACTATCTTCTTCCAGCTCTTTTGCTAGTGGAGGGGCCAGTCTTCCCGTCGCCGTCGGCGTCTTCTTCCCTCTTCTCCTCCTCGATGTTGACTCGTCGCTTCCTCCCGCTGTAATGCTTAGTGTTGCGGTGCTCGCCGATTTATATAGGCTTCTCATGACGTCACAGTCACATGCTCTCATGACGTCACAGTCACATGCTCCGGGGCCACCCGGAGCTTGTGACTGTGACGTCATGAGAAGCCTATATAAATCGTCACGCACCGCAACACCCAGCATTACAGCAGGAGGAAGCGACGAGTCAACATCGAGGAGGAGAAGAGGGAAGAAGACGCCGACGGCGACGACGGGAAGACCGGCCCCTCCACTAGCAAAAGAGCTGGAAGAAGATAGTGGAGGGGCCGGCAGAAGGACAACAGAGAGCCGGACGAGACGACGGGAAGACCGGTCCTCTCTGCTAGCAAAAGAGCTGGAAGAAGACAGCGGAGGCCCGGCGGAAGAAAGAACCGGAGAGCGGGAGAAGAAGAAGGCGACGGAGAAGACCGGGCCCTGCTAGCAAAAGAGCTGGAAGAAGATAGCAGAGGCCCGGCGGAAGGAAGAAAGAACCGGAGAGCGTGGAGAAGACACCGGAGACCCCCGGAGCTGTGCAATAAATTACTTTAAAAAGCTGTGTTGTGTTTTTCTTCTTGACATTTTTTTCCACCAGCTGAATGGATACAATGTACCCCATACTCATTCACATAGGGTGGGGGGCCGGGATCTGGAGGCCCCCTTATTCCGATAAGCCCCCCGCCCGCAGACCCCGACAACCAACGGCCAGGGTTGTCGGGTAGAGGCCCTGTCCTCATCAACATGGGGACAGGGTGCTTTGGGGTGGGGGGGCCGCAGGTCGCCCCTCTGCCCCAGAGCACCAAACCCCCCCATGTTGAGGGCATGCGGCCTGGTACGGTTCAGGAGAGAGAGGGGGCGCTCTCTCTCGGCCCCCCCTCTTCCCCTGCGGCCTGCCAGGTTGCGTGCTCGGATAAGGGTCTGGATTGGATTTCGGGGGGACCCCCACGCCGTTTTTTCAGCGTAGGGGTTCCCCTTCAAATCCAGACCAGACCCAAGGGCCTGGTATGCTCCTGAAGGGGGAACCCATACCGTTTTTTTATTTAAAATTTGGCCTGGAGTTCCCCCTCAAGATTCATACCAAACACAGTGCCTGGTATTGGCGGGGATCCAAGTCGGATCCCCGTTCATTGAAAGTCGGACATATGTCAGCTTCATGTCGCAGGGCAAAGTCAGATCCAAAGAAGGATGGCTGTCGTGTCGCACTAGTGTGAACCCGGCCTAAAGGAGAAGTGCTCACTAACACAGATTTAGACAGATTTGTGAACAATATTTGAGAGAAATAGGCCTTTTGTGTACATTGAAAAAGTCATAGATCTTTGAGTTCAGAAAATGAAAAAAGATCACCGCTCTGAAGCCTCTGAATCCATGTAATGCTTCCGCCCCACTCCAAGTACACACAGGTGCTGGCTCTGCACAAAATTAGGTGAGGAAGGAAAAATATTCTGGATGGCCGCACTCTGCAAAGGATGCTGGTTTATTGATAAAATCCACAAATACAGCAAAGGCACTCAAAAATAAACACAGAAGTAGGCTAACGCGTTTCACATCGTAAGATGCTTACTCATAGCAGAGTGTGGCCATCCAGAATATTTTTCCTTCCTCATCTTTGAGTTCAGCTCATGATAAATAGGGGCAAACACAAAAGTGTTGTGTTTATAATTTTGCTCAGTGTATATAAATATTATCTCACTTTGAAGTGATTTGCTCTCACTTTGCTCTCACTTCCTTTTGTGTCTACAGGATAGGATATGATACAGGATAGGAAATTAATGGCACTGGGGTTTTCTATCCAAATCTAAAAACAAAATGTTTTGGCTTTATATATGCATCAATTTGTGGCTGTGATAAGTAAATATAATATATATGTTAAAAGTTATGGGGGGGGGGAAGCCAAGAGAGACTGTGCTGAGTTCTGCAAGCAGAGGGGAGAACTCCTTAGAACGTGCCTAGAACTTGTGCTTAGTCTTGGGAAATTTGCTGTTTAGTGTGAACATAACCTCTTTGGCTGGCCATTGGAGAAGATTTTGGACTGACTGCCACCCGGAGAACACTTATTGAGCACAGGTGGTCAGAAGCCTCTGGCCACCCTTATACAGTTCCATCTTGTTTTCTTTGTGAAGTTTGCCAGCAGGGTTACTTTACGGAGACTTCTTCTGTATTTTCACTGCCTTATTGTGGATTAAAATACTCTCCTTTTGAGAGTGAGTGCTTGTGTAAGAGTTAGTTACATTGGTCCAGCCAGAGGCTCAACTAGAATCTTCAGGGCCCCGGTGCAATGAAACATTAAGGGCTCTCCTGCCCTCCCCCCCTTCCAACCGAGCCTTGGGCTATCAGTTCTGGGAGGGCATCCATAGACTTCCTCCCAGAACCCTGCCTCCCCCATGCCCCCTGGGGCGCACATCCAGCATGCTCTGTGACTATACAAGTCATTCATTCATTCAGAGAGACAATCTGCTCCTTATTCTCTCTCCTTAGCTTTCTCCTCTCCCATCCGTGGGAGGGAGAAGGGAGTGCAGGCTCTGGGCTGTACGAGAGAGACATACTCTCAGCTCAGAGCCCTGTGTCCAGTAATCCTACTGGGGCCCCCCCGACAGTGGCAGAACGCCAGTGCCGGTGGCGAATGGGCGACCTTTGCGACCCTAGTAGTTCCACCACTGGGTTCAGCTTGCTCCAATGCAACTATGTATTTACCACACCTGGCCAATGCTCCTGAAAACTGAAAATCACTGAAGTAGACAGTGCTACTGTCAGGAAAGGCATTTACATAATCTGCCCGGCAACAGCAGCATCAAAAGAATGCCTGCTTTTGGAGGAACTGTTCGGCGCATGCGCGTGCGCGCGCCCGCGGGAGCAAGCAACGCACGCACGGTGACGGCGCTTGGCGCCAGAATCGGGTATTTAAACTCCCCTGTCATGCTGCCCAGTGCTGTCTGGTCTACAGCGTTTCCTGAGACCCCTGCTGATTGATACCCCGCTGCTGAACTTCCTACCTGATCCGGCTTCCCTCTGTGTATCCTGTTTGCTGCCTGCCCTTCTGATCCCAGCTTGCCTTGACGACTCTTTTGCTTATCCCTCTAACCTGATTTCTGCCTGCCCAACGAACTGACCCGGCCTGGACTCTGACTCCCGTTTTGGATCCCGCTTTTGTACCTGAACCAGCCTGCCAGTGTTTGACCCGGTCTGCCCTCACCTGCTCTGCTGCTCTGCCACGAGTGTTCCACTACTGCACCCTGCCGTGGACTACAGCTTCTGCTCAAGGCCCCTACTCAGCTTACCAGTCAGGCACTTGTGCCCTCTGCCCTCGCGAGCTCCTGTTCCCTCTACCAGGGCCTCATGAATCAGAGGCTACGAGAAGCCGCTCCCTGCACATTGGGCTCGTCTACCAGGTACGTGACAGTACCAGACAGCCATGTCCGAGCCCACGCAGGGAGCCTCTCCAATGGAGGACTTGTGCCGCCACCTGGACGGACTTACCTCGGCCGTCAGAAGTTTGCAAGAGGGGTACACCCGTCTGGAGGAACAAGTCCGGACCTTATCCACCCCGGCCTCTGGAACTCCTCCTGCGCCATCTGTGGTAATGCTGCCACCAGAACCTAGGGTCCCCACTCCGGAAAGATTCTCGGGGGACCGCAGCAAATACAGGGCCTTCTGTAACGCCTGCGAACTGTTCTTTGCGTTACAGCCCCGGACATTCTCGCTTGAATCCACCAAGGTGGGTTTTGTCATTTCCCTACTTTCAGGAGAACCCCAGACGTGGGCCCATTGTCTCTTGGAACACAAGGACGTCTGCCTGAACCTGCTAAGTTCCTTCCTTCAAGCAATGGACCTCCTCTATGAGGACCCCCTTCAGGCGGCCACTGCAGAAGCCGCATTATGCTCCCTACAACAAGGCCGCAGGGCCGTGGAAGATTACGTGTCCGAATTCCGGCGTTGGAGCGCGGACACTAACTGGAATGACGCTGCCCTGCGTCACCAGTTCCGCCTAGGCCTCTCGGAACCTCTTAAGGATGAACTGGCCCGGGTGGGCATCCCCGCAACGCTTGACGCTCTGATTCTGCAGGCTACCCAAATCGACAGACGGCTAAGGGAACGAAGGGCAGAACGCACCACGGGCCCTTCTCGCCCTGTCTGGATGCTTCCCCGTGTGTTTAACCCAAACCTTCCTCACTCCGCTCCTCCGGCGTTCGCTCATACGCCCACTGACGTTCCAGAGCCCATGCAGCTTGGTTTGCTTCGACCCTCGCTTACTCCCGAGGAGCGTCAACGCCGGCGGAACAACAACCTCTGCCTTTACTGTGGCGAACCGGGACACTACGTGAGGTCCTGTCCCGCCAAGTCCCGTAAGTCTTCCTCTGTTTGTTCTACCTGCTCACCTGTTTCATTTGATAACGCAACTCATCTGGCTGTTTCAATTTCCCTACAGCTTCCAGGAGGGAATATCCAAGGTACCGCCCTAATTGACTCCGGAGCGTGTAGCGGCTTTATGGATGCATCTTTCGCCAGCAAGTTCCGAATCCCCCTACAACCCAGAGCTAAGGGCCTATCCATCCATCTGGCCGACGGATCAGCCATCAAATCCGGGCCTGTTACCCAGGAGACGGCCCCTCTGGACACAATCATCTCCAATAGCCACCGGGAATGGCTTTGCCTGGACATTATTGAGTCCCCCTTGTTTCCCATTATACTGGGTATGCCATGGCTGAGGGCTCACAACCCCAAGATTGACTGGACTACTGGAAAGATCAGCTTCCACTCTCCTTATTGCCGCCAGCATTGCCTATTGAAAAACACTGATACGCCTTCTTCGCTACTGTGTCTCGATGCTGATACCGAGACCCGCCAATCCGTCCCCAAAGCATACCACACCTTTCTGGATGTATTCAGCAAGAAAGGTGCAGAGACATTACCCCCACTCAGGCCCTACGACTGCCCGATTGAACTCCTCCCTGGGGCAGAGGTACCGTTCGGGAGGATCTTCCCTCTGACCGAATTGGAGCTGGGGACTCTCAAAACTTACATTGATGATAATCTGAAAAAAGGGTTCATCCGTCCTTCCACCTCACCGGCAGGAGCGGGGATATTCTTTGTCGAGAAGAAGGACCACTCACTACACCCTTGCGTAGACTACCGTGAGCTTAACAAGATTACGATCAAGAATCGTTACCCTCTTCCTCTGGTGCCTGAACTCTTCCAGAGACTCGGAACCGCTTCTATATTCACCAAATTAGACCTACGTGGGGCCTACAACCTAGTCCGGATTCGAAGCGGGGATGAATGGAAGACCGCCTTCCGTACCCGATTCGGGCATTTTGAATACCGTGTGATGCCCTTCGGTCTATGCAACGCCCCAGCTACATTTCAACATTTTGTGAATGAGGCCTTCAGAGACTATCTTGACCTGTTCGTTATCGTCTATCTAGACGACATCCTAATTTTCTCTCCCTCTCTGTCCATCCATCGGGAACATGTTGGGAAGGTACTAACCCGACTCCGTCAACACGGTCTGTATGCGAAACCTGAAAAATGTGTCTTTGAGCAGCAAAGCATCCAATTCTTGGGGCTGATTATCTCCGTGGAAGGCATCAAGATGGACCCACAAAAGGTCTCCGCCATCCTGGATTGGCCAGCCCCTACGGACAAGAAAGGGATCCAGCGGTTTGTGGGGTTCGCGAATTTCTATCGCAAATTTATCCGGGGTTTTTCCACCATCATCACCCCCATCACCAGCCTGACAAAACAAGGCACGCGCTTCAACTGGACCCCTGAGGCCCAGGCTGCCTTCTCTACCCTCAAGGGTCAGTTCATCTCAGCCGCTGTCCTAAGACACCCAGACCCAGCCCTGCCCTATACCCTAGAAGTAGACGCCTCAGAGATTGCCGTGGGAGCAGTACTCTCCCAGAGGCAGGGTCCCAAGGCCCTGTTACACCCTGTAGCTTTCTTTTCTCGTAAGTTGTCCGAAGCAGAAAGAAACTACGATGTCGGGGACAGAGAATTACTCGCAATTAAGGCAGCACTGGAGGAATGGCGCTACTTGCTGGAGGGGGCAGCACACCCCATTTTGGTCTACACGGACCACAAGAACCTGGAGTACTTGAAAACCGCCAAGAGACTGAGACCACGTCAGGCTAGGTGGGCACTTTTTTTACCAGGTTCTCATTTCACATTACTTACAGGCCCGGGTCAAAGAACACAAAACCTGATGCACTTTCCTGGATGTTCAGTGAACCTCAAACCTCGTCACTCCCGGACACCATCCTGACGCCTGGAAACTTTCTTTTATTACAAGAAGACGTACTATCTCAGATCAAACGAGCTTACACAAGTGAATTACACCTACCGGACGTTACCTTACAGCGGAGAAATGACCTGCTGTGGTTCCAGGACAGGATTTTCGTACCTCAACAAGCACGAGTCAAGGTCCTTAAGTCTTGCCACGACCATGAACTGGCTGGCCATTTCGGTATCCGCAAGACATCTGAACTTCTTCAGCGCATGTTTTGGTGGCCTCGCCTATTGAAGGACTGTAGAGACTACGTGGATTCATGCGCCGTTTGCACCCGAAACAAGGGAAGCAAGGCCAAAGCATGGGGACTATTAAAACCCCTACCCATTCCAGAAAGACCCTGGAGAATGATCTCCATGGATTTTATTGTTGAGTTACCTCCATCCGAAGACTGCACTACCATTTTTGTGGTAGTAGACAGACTATCCAAAATGGCCCATTTTTTGCCTATGAAAGGCACACCTTCCGCTCCTGAAACCGCAAAACTGTTCATCAAGGAAATAGTAAGGCTGCACGGTATCCCTTCAAACATCGTATCCGATCGAGGAGTGCAGTTTACGTCCAGATTTTGGAGAGCACTTTGTGGATCCTTAAAAATTGACCTGTGCCTTTCTTCGGCTTATCACCCGCAGACCAATGGGCAGACTGAACGAACCAATCAGACGCTCGAACAATATCTACGCTGTTTCTCAGGCTTTTCTCAGGACGATTGGGTACCCTTACTACCTCTTGCCGAGTTTGCGTACAACAACTCTGTCCACTCAGCTACCAAACAGTCCCCCTTTTCCGCAAACTACGGTTTCCACCCCTTGTTCCTATCCAATAATATACCGGAATGTGCAGTTCCAGCCGCCCAAGAGACTCTGAACTTCTTTAATGATAACAACAAACTACTACAAGAAACAATGGCAAGGACCCAGAAATATAACAAAGAGATATTCGACAGGAGGAGGAGGGGGGAGCTTAACCTAGTGCCCGGAGACCAAGTCTGGCTGTCCACGGTGAACTTGAAATTAGCATGCCCTTCCAAGAAATTGGGCCCCAAATTTGTGGGCCCCTTCCCTGTTTTAAGACGGATTAACGATGTGGCTTATGAGTTGAAACTGCCGGAATCCTTCCGGATACACCCGGTGTTCCATGTGGCCCTACTCAAACCTGCAGTTCCAGATCCATTCTCCGATCGGGGTATAGGCCCCCCAGAACCAGTACTAATCAATGGGGAGGAGGAGTTCGAGGTCGAATCCATCCTAGACTGCAGGAGGAGGCGCAACCAAACCCAGTACTTGGTAAAATGGAAGGGCTATGGCCCAGAAGAAAATTCCTGGGAACCAGAGACTAACATCCACGCAGAGAGACTAATTCTGGCCTTCAAAAGATCCCACCCAGTTAAGATGGCCCAGTTGGGCATCCGGAGGCTGCCCGTTGGAGGGGGGCAATGTCAGGAAAGGCATTTACATAATCTGCCCGGCAACAGCAGCATCAAAAGAATGCCTGCTTTTGGAGGAACTGTTCGGTGCATGCACGGTGACGGCGCTTGGCGCCAGAATCGGGTATTTAAACTCCCCTGTCATGCTGCCCAGTGCTGTCTGGTCTACAGCGTTTCCTGAGACCCCTGCTGATTGATACCCCGCTGCTGAACTTCCTACCTGATCCGGCTTCCCTCTGTGTATCCTGTTTGCTGCCTGCCCTTCTGATCCCGGCTTGCCTTGACGACTCTTTTGCTTATCCCTCTAACCTGATTTCTGCCTGCCCAACGAACTGACCCGGCCTGGACTCTGACTCCCGTTTTGGATCCCGCTTTTGTACCTGAACCAGCCTGCCAGTGTTTGACCCGGTCTGCCCTCACCTGCTCTGCTGCTCTGCCACGAGTGTTCCACTACTGCACCCTGCCGTGGACTACAGCTTCTGCTCAAGGCCCGTACTCAGCTTACCAGTCAGGCACTTGTGCCCTCTGCCCTCGCGAGCTCCTGTTCCCTCTACCAGGGCCTCGTGAATCAGAGGCTACGAGAAGCCGCTCCCTGCACATTGGGCTCGTCTACCAGGTACGTGACAGCTACTCCAGTGATCTTCACTTCTTTTGGGTCCCATACTGAGCTGCAGGGCTGATGCATTGTGAATAGAGGAGGTTGGCAAATGTGCCCTACCTCCAATTTGTGCCATATTGCTACTGCTTTGTCCTGCAGGACCTATTCCCCCTTCTGTGTGTTAGTGTGTCATTGATTTTGTATGAGTTACTGTGTCCACCAATGTATTTTGATGAGTGTGAGTGTGCCAGTGTGTTGGCATCATCAGTGATTTTTGTATCAGTGTGTGCCCGCGGCCATTGTGTGTGTGTCAGTCAGCATGTGTATCTGAGAGCATGTGTATTGGTAATTGTCAGTGAAGCATATGTCTTTGAGTATATTAGTGAAAGCAAGGAAGGTGCGGTTGTAATTTGTATGTAGTGCTAATCCATAATTTGTTAATTGAAAGATTAAAGAACTCGACTTGTAGTTTTGTTAGCTGTTTTTTTTATTAAGGTTATCTGAAAGATGGGTTTCAAATGTTTTGACAGGGGCGCAGTTTCAGTGCTTGCCATAGGCACCATTTTGACTAGATACGCCTCTGCTTGCTTGGTCCCATGTATTCAACAGTTGCATTTTTGTTGAAATGTTTTGTTCACATGAATCCAACATATGTTCTTTACTATGTTGCATGTGTTGTTAGCTGAGGAAAAAGAGACTAGCCACAGTAATTTCAAGACAATTTTTTGTGGACTATATTGGTCTGTCTCCTTTTTTTGGACCAGAGGTATTTTATGGGGTACAGTCACTGATTAAGATCTAGTCTAAGCTTGCTTTGGTCGGACTCCTATATTGGTATATCTAAGCTTGCTTTGGTCTGACTCCTATATTGGTCTGACTCCTTTTTTTGGACCAGAGGTATTTTTGGGGGTACAGTCACTGATTAAGATCTAGTCTAAGCTTGCTTTGTCTGGTAGGCCTGCAGATGATTTTTTTCAACTCCTTTTAGCATTGCACAGGTGGTGACTTTGGTATGGTTACTAGAGCACCATTTTTCAACTCTTTTTACCCCAGAGGAACCCTTAATTTTCAGGTCTCAGGAACCCCTGTTAAGAATAGTATAATGGGGGTCATTAGAAAAATGCCCCTTGCATCGGTGGTTATTGGGAAGAATGCACTTTACTAGCTAAATAGATCAATTGTATAATGCTACTGCTTTTTGCCAAAAGACGATGGGCTTTGAACTATGAAGGTGTCATTAGATAGGAGGTCAAATAGCCAAAGCTCATGGAACCCCTAGAAACCTCTGGAGGAACCCTAGTTGAGAATGGCTGTACTAGAGGATGACATTTTTTATTTCTATGAATGGCGATCTGCATATTCTTCAGGGACCCCGCTGGACTGTATTAACTCTGCATATTCCCAATATAACCAAGGATTTGGAGAATGCAGTTTTGTCTACCCCTTAGTTCCGACTTGGTCAGAATTACTGTATCACTCTCAGACATGGCAGCGTTATACAGACCTAGCATGTAGAAACCACAGCTTAGTACTCCTCATTGTATACTATCCTATACCCCACAATTTTCTATCATTTTCCAAATCCTGAATTACCCAAAGTCTCTATCCACAGCCGTGTTTTCTGTGACAACCTCTCAACCATCCAATTGTGTCACTGGGACCCTGAACTCAAAGCATCCCACTAGAATTTTTGCTTCTGCCAATAAAACAGTGTGATTCCCATTGATTGCCAGTAAGATTTTACAAGCTAAGCCCAAACATAAACTAATGTTTTCCCAATCTACACTATTTAGTGATTTTATACTCTAACCTAGGGTATTTTTAGCTTGATTTTGTGCCAGCTCCAATCCACGTTCAGCTTTTTCCAGGGCCAGCTTCAGCCTTGTGTCAACTCCAACCTTTGTCCAGCCTACTCCTATGCCAGCTGCTGTCCCATTCCTCTGTGCCAACTCCAGTCTTCATTCAGCCTATTCCAGTAGCAGTTTCCCCCCAGACCTTAGGCCTCTGTTCAGTCTGTGACTGTGTCAGCTGTTGGCTTGCCTGCTCCTGTGCCAACTCAAGATCCCATATGGGCCCTGCTTGTGTCAGCTTCTGCTCCAGTTGCTTTAATCAGGTTCTTGGATTCACAGCTCTACAGACCACCATTTCTGCATGAAATACTATCACTTCTTTCTAATGCCGCGTACACACGATGGGAAAATCCGACAAGAAAACCGTGGATTTTTTTCCGACGGAATGTTGGCTCAAACTTGTGTATCATACGCACGGTCACACAAAATTCCGATTGTCAAGAACGTAGTGACGTACAACACTACAACGAGCCGAGAAAAATTAAGTTTAATGATTCCGAGCATGCGTCAAATTTATTCTGAGCATGCATGGTTTTTGGTGCGTCGGAATTGCATACAGACGATTGGAATTTCCGACAAGAACTTTTCTTGTCGGAAAATTTGAGAACCAGCTCTCAAATTTTTGTTGGCGGAAATTCCGACAGAAAAAGTCAGATGGAGCCTACACACGGTCGGAATTTCTGACCAAAAGCTCACATCCAACTTTTCTTGTCGGAATTTCCGATTGTGTGTACGCGACATTAGAATGAAATCCTATATTTTTAGAAGTTTATCCCCTAAATAGACTCATTTATTTGGCCAAGTGGGCCCCTTGGCCTCTCCTCAGAGCTGTCTTGCTCTCTAACTCAGCTTGAGAAGGTTCTGCACCATGACTTTGATTTAAAATCTGTTTCTTCTGGGCCCTCAGCCCAGCCTATGTTCTTGGTTCTCGTAGACACCTGACTCTGGTGTCTACGCCAAGCACCCTTGCGTTACCCCTTGCCTGGCCTAGGTCATCCACCTCGCTCAAGATCCTGCTAGTAGCTAAAATTTTCTACATTTCTGGTGCACCTTCCTGTTGCCATAAGTGCCTGATTGCATAAAGATTTGTAACAACAATGACAACAATGACAGCCCTATTTGCAGTGATCCTAAGGGGAGTAGTAGGGGAGTTCAATCTTTGAGCTTTTCTGCACTTCAGATGGAAACACTGAAATACTGTGCTCTGAAACCCATGTAGAATAACCTAGGTGGTTGTCAGCAAATAAAACAGATCCTGCACAAACATCCCCAAGATACAGTAGTTTAATTTCCCTTATGGTAGGGCTCAAATTTCTTCAGAAGACTCCAGTGCAGAATTGCATAGTAACTTATTACACCTCAGCTTTAGGGTATGTGCTGTCCAACAGACAATGGGAATAACTCTCCCTATATCTAATAAACCTGGCCTGTGATTAGACCTGGGTGGAGGGGCACCCAGCCTGTCTTCAGACAATTTAAGATCAAAAGATTCTCTATGGTATTGTTCACCATGGAAACAAGGACTTTGCAAGTACTATGAGCTTGGACTATCATTCGTCTCCAACAAACAAATTTTTGAGGAATGTGATCTCTGCATTTATTGCTGTATACAATAACTTAAAATCCACAATGATGTCTTCATTTATTTTTTTACTTAGGGCTGGTTGAAACAGAAACTGCTCCTTTAAATGCTGGTGACATTGTGGTTCCTTGGCTGGAGTAGTGCGATTCTGGTTTGCACTAGTTGGTGTCTCCAAGTAGCCAGCATGGTTTAGTAATGAGTCAGCACTAGTGATAGGCAAATCTGCTTGGGTTGGCAGGTGTGAACAGGTCCAAAAATCTGCAAAACTTTAAAGAGGAAGTAAACTTCCTCAGTTGACATTTACCTAGAGGTAAGTGTATAATAAGGCTTACCTATAGGTTGTGAAAATATCTTCTAAACATGTACATCATTGGCGCATGAGGTCTGAAGGAATGGGTGCCGTTCCTTCCGAGCCCCGTGCCACAAATGGCGGCTCCCGCAGGTAAGCACGGGAGTGACATCATCGCAGTTCCGGCCAATCACAGCGCCGGAGCCCGCGAACCCGGAATAAACTCTGGGGAAAATGTCAGCCGTCTCAGCGATGTGCAGGCGCCGCTGGAACAGCTTCGTTCTAAGGTAAGTATTTCATATAGAGCTAGTATGCGATGCATACTAGCTCATTATGCTTTAGTCTTACAGGGTTTTTTACTTCTTTAATGCAAACCTCACTTAAAGTGGATGTAAACCCAATTCATGAAATTTGAGCTGGGCACATATATCTATGGTGGTTTTTTTTTATCTCTCTCCAAAGCACTGAGTCCCATGTGTTTCTTCTGTCCCATAGCTCTGTTATCAGCCTGATAACTTCTGACAAGTTCTCAGACACAGGAGATAAAAGTAGCCTGAACTTTTTGATGTGGGAAGTTGCTATAAATAGATTAGCAGAGTGCTGCTCGATTCAGATCAGAGCTCTACACATAACTTCCTTCCTTTGCCAATGTGGAGTCAGGGGGTGTGCTTTTCTTCCAATCAGCTGTCTTGGCTGTATGCCAATAATCCACTCCCAGTGCTGAACAGGAAAAGAAAATCTCTAAAGCCGTGTACACACGATAGGTTTTACCGATGAAAACAGTCCGATGGACTGTTTTCATCAGACAAACCGATCGTGTATGGGCCCCATCGGTCTTTTTTCCATCGGTGTTTAAAAATAGAACATGTTTTAGATTTATCCGATGGTTAAAAAACCGATAGCAAATTACTATTGTCTGTGGGGAACTCCATCGGATAAAAAACCCACGCATGCTCAGAATCAAGTCGACGCATGCTCAGAAGCATTGAACTTCATTTTTCTCAGCTCATCGGAGTGTTTTACGTCACCGCGTTTGAAACAGTCAGTTTTTCGACTGATGGTGTGTGGGCAAGACTGATGGAAGACAGTTTCATCGGATTTCCGATGGAAAAAACCATCGGATTAGAATCCATAGGATATCCGATCGTGTGTACAGGGCTTCACATGATGTGCACTTTCTAAAGAATATATAAAGATGAAGGCAGCAGATATACATGTGCAACTTACGTAGGGAGATTTGTTTCATCTCTGTGTATCATCTGAGACTGTTCACTTCACTGGGTATATGTGAGGGTTTACATCCACTTTAAGTAAATGGGAGATGATACCTGAAAATCATTTCTCTCCATTTTCAAGGTTATTAGGCGAGCAATTGTCAAACAAAGAGCATAGGCATACCTCCCAACATTTTGAGATGGGAATGAGGGACACCTACTAGCAAACATATGTAGGCATAGGACACGCCCCCTGCCACACACCCCCTTAAAGGAGAATTAACCAAAAAAAAAAAGGTTTATTAAATCTACAAGGGCTTTTTTTCTACCACTACTATTCCTCTATATTTGCTCTTAAAATTTACAAATGCAGCAATTTAGAAATTGGATGAAAGTTTTAGCACTGGGAAACACTTTTTGAAGAACAGAACGTATTGCGAAACGCTTGTAAAATGTGTTACTCGCAATCCGAGGTTTTACTGTAGTGCATTTTATATACAACTATAGAGATCAGACCAAAATGAGGGACAAATGAGGAGGAAAGCGGGACAGAGGGACATTGCTCCAAATCAGGGACCGTTGGGAGCTATGAGCATAGGGATTTGCACATTTACAGTTTTATGAATGAGCAATACAGCAACTCCATACACTTTTCTGTGATGATGGGGGCACACTCAACATACTATCTATCCTAGCTTATATGCAGGATGGCCAATCACTCACAATGCTACTTGGCCTACAGGTAAAGGAAGCTCAATGTCTTTACACTGTACCATAATTACTAACCTACTGGGGTTATTTGACTGCACTGCAAATTTTATCATAAAATTTAACTAAACCTTTAACCACTTCCCGCTCGGCCTATAGCAGATTGACGGCTGGGAAGTGGTTCTGTTACCCTGGCTAGGCGTCATTAGACGTCCAGCAGGATAACATGCCAGCGTGCGCCCGTGGGGGCGCACAGTGCGGCGATCGCGAGTGCGGTGTGTCAGTCTGACACACTGCATCTCCGATCGTGATAAGGAACCTCTGACGGAGGCTCCTTACTACGTGATCAGCTATGACCAATCACAGCTGATCATCGCATGAACCAGGAAGTGCCGGTAAACCGCATTCCTCGGTTCGCACTGACAGGGAGAGCCAATCCGCGGCTCTCCCTGTCAGAGGGGGGGTCTGTGCTGATAATCAGCACATTGAATCAAATGTACCCATCAGCTGCCAATCATTGCATAGCAGCTGTCAGTCAGTGCCCCATCATTAACTGCTGTCAGTGCCCAATAAAGTGCCAATCAGTGCCCACCACAGTGCAAATCAGTGCCCACCATAGTGCCAATCAGTGTCCATCACAGTACCAATCAGTGCCCAGCATTAACACCTGTCATTACCTGCCCAATTAGTGCTGCCCATCAGTGCCATCTATTAGTGTCCATCAGTGCCACCTGTCAGTGCCAATCGGTGCTGCCTATCAGTGCCCATCAGTGCCGCCATTCAGTGCCCATCAGTGACGCCTGTCAGTGCCCATCAATGCCACCGCTCAATGCCCATCAGTGCCGCCTGTCAGTGCCCATCAGTGCCGCCTATCAGTGTCCATCAGTGCTGCGTATCAGTGCCACCTATTGGTGCCCATCAGTGCCGCCTATCAGTGCCTATCAATTCTACATATCAGTGCCTCCTCATCAGTGCCCATCAGTGCCACCTTATCAGTGTCGACTCATCAGTGCCCATCAGTGCCGCCTCATCAGTGCCCATCAATCCTGCCTCATCAGTGCCCGTCAGTGAAGGAGAAAACAAAATTTTATAACATAAACAAAGAAAAACTTTTTTTTTTTTTATTTTATTTCGGTCTTTTTTAGTTTGTTTAGCAAAAAATAAAAAACCCAGTGGTGATCAAATATCAAAAGAAATGTGTTTTTTGTGCAGCGTTGCATGACTGCGCATTTGTCATTCAAAGTGCGACAGCGCTGAAAGCTGAAAATTGTCCTGGGCAGGAAGGTGGGAAAATGCCTGGTATTGAAGTGGTTAAACCAGGGGTCTAAAACTGGCGGCCCTCCAGCTGTTGCAAAACTACAAGTCCCATAGTCCCATGAGGCATTGCCAGGCTGACAGTTACAAGCATGACTCCCACAGGCAGAGGCATGATGGGACTTGTAGTTTCGCAAAAAGCTGGAGGGCCGCCAGTTTGAGACCCCTGCTTAAACTGTAGTTTTGTATCTCTTTGTATAGTGAAATATATCTTGTTACTACAGGGTCCTGAATACAAACCTTTGTTAGTTTGACACAGAGTGAAATTTTGTGGAACCATAATCCAATCACCATGGTGCAACAAAGTTTGGGAAGGATGTTAATTGTTTGAGTTACATGGCTGAATTGTTCCACATTCCTGTCATGTTCTTGGACAATCAACATTCACCTTAATACATTTCATGACACCATGGTGATTGGATTAAGGGGACTGAATAACCTGTGTGACTATAAATGCTGGGGTATGTTTTGGACTAAGGATGAGCTTGGGTTTGGACTGAACCCAGAAGTTAGCTGTCATTGCTGGGCCAATGAGCTGTGGGCAATGTATACAAAGGGGCAGACATTCTCATGCCATCATTGACCTAATATGGCCACAAATGAAGGTCATTTTAGGTCAATGATATTGACCTGATACAGGCATATGCCCCTAATAGGTCAATGATGTCACAAGCAACCTCGCCCATTTAGATATGTCAGCTGCGGGGAATAACAGCGAATCTGAACTCAAGCTCATCACTATTCTTGACACTTGTTTGAACTTAAGGCCTGTATACACGATCGGATTTTCCAACGGGAATTGTGTGATGGTGGGATGTTGTCGGATAATCCGACCGTTTGTATGCTCCATCGGACAATTGTTGTCGAAATTTCCGACAACAAATGTGTCTTGTCGGATTTTCCGATCGTGTGTACACAAAAAATCCAAAGTACAAACACGCATGCTCAGAAGCAATGCTAACCATAAGACAACATTAGCAGAAGTTGTCCAAAGGGTGGCGCTAAAGAGCTGAAAAAACGCGTAGTTTTGTGTTTGTTGGACGATAATTCTTTGCCGTTTATATGCAAGACAAGTTCACATCCAACGCCCTTCGGACAAAAGTCCTACGCTTTGTCCAATGGAAATCCGATCGTGTGTAGGAGGCTTAAGGATGCCATTTGGATGTTTAGTGAAATGTCTTCAGTATTACAGAACAAGTCCAGTTGAATGGGACTAAATACTACTAGCTATAGCATGACCTTAATAAATGGAAACTTTCACAGGCCAGTGCTAATATATTTTGACCATTACATTCCTTACTATTATTTTTCACTAAGTTAAAGCAAACTTTCAAATTTATAGGGTGCTACAGAAGTATGAACACATTTTTTTTTAAATCACTTTTAATTTTTAATTCATGCTGCCATTTCCAAGTAATTAGTGGTGGAAAATCTGATGGTGTTGTGCCTTCTACTGAAATCTTAGATGACTTCTTATTGCCAGTAGCATTTTCACTGTTCTGTGGACATTGACGATAACCGTTTAAAACATGCACACCGTTGGTAAATTTAGAGATATTACATCAACCTGGACACTGACAGACTTAGCAGATATATTACTTATTCCTAATAGCCTCCTGGCTCACTGCACGTATCCCAAATATTTTCAAGCATCACATAATTATCCATTTATTAATTTACTGTTTCATTAGTTCATTTGTTTGTCTAATCCCTCTCTCATCCTAAGCTACTGAATAGCTATTGGACGTGCATATTATTAATTTTTTGTATAACTGTATGCTACATAAATTCCTCAATGCAAAGAAGCATTATGTCATTTTTTATGTAAAATGGTATGGCTGAATAAAATCTGTAAATATTTGTATCTGCTCCTATTTTATTGGGTGAGAAATATGCTGACCATAGGAGTTTTTTGGCAGAGCAGATAAGGGATTAATCTTATGTGTGGCCTGTGCTTAGGAGATATACAGGATAGAAATTATATTTCCAGATAGTTTATGTATACTGCAAGCTCTGTTTTCAAATCAATCCTTAAAGTCGAAGTTTTCCTTTTCCAGTTGGTAGGACATGAAAACCATCAGATATCAATGGTTTTTGCATTGTATCCACAATTTAGGACATGGGAATTGCTAACTAGGAGTTTTTTATCCAGGCTTTTGAAGGAACTACAGGTAAGGCCGGGTTCACACTGATATGACTCGACTGTTGTACGACTGTCATCCTACTTTGCCCTGCGACATCGGTCCTACATCAATCCTACTTGAATAACAAGATAAGATTTTGCTCCAAATTTTAGATAGTACGACTTGTCCTTTGACCAATCAAAACAATTCCAATGTGACATAAATTCCTTTTCCTGCTGCTGTAATCACCATGTCGGACGTCACAAGTCGTATGGTTAGGACGAGGATCCGACTTTGATTCGAATTCAATGATATTGAATGGGCTGAAAACGGATCAAAGTCGGACCAAAGTATTGCAGGAACCTTTTCTAAAGTCGGACCAACTTGTGTCGGACCAGTTAAAATGACTCTCATAGGGAACCACGGATTTGTACACGTCATGCGACATTTGTTTCCAAAGTCGGAGCATATGTCGCACCAGTGTGAACCGGGCATAAAACAATAAAATGAATTATCACTTTAGAAAGCTGCACAGATTTTTAATATCTACTGGGAATCCTTGACTGCATAGGCTTTTTTTCTGGAAAAGGCGAACTTAGCCTTTATGGAGAAAATATATTTTTCCTAGAGGGGGAAAAATTGGGAAAGAAAGGCTGCAGAGTGACAGAGAGTGCGGACTGCTGTGGTCAAGAAAATGGTATAAATTAAGTGATTATCAAAGTATAGTAACATCTAAAAAAATGGTACTGCTTTGCCACCAATTAGGGAAACATAAAATCCGCTCAGCAATGCAAGATATACATGCCGGCTATGTTAAACACATACAAACACAAACAAATAACAAAAAACATCCAGCCGCCAAGTCAATTGGCACAGGGGACACCACCACAGCAATTGCCGTATATTATGTGTATCTCAGAGTATTTAGGTGGAGCACCCGTGTGTCAACCCCTTGGAGGCTCGAGCATGGGGGAAGATGGGGCCAGAGCCAACAGTGAGTAGAGGTGATTAGAACTACTGTTCTAATCGGGTACTAATGTCCCAGGTCATGGATAAGGAATTATCCTCATTCGTTGCGGATAGAGGAATCCTAATTATCCGGGACTATGATAGTCAGGGACTGTGGGGAGGTTGATTTGCACTAAGTACAGATGCTCAGATTCTGGGGACACACGGTTTCTGGCGTCCTCCCTAGCTGGAGTGGAAAATCAGGGAGAAGCTATCAGTCACTGTTCAGAGGGTGGCACCCATGGATCAGTGGATCTCCTTGGCCGCGGCTGCAATAGCAGGTTGATCATAAGCATATATCAATCACCGATGGGTGAGAGTGCAGAAATATGGGAGGAGAGGAGGTGAAATAGGAGTCAGAGGGACTGAGTGAGGAAACTTGCAGTGGTATGGACACCTCAAGCAAAAAACAGTCTCGGGTGGTCCTCGGTCTGTTCCCATCAGCTGGCGTCTTCACAGGAAATATACCGTACTTCCATGCCAGACTATTGATCTGTGCGCTCCAGTATGGCATTGGGCTTTGTGAATGTCGCCAATAGCTGTCACCTTCCTCTAACAAGTCCCGGTTGCTCCACTAATGGGTTAATTGAGCCAGGGGTCAAGGAGTCACATATGGCCCCCCTCTGATTGTGGAGGAATCTCCTTGTGTGTTCGCCAACACTACAGGGCATAGTGTTGTGGCGTCTGGGCGATGATGACGTCAACGCATTTCACTGTGCGGTTGCGTAGCATCGTCTGGACATATAGCCTTTAAATGTGGTAGCTGCATTGTTTTTGTTTGAGGACTTTCCTCATAATTTTCACTTGGTGATCCAGCCAGTAACACAGTTCCTGTCATAGGGTGTCTCTACTCTGGATGAAGGCGCAACTGAGATACCTTTGACAATCTGGGGAAAGAGTGGGAGAAAGTGGTGTTGGATGTACTAGCAGATTTTGACGAACTTGACTAACACTTTTTTTTTTAGAAGAAAGATTTTACATAAATGAATAAAAACTGACCACTGTTAGCACCCCTGTCAGTAGTAAATGGTAAATTGATTTGTCTTAACACTAGTGATGCACCGAATGGGTTTTTTGGTACTGAAACCGATACCGAAAACCAATCTTGATTGATCCCGAAAGCCGATACCGAAACAGCACCGATACCGAATGTGACTGTTTTTAAATAATATTTTTATACAGGAGATGGCCAGAGACTGGGTCCATGGTACAGGAGATGGTCAGAGACTGGGGCCATGGTACAGGAGATGGCCAGAGACTGGGGCCATGGTACAGGAGATGGCCAGAGACTGGGGCCATGGTACAGGAGATGGCCAGAGACTGGGGCCATGGTACAGGAGATGGCCAGATACTGGGACCATGGTACAGGAGATTTCCATAGACTGGGGCCATGGTACAGGAGATGGCCAGAGACTTGGGCCATGGTACAGGAGATGGCCAGAGACTGGGGCCATGGTACAGGAGATGGCCATAGACTGGGGCCATGGTACAGGAGATGGCCAGAGACTGTGGCCATGGTACAGGAGATCAATGCATTCTCACCTGTGTCCCCAGTTCAGCAGCCTCACCTGTGTCCCCAGTTCAGCAGCCTCACCTGTGTTCCCAGTTCAGCAGCCTCACCTGCGTCCCCAGTTCAGCAGCTTCACCTGTGTCCCCAGTTCAGCAGCCTCACCTCGCCGCAGGGAACACACAGCTATTGAAATGAAAGCTGTTATGTTCCCGGCGCTCTAATCACCAGGCGGCAGTGGCTCTCCTCTCCCACATTGACACCCCTGTAATGGGCGGCACCAGGGGCGGGGGGGTGGAGCCTCGCCCCCATCCAGGCCCCGTCCCATTTTTGGCTCCAGTATCGGCCTAATTTCTCTTTCGGCATTTTGCCGAAAAAGCCATTATCGGCCGATATGTTTCAGTGGCCGAAATTTCGGTGCATCCATACTTAACACTCTAACTGACACTTTTGTTGGACAGCTTGGCCTGTTAAAGAAAATAACAGGCTTACTGGCCCAGATCACCAGGGGAAAATAAAGCGAAAAAGACAAAAAAAAAAAAAGTCACCATGTCTAAGAAGTGGTAAACTCAATATATTATTTTTTCAGGTTTATTGTCACTTTAAACTTTCTGCAGATTTTGTGTTAAACAGATTGTAATATTATTTATTATATGATTCTTGCATATCTTCCTAACATTTGCAGATGCTAAGTGGATGTATCAGTTACGCTTCTAAATGTTTTTAACAGATTTTTATATTCTGAGTCTTCTGTGTATCTTTAGCTTACTCTGATATTGTAGTACCCATTCAAATTATTTGCTCCTGCATGCCCCCCAAAGTAAATGATCTGTTGATGTCGACTTGATGTCCTAGCCTCACAAGGAGAATGTCAGATGACTATGTAGGAACCCGTGAGCTCTACCCCAAATGTAGGTGGCTGAAAAAACAACCAGAAAAATTGAAAGGAAAAACCGCATTAAAAAATAAGCTAAACAACATCCATTGGTTACATTTTTAGGGACCAGGTAAACTGCATGACTGGCGCTTGGCAACTCTATTGAAGAGTTAAACCCATGGGGGGTCTTTAGCTTATTATTGATGCTGTTTTTCCTTTCGGTTTTTCTGGTTGTGTTTTCAGCCATTTATGTTTCGGGTAGAGTTCATGGGCTACTACATCTAACATCTTCCTTGTTGGGAGGCTAGGACATCTATATTCCCTTCCTGACAGTTGTGGAATAAATGTTGTTTATGGAAACCCTTGTGATATTGGGGGTTCCAAAATTCTTAGTTGTCCACTGAGCTACATTAGTACAAGGTGAGCCCCAAGGCATCATATGGTTGTTGATTTTATGTTAAAATATAATAAGGCTTACCTGTAGGTAAAAACGGCTGGCAACTCGGATGCTCTTGAATAAAACAAGATAGGTTAACGGTGAATGTTTCTGCCATGTGCCACATCCAAATGATATGGACAAGAAGAAGAATATATCCCCTGACGACTGGACTTTTAAGACACTCACGTATAAACAAATATTGAAAAAATATATTATTTATTGATAAAGTACAAACATAGTAATGAAAAATAGAATAAAATTCCGAATCAATGGAATGTACACAGTATTACATGTGAGTTTTTATCAAATAGTAACCACAATGATGACATACCGGTAATTTTTCTTTAGATCTACCGGGTGATCTACCGAAAAATTATGTCAATCATTGTGGTTACTATTTGATAAAAACTCACATGTAATACTGTGTACATTCCATTGATTCTCAATTTTATTCTATTTTTCATTACTATGTTTGTACTTTATCAATAAATAATATATTTTTTCAATATTTGTTTATACGTGAGTGCCTTAAAAGTCCAGTTAGGGGATATAATCTTCTTCTTGGCTCTTGAATAAAAGTGCTTTATTGGTTACATGGGTACACGGGTACAGCCTGTACACGGGTACAGGCTATATGCTGATGAGGGCTTCTTAGCCGAAAAAGCGTCAGCGTATAGCCTGTACCCGTGTAACAAATAAAGTACTTTAAATCAAGAGCATCCGAGTTGCCAACCCTTTTTGATTCAAGTATTGTTTTGTGGGGCCTGAATGTCCTGGCTAGAGCACCGGATCACAGTTAGTGCACTTCTATATTGGCAGTGGATCTGGGGTAACATTTTGTTTCTCTTACCTGTAGGTCAACGCTGTATCCTGGCCTAGGCCAACAAGGCCCAGGCCTAGAGCAGCACTTTGCAGGGGGCAGCACGGGAAGAGTCCCCGCCGGCTTGCGCTACATTGTTACTGTAGCACCAGTCTTATGGGGCGGACTGGACTGAGAGGCAAATTAGTCTAGCGCCGCAACTATGGGGGGAAGGGGGGGTTGCTACTAATTTTGACTGTCCTATCATCCTGGACCACAAACCTTCCTTACTGTGCTATATGTTTTCTGCTGCACCATTGGCATGGTTATATCTTCTTAGTCCTCTCCATAAAATGATCAGAAATTTGTGCTTAAAGTAGAACTATGGGCAACACTTATTTTTTTTCGTTTTGGATAGAGTAAGGGAGGGTTATATCCCCTGTCAGTTTATTTTTTACCATCCCTGTCCCATTGCAAATATTTCCCTTCACTTCCTTCCCCATAGGCAAACAGGAAGCAAGAAGAAATCTATGCAAATGAATAGGAATCCATTGCACCCCCAGGCCCTCAGAACTAGGGTCCCCACTCGAATATTTCAGGGCGGGTCTTAAACAGAAAGTGGTGTGGCCTTGACAGGAAGGGGTGGGTCATATTTAAATTAGGGGGTGCACGAGTTTAGTCAGGCCTAGGGCAGCACAAAACCTAAATACACTACTGCTGTAGGTAAAATTATTATTATTTCTTAAATGTGCACCGTTTAGGAGATATTCACCCTGGATGCAGCCAGTGACAACACCGGCGCATGAGCTCTGAAGGCCTGGCATACCTTGCCGGACCTTTAGAGCTTTGTGCCGGAACCAAGGCATCGCAGCTCCGGGCCAATCGCACAGCCGGAGCGCACAAACCCGGAAGAAAGAAGGGGGAAGATGTCAGCCCTCTCTGTGGTTATAGTGCGCCGCTGGAAGGCTTTGTTCCAAGGTAAGTATTTGATAATGTGCTAGTATGCAATGCATACTAGCACATTATGCACTTGCCTTACAGGTATTTTTTATTTTTATTTTAACCAGCTGTGGTTTACTACCGCTTTAAAGTCTCCCATTTTATCCTGGTTTACAAGGACAAAAAAGTGAGATCTCAGTGGAGCCAATTACAGCAATCAACACCTGACAAATGTTCTAATTCTTCACCACTTTATAAAAATAAATGGTTAGAGTTGGAGCTTAATGAGGTATTTGGGTTATAGATCTGAGGAATGCATCCTGCAAAACAAATAAAAAATATAAGACATTGCTCTGTGAAAGAAGACTAGCACTGTAAGGCTTCATGTACACGGGACGTTTTTACAACTGCTCCTGAATGATTTAACTTGACAGATAGTAACCCACGTTTAAAACGTCAGTTTTGTCGTGTTTACATGCCGTGTTTTGCCGCGTTTGCGTTTAGAAGCATTTTTTTTTAATTGCCAAAAAACATAAACGAAACGCGGCTAAACGCGGGTTACCGCATTTAGCCGCGTTTGGCGTCTGAAACTTGGAAATCTTCGGCGTCTGAACAAATTTTTTTGCTTTCAAGGAAATGCTGCTAAACGCAACTGCTTAAAAACGGCAATAAACGTGAGTGTGTACATGGTCACATAGGATAACATTAATTGAGTTCAGGGGCAGTTGAAAAAAGTGTCCAACTGCCCCTGAACGTCCTTTTAGCAGCGTCCCGTGTACATGGGGCCTAAAAGTTAAACTATGGTCCAACAGAATTGCTTTACCTATCCACCTCGATTCTTTGCAGGTCTGCAAATGAACAATTAATCAGGTCTTTGTACTGTCACACGTGGAAGGATGATGAATTTTAGCACTAGAGACAGAAGTCAGAGTTTCGGATTAAAGCAGGAGCCTAAACACATTGACCTTAATTATACATTGCACCTGAAGACATCATATTTTGTGAGATTAAGGCTGGGTTCACACTATACGACACGACTTTCATCCTACTTTGCTCTGCGACATCTGTCCTACATTGGTCCGACATCGGTCCGACATTGGTACGACATTGGTCCGACATCCATCCGACATTCATGAACAGGATACTACTTTGATCCGACATTGTGCTAGTCTGACTTGTCCTTTGACCAATCAAAACAATCCCAGGGTGAGATAAATTCCTTTTACTGCTGCTGTAATCACAATGTCGGATGCCAAAGTCGTATGGTTAGGACAAGGATCCGACTTTGATCCGACTTCAATGATAGTCAATGGGCTGAAGTAGGATCAAAGTCGGACAGAAGTAGTACAGGGAGAATTTTTAATGTCGGACCGACATGTGTCGGACCAGTTAAGACGGCTCCCATAGGGAAACATTGATTTTCACACGTCATGCGACATGAGCTCCTAATGTCGGAGCGTTTGTCGCCCCAGTGTGAACCAGCACTAAGTCAGTGTGTGCCTAATTGACACTTTTACCTAATTAGGATGCAGTGCTTTTAACGCTCCATGATCATTGCATCCATGCAGAAAACCTTCACCGAATGTGACAGCATATCACGTATTATATCAAATCTCACCATACACTGAGTATCAAATCCATTCACTCTGCTTTTCAATATAAAGCTAATTAACTGGAATGAGAGAAATACATTAAAGATCTCATCTTTTAATTTAGCTAAAGTCTAATTTAGTCTACCTAAAATACTTCTGCTTGGCAGATTTTGTTTTTGCTTCTCTCTCACTGATCTCATTTTTTCTAAGGAGCTTCATTTTATGTCTGCTATTTATTGTTGTATTAGCATCCATATACTGCATAAAAAGCTGACTATACATTCTTAAGCTAATTAAATGTATTTCCACTTTTGCAGCCAAATTGGGACAACAACAACTTATATTTGTTACATATTTTCAGTCTCATAACATAACTATTTAAATATTTAAAAATTGCTGCTTACTATATTAGATTCTCCTCTGAAAACTTCCGCACTGAAAATCCTTCTTTGTTCTCTGTTTATGAGGGGGCTGGGGAGCTGTATTTGCAATGATTAACCCCAGCTGTACTGTGCTTGCAGATCTCAGTATCAGTTGTAAAATAAATTTGAAGACTGTCTATCCTAACCAAGGGTTAAATATTAACTACTGATGTACCCAATTTATCGACTGTCATATCCAGACTAAATATTCAAGCACAGTACGAACTGATGTTAGCTTATAAAAACTATTCCACCAATGCATAAAAAATAAAAATAAATGGTATATGGGGCTATCTAATCCCAGAGCATCTAATTACATGAAGGGGTGTAATTTGTAACTTTATCCCTAAGTTTGAAGTAACCTGAATTCTCATAGGAGGTTATTTTGTGATGTAGATTATCTTCTTGCCCTCTTTTTATTTAATTTTTTCTCCTTTTCAATTTAGGTTTGGGGTTTATCCAGATGCAACCATCCAGTTAAAGTGTTTGTTAATCCCCAAAAAAATTATTCACGTTCTGGTCCCTTAAAGCAGATTACACAGCACAGTGCTTGTGCTGTGTAATCTGCCCCCCCCCCCTCTAAACTGTAAAAAAAAAAACTCCCTGATCGTGCCACTTCCTATATGCCCTTTCTATACTGACCACGATAACAAGGGCTGTTGGTGCACGCCAACGTGCGATTGTACGTGGGAGGAGAGGGGTATAACTAGGCTGCCTATACACAGTCTTTTTATCTCCATGGGATCACGCCACATTGCTTAGGGATTCTGTCCCTTGCTGTCCTATACTCAGGTAATTTTGCTAGCAGCTGCCCCTGCTCTGGACAACACCCAGGGTGGTTACTGGATATTCTTCTCTGTTTTCTATACAATCTTTCTATTTTTTGAATGCAGATTTACTGGCGTACCCCTATAACTGACCACCATTTTGGTGCAGCACCCCTTTTTGGTCATCTCCTTCCTGGTCCATCTCGGACCTGCGTTTCAGTTGCACTTGGCGTATTATCCTCAACTTCCGGGACTGACACCCTCTGGCTGACTCTGGTTCAAAACCACACTTACCCCTACCATCCACACCATTCACCTGTGGTATGTAACCCTTGGATTTTATATACATGCTCTCCTCATATTATGCTCAGTGCTATTTAGATTTTAACATATCTCAATCTTTTTCGATTTGGGTGCATCCGTGCCTGATGAGTGTGCAAACACGAAACGCGTCGGGAAATTTTTAGGATGCCAATGTTTTACCACATGGGTAATTTCAGGATGCCAATGCATTTTTACGTCACCCCAACGATCTATCCACTGATTGACAAGCACATATGAATTTCAATTTTTATTGCATGTTATTATATTTGCACTGTGCCATTTTAGGGATTTATGTGTGTGCATTTTTGTATCTATGGGAGCGGTTCATTCCTTTCATACTGTTATGTATTGTTGATCGATATCATTGTATATCCTTGATGTCCATGTTTCATATGTAATGCCATGTGTCATGAGTTTCCAAGTCGATATTAATATGTGCCCTCAATGTCCATTACAATTATGTTCTTATGCACAGCCCCATTGACTCAGACAGTACACCACATTTCTTCATGTTAATAAAAATGTTTCCTTTACCTTACGCCTACCTTGTTTTGAACCTCATTTAAAGTCCCAAACTCCCTTCCTGCATTACCACACTATGCAAGTTCTTTGTAAAATTGAGCGTTCTAAATACCTCTTTAGAGCTGTCTTCAGGCCGGTCACGTGACTTGCGGCCGATTTACAGCTTCGAGACATTGCATCTGCGGGAGGTCACGTGATCTCCTGGCTGACGTCAGAGGCAGATCACGTCCACTCCCGCAGATGCAACGTCTCGGAGCTGTAAAGCGCCCTCGAGTCACGTGACCGGCCTGAAGACAGCTCCAAGGAGGTATTTAGAACGCTAATTTTTACAAAGGACTTGCATAGTGTGGTTTGTCAGCCTCTAATAGAGGGGCTGGCAGCGAATACAATATTTGAGTTAACAAACACTTTAAATTGATGCCCAGTCCATGCCTACAGCTTGAACCCATTAGGGGTAGGCTGGTCCAGGATATCAAGAGATATATAAATACGCAATAACATTTGTAACTATTCTTACTATTATTGACTAAAGTATATAACAATTTGTATTGTTACTTATTTTATTAAAAAAAAATATATAAAAAATGATATTAACTACTTAAGGACCGGAAAGGTTTTACCCCCTTATTGACCAGGCCATTTTTTGCGATATGGCACTGTGTTAATTTAACCAGTTAACAACCACCTGCCGACAAATAACGTCGACAAGGTGGTTGCTTAACTCCGGGAGGACGTTATATAACGTCCTCTCAGAATCGCGCTCCCGTGCGCCCCCTGGGGCGCGCACACGGGACCCGGCGGATCACAAATCGCGGTAAATCGCCGCTGATAGCGGCCGTTTACCACGTAATCGCTCCGTCAAATGATGGAGAAATCACTTGTAAACAGACCGGCGTCATGTGATGACGCCGGTTCCTCTCTCCCCTCTCTGTACCGATCGGTACAGTGTGAGAGGGGAGGGGGAGAGAGCGGATGGCAGCAGCAGCACTGTGGGCTGGATCTGTGACAATTGCAGTCACAGATCCAGCCATCCATCCATCCCTGCTCAGCCATCCCTGTGCAATACCCTGCCAATACTCTGCAAAATACCCTGCCAATACTCTGCAAAATACCCTGCCAATACTCTGCAAAATACCCTGCAATACCCTGGTGCAATACTCTGCAATACCCTGGTGCAATACTCTGCAATACCCTGGTGCAATACTCTGCAATACCCTGCGCAATACTCTGCAATACTCTGCAATACCCTGGTGCAATACTCTGCAATACCCTGCACAATACTCTGCAATACCCTGCGCAATACCCTGCAAAATACTCTGCAATACCCTGCGCAATACTCTGCAATACCCTGCAATACCCTGCGCAATACTCTGCAAAATACTCTGCAATACCCTGCGCAATACTCTGCAATACCCTGCGCAATACTCTGCAATACCCTGCACAATACTCTGCAATACCCTGCACAATACCCTGCACAATACTCTGCAATACTCTGCAATACCCTGCACAATACTCTGCATCACCCTGCGCAATACTCTGCAAAATACTCTGCAATACCCTGCGCAATACTCTGCAATACCCTGCACAATACTCTGCAATACCCTGCACAATACTCTGCAATACCCTGCACAATACACCCTGTGCAATACTCTGCAATACCCTGCGCAATACTCTGCAATACCCTATGCAATACCCCCTGTGCAATACCCCATGCAATACCCTGCCATACTCCGCAATACCCTGCCATACTCCGCAATGCCCTGCCATACTCCGCAATGCCCGGCAATACTCTGCAATAACCACTTCCCGCCCGCCGGCCGTCATATGACGTCCTTGACTTTGTGCGGGGATATCTGAATGATGCTTGCAGCTACAGGCATCATTCAGATATTAGCTTTTTCAGCCGGCGATTCCCTACACCATAACAACAATCATAGTGGCTGTTCCGCCGCTTGATCATTCTTACGGGAGGCAAGAGGGGATGTCCCCCCCCCCCCGCCGCCCTCCGGTGCTTCTACCGACTCACCGCTACGATCAAAGCCAGGATTGTTTTTTTTTTTTTTTTTTTCAGGCTTCCCAGCCTAGAGGTGAGATGTGGGGTCTTATTGACCCCATATCTCACTGTAAAGAGGACCTGTCATGCCATATTCCTATTACAAGGGATGTTTACGTTCCTTGTAATAGGTATAAAAGTGATCAAAAAAAATTTTGGGGCGGAAAAACATGTCAAACTAAATTAAAGTAACATGAACAATAAAAAAATATATATTTTTTTAAAGTGCCCCTGTCCCCGTGAGCTCGCATACAGAAGCGAACGCATACGTAAGTTCCGCCCACATATGAAAACGGTTTTCAAACCACACATGTGAGGTAACGCTGCGAACGTTAGAGCGAGAGCAATCATTTTGGCCCTAGACCTCCTCTGTAACTCAAAACATGTAACCAGTAAAAATATTTAAAGCATCGCCTATGGGGATTTTTAAGTAGCGAAGTTTGACGCCATTCCACAAGCGTGTGCAATTTTTAAGGGTGACATGTTAGGTTTCTATTTACTCGGCGTAACTTCATCTTTCACATTATGCAAAAACATTGGGCTAACTTTACTGTTTTTTTTTAAGCACAAACATTTTTTTTCCGTAAAAAACGCGTTAAAAAAATTGCTGCGCAAATATCGTGCGAGATAAAAAGTTGCAACAACCACCATTATATTATCTAAGGTCTTTGCTAAAAAAACATATATAATGTTTTGGGGTTCTATGTAATTTTATAGCAAATAAATGATGATTTTTACATGTAGGAGAGAAATATCAGAATTGGCCTGGGTGCTCCAGAACGCCTGATGGTACTCCCTGCATGTTGGGCCTCTGTATGCGGCAATGCTGTGTAAAAGTCTCACACATGTGGTATCGCCATACTCGGAAGGAATAGCAGAATGTGTTTTGGGGTGTAATTTGTGGTATGCATATGCTGTGTGTGAGAAATAACCTGCTAATATGACAATTTTGTGAAAAAAAAAAAGAGAAAAAAAAAATCTTGATTTTGCAAAGAATTGTGGGAAAAAATGACAACTTCAAAAAACTCACAATGCCTCTTTCTGAATACCTTGGAATGTCTTCTTTCCAAAAAGGGGTCATTTGGGGGGTATTTGTACTTTTCTGGCATGTTGGGGTCTCAAGAAATGAGATAGGCCGTCAGTACTTCAGGTGTGATCAATTTTCAGATATTGGCACCATAGCTTGTGGACTCTATAACTTTCACAAAGACCAAATAATATGCACCAATTTGTACTTATTTTTACCAAAGATATGTAGCAGTATAAATTTTGGCCAAAATTTATGAAGAAAAAATAGTAATTTGCAAAATTTTATAACGGAAACGAAAAAACCCCAATTTTTTTACAGAATTTTCAGTCTTTTTTCTCTTATAGCGCAAAAAATAAAAAACCCAACAGTGATTAAATACCACCAAAAGAAAGCTCTATTTGTGTGAAAAAAAAGGACAAAAAATTCATATGGGTACAATGTTGTATGACTGAGTAATTGTCATTCAAAATGTGAGAGCACGGAAAGCTGAAAATTGGTCTGGTTATTAAGGGGGTTTAAGTGCCCAGTGGTCAAGTGGTTAACTGACAATTGTGCAGTCATGCGACGCTGTACCCAAATAAAATTTATGTATTTTTTTCCCTCACAAATAGAGCTTTCTTTTGGGGTATTTGATCACCTCTGCGGTTTTAATTTTTTGCGCTAGAAACAAAAAAACTACAATTTTGAAAAAAAAAAGATATATATTTTTTACCTCTGCTATAAACCATATCCAATAAAATGTTTTTAAAAATCGAATTTCTACATCATTTTAGGCCAATGTGTATTCTGCTGCATATTTTTGGTAAAAAAAAATCCCAATAAGAGTATATTGATTGATTTGTGCAAAAGTTATAGCGTCTACAAAATAGGGAATAGATTTATAGCATTTTTATTTTTTTTACTAGTAATGGCGGCGATCAGCGATTTTTAGCAGGACTGCGACATTTCGGCAGACAGATTGGACACCTAGCTGACACTTTGGACACTTTTTTTGGGAACCAGTGACATTATTATAGTGATCAGTGCTAAAAATATGCACTGACACTGTATAAATTACACTGGCAAGGAAGGGGTTAACATCAGGGGCGATCAAAGGGTTAAGTGTGTTCTCTGTTTGTGCTTTCTTACTGTGGGGGGGATGGGCTCACTGCATGGACACAGTGATCCGTGTTCCTGATTAGCAGGAACACAAGATCGCAGTGTCCATGCCTAACAGAATGGCATGGATCGGCAGACCACTGTTCTATCTCTCTGGGGAACGTTCAGCGGGTTCCGGTGGACACCGCATTGCACCCAGTGGCTATTGCACGGAAGGATGTACAGGTACGTCATTTTGCGCAGCCATACCGCCTTGCCGCAGTACAAGTGCAGCGGGTGGCCGCCAAGTGGTTAAAGGCAGATTTTTATTTATTACAGTTTTGATCAGAGCAGCCCCGATCCTCCTCTTCTCGGGTCCCCCTCCCTTCTGCTGAGTGCCCCCAGTGCAAGCAGCTTGCAATGGGGGCACCCAGGCAAGCTCATTCCTGAGCCACTGCTCTGTGTGTCCATTCAGACATGGAGCCGTGGCTCAGCCTGCCCCCCCCTCTCTCCTCATTGGCTGTCTGGCTGTGATTGACATCAGCAAGAGTCAATGGCTCCCCCTGCTGTCTCAGCAAATGAGGAGAGAGAGTCCCAGGGGGACTGGGACTGGGGGGGACTGGGGTAGGGACTACTGTACACAGAGGGTTTTTTATGCATGCAGGTAAAAAACCTTCAGCCTTTAGAACCACTTTCAAGATTCAGAAGTTGGGCTTCTCCATTGTATGTTAATGAAAGAAACCTGAGCCTATCCATAGCCTTTCTATTGGGACAGACGTACTCTGAAATTGTTCAGAAATCCTTGCAGTCAGACATAACATCTTTTTTTTTTAACCACTTGACAACTGGGCACATAACCCCCTTCCTGCCCAGGCGAAATTTCAGGTTTCAGCACTTTGAATGACAATTGCGCGGTCGTGCGACGTGGCTCCCAAACAAAATTGACGTCCTTTTTTTCTCACAAATAGAGCTTTCTTTTGGTGGTATTGAATCATTTCTGCGGTTTTTATTTTTTGCGCTATAAACAAAAATAGAGCGACAATTTTGAAAAAAACACAATATTTTTTACTTTTTGCTATAATAAATATCCCAATTTAAAAAAAACAAAAAAACAATTTTTTTCTCAGTTTAGGCCGATACGTATTCTTCTACATATTTTAGGTAAAAAAAAATCGCAATAAGCGTATAGTGATTGGTTTGCGTAAAAGTTATAGCGCCTACAAAATAGGGAATATTACTATACTAGTAATGGCGGCGATCTGCGATTTTTATTGTGACTGCGACATTATGGCGGACATATCGAACACCTTTGACCAATTTTTGGGACCATTCACATTTATACAACGAACAGTGCTATAAATATGCATTGATTACTTTATAAATGTGACTGGCAGGGAAGGGGTTAACACTAGGGGGCGATCAAGGGGTTAAATGTATTCCCTGCTAGGTGATTCTTACTGTGGGGGGAGGGGATTGACTGGGGGAGGTGACCGATCTGTGTCCCTATGTACAAGGGACACAGCATCGGTCTCCTCTCCCTGACAGGACAAGGATCTCTGTGTTTACACACAGAGATCCACGTCCCTGGCTCTGTGACAGCCGAACGCGGGTACCCGGCGGACATCGCGGCCACCAGGCATGCGCATCGGCACCCGCGTGACACGGGGGGGCACAGCTTTTCCCCGATGCGCGGCGGCGCGCATCGCGGAAATAAACAGGAGGACGTCCATGGACGTCCTCTCGGCAATTGAGCGCCGCAATGCGGACGTCTTTTGCCAATGGCCCGGGCGTGAAGTGGTTAAGAAACATTGAAAATGTAAGAAATATTTTAAAGAAAATTAGGTATGCTGTGTGAATGGGAACACAGAACAAACATATAGGTGGGATCTTTTCAAATTTAAATGAAAAAGTGGAAATAACCTTAAAGTTTCTAAATTTTGTAACACTTTTCTAGTTTTATCGAATGCTCCACTTGAAATACTAATTTCAGATCTTGGGGCCTATAGCGACATTTCCAATGGGGCCCCCAATGATTTTTCTCTGTGACACCTTGAAATGATAACTGTGACAATTCTCTGACATATCTTAACCACTTGCTGACCCATCCTTTTTCTGACATTTGTTGGTTACAAGTTAAAATCAGTATTTTTTGCTACAAAATTGCTTAGAACCCCCAAACATTATATATATTTTTTAGCAGAGACGAGACCCTAGAGAAAAAAAAGTCTGTCATTGCAATATTTCATGCCACACCGTATTTGTGCAACGGTCTTTCAAACACAATTTTTGGGGATAAAAGACATTTTAATGAAATTATAAAAAAAAAAACAATAGTAACCCCAATTTTTTTGTATAATGTGAAAGATGATGTTACGCCGAGTAAATTGATACCTAGCCTGCCATGCTTTAAAATTGTGCATGCTTGTAAAATGGCGACAAACGACAGTACTTAAAAATCTCTATAGGCGACGCTTTCAATTTTCTTACAGGTTACGAGTTTACAGTTACAGAGGAGGTCTGGCACTAGAATTATTGCTCTCACTCTACCAATCGCAAAGATACCTCACATGTGTGGTTTGGACACCGTTTATATATCCGCATACTTCGCTTCTGTGCACGGAGCTAGAGAGCAGAAGGTCTTAGGAGGAGTGGAGAGGACGGTTTTGGTGATATAGGGCAGCACAGTGGTGTAGTGGTTAGGACTTTCACCTAGCAGCAAAAGGGTCGCTGGTTCGAATTCCGACCACGACACCATCTGCCTGAAGTTTGCATGTTCTCCCTGTGTCAGCGTAGGTTTCCTCCAGGTACTCTGGTTTCCTCCTGCACTCCAAAGACAAGGTTAATTGGATCTTGTCCAAATTGGCCCAGTATATGTGTGTACGACTGTGTGTCCCAAGCGTGTCGAGATCCTACGAGGTAAATGACCGCACCAGCCAGGCAGACACTGTTGATTCCCACTGAACAGGCGGATGACCGGTCTGTCTCCACTCACTGTGCAGAGCGGAGATGGACATAGTCCCGCTCTCCTCTATGGGGAAAGAAATCGGGTAAAAAACGGACCGCCAGTCCCTTTTCATGCAATCCTTTCCGATCAGCCAGGCAGATGGAAAATAGGAACACCATCCATCTGGATTTTGCGAGCAGGATCGGATGGGATAGCGGCGGATGTCAGCGGACATGTGTCCGCTGACATCCGCCGCTCCATAGGGGAGACTGCAAGGTTCGATCAGGTCCTCCTGAAAAACTGACAGGCGGACCTGATCAAACAGCCCATGTGAAAGGGGCCCAAATGAATTACAGGTAGCAGGGGTGCTGTCAACATAGTCAGTATACTACTAGGGACCAGAGCTGTATAAAAAAAAGGGTCAGGGAAGAGGTTGGCAGCAGTGCAGAGAATTCCCTTATTATTATACAGGATTTATATAGCGCCAACAGTTTGCGAAGTGCTTTACGATATTAAAGGGAGATAATACACTTCAATACAAGATGGTTAGAAGGGCCCTGGTCCTGCGAGCTTACAATCTAAGAGGGAGGGGATGGTGAAACAAAAGGTTGTGACTGTGAGGGATCAACTGATGAGGGGAGTAGAAGATTTGGTTGCTAGCTGAAGGCAGGATAGGCCTCCCTGAAGAGATGAGTTTTCAGGGATCGCCTAAAAGTGGACAGTGCAGGAGATAATTGGACGGATTGGGGTAGTGAGTTCCAGAGGATGGGAGAGGCTCTGGAGAAGTTCTGGGGAAGAGCGTGGGAGGAGGAGACAAGGAGCTAGAGAGCAGAAGGTCTTAGGAGGAGCGGAGAGGACAGTTTGGGTGATAATTGGAGATAAGATTGGTGATGTAGCTCGGGGCAGAATTGTAAATTGCTTTGTATGTTATTGTTAGTGTTTTGAATTTTATTCGTTGGACAATGGGAAGCCAATGGAGGAATTGGTAGAGCGGGGTAGCAGACACTGAACGGTTGGTAAGGTGGATGAGTCTGGCAGCGGCATTTTAACCTTAATGTTCCCGTTAACTACTCCGTCCTTAGTAAGAACAGTCTTTAACAACATATTCAACTTAAGGGCTTCAGTGTACATTCTAATGTCGCGTACACACGATCGGAATTCCGACAAAAAAAACTGTGTTTTTTTTTCCCAACGGAATGTTGGCTCAAACTTATGTTGCAAACACACGGTCACACAAATCCTGTCGAAAATTCCGACCTTCAAGAACGCAGTGACATACAAGGCATTTGACGAGCCGAGATCAATGAAGGCAGTTCTGCTCTTCTGCTTGATTCTGAGCATGCATGGTTTTTTGCACGTCGAAATTGCATACAGAAGATCGGAATTTTCAACCAGAACTTTTCCTGTCGGAAAAATAGAAAACCTGCTCTCAATCTTTTGTTGGCGGAAATTCCGACAGCAAAAGTTCAATGGAGCATACACACGGTCGGAATTTCCGACCAAAAGCTCACATCTGACTTTTCTTAAGCTCTCCCACTGTAACATCAATCAAGTTCTGTGTCTATAGCTACCACCATAGACAAAAGGAAGCAATGAAATTGATAGTTGCCAACTTTCTTCATTGGGATTGGTGGACAGTGAAATGTGTGTTTGAAAATGTATTGTCCTATATTCCAACCTTTTCGCAGCAAACTATCCCCCAATTCTAAAACAAATCACAAAACTTTTACAACAATGGACACATCTCCCGATATCTTGGACAGGTAAAATTAATGCAATCAGAATGACAATTCTACCAAAATTACTTTACTCATTTAGAGTCTTGCCAATCCCAATCCCATCTTATTACCTTAGATTACTTCAAAAAAGAATAGCGACCTTCGTGTGAGGCTCCACCAAACCCTGTATATCATTACACACATTACATTTACCTAAAGTCAGAGGAGGTCTTGGCTTTCCGAATTTTGCAAACTACTATAGAGCTACACACATTGCCAGCCTCTCCAAATATCATGCTACTCATGAAATACCTTTATGGGTAATAATAGAAGCCACAGAATGTGACCCACTCTACATCTCCAATCTGTTATGGCTCCTCCCCAAAGAACGCAAAACCCTGCGTAATCCCATTACCAAACATTTTTTATCTCTATGGGACAAACTTAAACTTACACACCAATTACAATCTCTCCACAACCCTCTATTATCATTCTCCAAAAACCCCGCTTTCCACCCAGCTTGGGTCTCCCCCAAATCATTCAAGGTTTGGATCTCACTGAACATTACACGGCTTAGTAACCTTATATCACCTACATCCTTCCTCACATTTCCAATCCTATGCGACATCTATAATTTACCGAATTCCGAACTCTTTAGATTCCTCCAAATTAAAAACTTTTATGCACCACTACTAAATACTAATACCTCTCTGTCCCAAATTACAAATTTTGAATCAGCATGCCTGGAAAATCCCCATTCAAGAGGTATGATATCTTCAATATACTTCCAAATCTCTTCTTACCCTGGCCTCGACAAACCTCTATATGCCCGCAAATGGGAGGAGGACCTGGAAAGAACATTTGATATGGCTGATTGGTCAAAAATCTGGTCAGCAACAAAATCTTCCTCCCCAAACATCCTGGCGGTAGAAACCAATTATAAGGTTTTAACTCGATGGTACCTCGTCCCCTCAATGCTTTCAAGGATGCTCTGACCGGGGTACCCACTTGCACATATGGTGGTCCTGCCCATTGGTTCAGATATATTGGAAAAACATATTTGGAATTGCTTCCAGAATGTTTAATCTCAATGTGCAACCAGACCCAGCCACTGCCTTGCTCAATCTAAAACCAGACTATATCACATATAGACAATTTAAACTCCTTATCCAACTTACCACAGCGGCTAAGCAAACAATTGCTAAGGCATGGAGGACTCCTGACCTAAAGATACCCGAGACTGAAAGTAGACTAAATGTTTTTATGTCTCATGCTAAAATGCTAGCAATAGAAAGGGACCAAATTCCTGTTTTAAAAAACATATGGAATCCTTGGATTAACTACCACTTATCACCATCCTGCGATAACAGAATTCTCATGCCATGGTAGCTGACAACCCTACCTAGATAAAAGTGACTTACAAACCCAAACCCAAACTCTTAGAACCTAGCTGTTACCCTACTCTTTACTATGAAGATCATAATGTTCTTTTTACGTCCTCAGACAAAAAGCCATGTTACTCGTGCCAATCCAGTGAACTCCTGTACTTTCTTCTCTATCTCTCCTACTGCTCTTTCCTACTCTTCCTTGTGTCTCTCTGCTTTTGTGTGCCCCCCTTTTTTTTGTTTCTCTCTTCCCTCCTCTTTCTTTTAAAGTTTATTTTTGGTATTATCTTATTTTTTTTATTTTTTTTTCTGAAGAGTAATTAAGTAATATTCTACTTAACGGTTTTAATAGTTCTGGTCCAAGATATTACCTCTTACGGTAGTATAATTTCCACCGCAGTTAGTTATCTCACGTTTTATTAACTAATTTACTTTTTATTTTTCTATTGTAGTTAAATAACCTATATATCGGTAGTTTACTGTTGGACCTTAGAGTTTTACCATATCTGTTAAACACGTATGGCTAATTGTAATATTTATTACAACTGTATTGTAATTTACTTGCTTATTCAATCAATAAAATACTTTGACAAGGAAAATTTATTGTCCTTGTTATGCTATTGCCAGTGCGGGAATGCTATTAAAACCTTTTGTCCTGTTTATAAAAATTATGTTTTTACATGTACACCCATGTATGCAAGCACATGTACACACATATGTGGACATTTTCTGCATTTTTCAGCCTAGTCCTCTAGGAAAAACAATAAAATTGAAATAACCAAAATATATCAGGAAAGGTTTTAGGGGCAGCACAAGTCTTCTCTCTTGGGCACATATTTACTCTGTAGAATTTATTACATCTGTGTGCCGAGCAGCGCAAAAATATCTCTCCAGGTAATTCAGTGTTATGAGCAGAACAGAATTCTAGAGAGTTTCTGTACTTTATAACCATAATCTTTACTTTGTGTGATTCATAGAGAACTGACATTTCAAATGCGATCTTCATTGTTTTAATCTCATAACATATAAAAATTGTATTAACGGTTCATAGGGTTTATTTTACAGCAATCTAATAATATATGCGTGTGACAAATTGCTTTATTAAAAGCATTCAAATCTTGCTGACCCTACATTATAGTTTGTATTGCCTAAGATAGCCTAAAAAAATGAAGTTTTATTTACAGAGCTTTATAGCTGCTTGTGTTTGGTCCCTAGGAATTAATGAGTGTAGGCAGTAGGGGCCTGTACTACATTAGTACACCACATGTGGGTGTGTGCCATTAGATCATCTTGTGTCACGCACCATGTGTGTCTGAATCGCGTGGCCACCCAAGAAATGAAGCACATCTCCAGCAAGAGGTCAGAAGCTGGGATACAAGAGAGAACGGAGAAATATGCTGTTCATTTTCCACAGCATATCATTTGTGACATTATAAACTGAGAACAGTTTTTAACAAGATAAATTTAGCATAAATCTATGGACTTCTTGCTCGGACCATTTATCAAAAACATGGACCATACACAACTATTATTTCCTGGGAGTATTAGGTAGCCATAGGAATAGCAAAGACAACTAAACAAATGTTTCCAAGGATTCCTCTGCTGGATGACTTGTATACCACCCACAGCCATAAAACCATACCATTAAAAATTCTTCAGCAAGTTCCTAGAGTAAAAGGGTCAGAACTTGGCAATAAAAAAAAATGCATCTACCTCTTATTTTACTGCTATATTCTCATGTTTGTCTAAAATTGAGTATGTGTGGTTGACTTACTAAAGTCAAATAGGCTGTTCACTTTGAAAGGGATTTTTCACTCTACTAAGTTGCGTCATCAAGTCATTAGAGTAGTTGGGTCAAACACCCCCCCCCCCCAGTTTGGTGCGCACCAAAACTCTTGTACATTGCAAAAGTTTGGTCCCAAACCCCAAACTCAATAAGACCTGAATTTGCAAAATCAAAAGTGCCCATTATTAAGGCTTATATGCAAGTTATTGGCCATAAAAAGGGTATAGGGGCCCAGGTACTGCCCTGCGTATGTATCAATGCAATATTTAAATATAGAGCATGGGAGTCCCCTTAGTCTGCCTGTAAAGTGGCACATTTGTACCGTGTATAGAACCTGCTGCAGCAAAACTGACATACACTATGTTGTCAAAAGTATTGGGATGCCTGTCTTTACACGCACATAAACTTGAATGGCATCCCAGTCTTTGTGCATAGGGTTCAATATAGAATTGGCCCACCCATTGCAGCTATAACAGCTTCAACTCTTCTGGGAAGACTGTCCACAAGGTTTAGGAGCGTGTCTATGGGAATGTTTGAGCATTCTTCCAGGCACAGATTTGTGAGGTTAGGCACTGATGTTGGACAAGAAGGCCTGTCTCGCAGTCTGCGCTTTAATTCATCCCAAAGGTATTCTGTCGGGTTGAGGTCAGGACTCTGTGCAGGCCAGTCAAGTTCCTCCACCCCAAACTCGCTCATCCATGTCTTAATGGACCTTGCTTTGTGCACTGGTCCAAATCAATTGGCGGAGGAGGGATTATGGTGTGGGGTTGTTTTTCAGGGGTCTGACTTGGCCCCTTAGTTCCAGTGAAGGGAACTCTTAAGGCATTACCATTCCAAGACATTTTCATGCTCCCAACTTTTTAGGAACAGTTTGGGCATGGCCCCTTCCTATTCCAACATGACTGTGCACCAGTGCACAAACAAAGTCCATAAAGACATGGATGAGCGAGTTTGGGGTGTAGGAACTTGACTGGCCTGCAAAGTCCTGACCTCAACCCGATAGAACACCTTTTGGATGAATTAGAGTGGAGACTGTGAGCCAGGCCTTCTAGTCAAACATCAGTGCCTGTCCTCACAAATTCGCTTCTGGAAGAATGGTCAAACATTCCCATAGACACACTCCGAAACCTTGTGAATAGCCTTCCCAGAAGAGTTGAAGCCGTTCTAGCTACAAATGGTGGGCCAACTCAATAGTGAACCCTATGGACTAAGACTGGGTTGCCATTAAAGGTCATGTGCTAGTAAAGGCAGGTGTCACAATACTTTTGACAATATAGTGCTAATAAAAAAATAAAAAAAATAACATTTAAATTGATTTTCCCTGCAAGCTTTCTTTATTTTGTAAACAATGGCTTGAGGAGCCAGTCTGTGTGATGAAGCCACAATTTATTGCATTTGGAACAAGATTATAGATTTTTGGGGTAAATTCTGGTATCTCTTTGGCAGACTTTGGATGGAAATAACACACTTTTGCACCACAGTGAGCAAGCCTTATGTGAAGAAGCCAAATTATTGTACCCTCAGGCCAAGATTAAAAAAAATTTTTCGATAAAGTTAGTGACCTCATTATCATCATTATCCCCTCCATCCTCATCATGACTGAAGCCAACTTGGCAATACACTGCGGCAGGGGGAACGTGACTGCCAATTTGCTGTTTATCAGTGTTCTCCCCTCTATGAAGGCTAATGTTACTCTCTTCCTCAACCACAGAACTAACATCACAATCAAGTAATGCCTATGCATCGCCAAGAAGCAAGTGGCTGACGCTGTGTTCGGTTAATTCAGCTGACTCCTCCATGACTGATGCTGGGGCTATGGCAGGAGTAGCTGTGGACAAGGAGGCAGAATAAGCCGCTCTGGCAGCTGCGGTGCACTGTTAACTAGTGTCAGCTTGGGTCATAGAGGATGAGAAGGGTGACGATGGTTTAGTTAGCCAGCCCACCATCTTCTCTGCATGCTGTGGCTGGACAGCACGGGCAACATCTCTAAACAAAGAATATGTGCCCTGCCTGAGGACTGACCATGTCCACCTTTGCCTATGGACACAGATTCTGCTGGCCCCCTCAGAGTAGCTTGGGAACGTCTGCCTCTCCTTGCTGGCCACCCAGACATAATGGGGGGGGGGGGCTCTGTCTGGGTTTAATTCCATATACACAAAAATAAGTAAAAATCTAGTGGGGTTTCTAGTCTTACCTTATTCTACTAAAAATGCATTTTTATGTCTGTTTGTGTTGCTGTTGAAGCGTTCCCCCAAATTCCTGTCTAGTAAAACAATGTCAGCAGGACAAAAAAATCGAATTAATCAAAATTAAAGAAGTTATAAATTAAAACCAGAAAGGAATCATTCCCTACCCTATCCAAAACTGGAAAAAAAAAATTGGCTTGACATACAATGACTCAGCTGCCATATGTATCAAGAGGAGATTTAGCAGTGCATGTATTATTATTATTGTTAAAGACATTTTTCACCCAATTACTTTCCAACCGCAACCAATAACTTTTCTTTTCCAAACAGAAAACTTTATAAAATCTCAGTTTAATTGACTTATTTCTCTATTCTGTGATTGCTGTCAGTAATCAGGGGTCATCATTATGCATGTTCTGTTATACAATATATTAGAATAAGTATCTTCTGCAATATATGTTCACTGTGCCATAAGAACTTGTCACATGGGCTTGTTTGGTGTTATAACAGATTTAGCAGGTTAGTTAAAGGAAATGTAAGAGTTTTATACCAGCAAGAAATCAAATGATTTTCAGAATGAATGAAGACGGTGCCATGGGGAGCCTTCTAGTATCTTCTAGCTAGGAGGATGGAAGAAGGATGGCAAAATCCATAAACAGCTAAGTTAGTAAATTACCATTTATTTGATATCCGTCCACTCTGTCTCCTGTACCATTGGATGGTACTTAGAAGAACTATCACGTAATATTCTTATAGATTTACTCCGTATACATGCCTAAGCCATATTTGATCAGTAAAAGTGATTTTGTTAAAAGTAATTTCTGAAATAGATTTACATTTTTCTATATCTGGTCCATAAGAGCAAATCAAAATACTTGTTGATCTTTCCAGAAATCTGGTGAACTGATAGCCTTCTGTGCTCTCTATCTCTGCCAATTAAGATAAAGATTTGTGACTTGAACCCAGAGAGACAACCAAGAGTTAGGCAGGCCATAACTGCTATAGCCGCCAGCAATACTCACTGTCTTCTTCCGGCAGGGATGGCTTCCCCTGCCCCCCCCACCCCTCTACCAGGAGAAGACAATGGCCCGGCAGGAGGAATTCCCACATCAACACTGTCTGTGTTGATGGGGAAATAGAGCGAGTATGACCAGGCCTAACATGGTGCTGGTAGCCCAAGTATGGTGAGCGTGAGGACTATCAAAATTGTATTTTAAAAAAAGTTGCAAAATCTTAAAATTAAAAAAAGATTTAAAAATGTGGGTCTACACACCCCTGTCCTTGTAAAAATTGTATCTCCTAATTATATCCCCCCCCCCCTCCATTGGCACCTTTTGGGGTGGGGGGGGGGGAGCGGATACCTGTCAAAAACAGATACCTGCTTCCATTTCTGTGTAAGGATGCCGTAGTGGCCTATGTCATTTAGGGCCCCTCCTCCTTCCCCCTGCTGCCTTCTGGGAAACACACACAGGTCCCAGAAGACAGCAGGACCATTCAAAAAGCATTGTGCGATTCATGCATGCACAGTAGGAAACAGGCTGTGAAACTGCAAGGCTTCACTTCCTGTTTCCCTTAGTAAGGATGCCGGGGGCTGCACCTGGAGCCGATGGATGGGCCAGCTTCGGATGCCGAAATCGCGGGCTCCCTGGACAGGTAAGTGTCCTTATATTTAAAGTCAGCAGCTACAGTATTTGTAGCTGCTGACTTTAATTTAATTTTTTTAACTCCGCTTTAAGATATATAAATAGGACATTTGTTTGAAAAGCAATGTAAAAAAGGTGATCGTGCCAGCTGGTATTAACTGTAAAGCTAGGGATATAGATTCTAGTGGTGTGATGTTCTATCAGTGAGGAAGATAAGCCAAATGGATCTATACAGTTAGCAGGAAGATCATCTGATAAAAGAAAAATAATCCGAAATTCAAAGAACATATATTAACAGCATATACATATTCTGTTGTAGCAAAAATATTTTTCTTGGCTGTTTCAAACGGATTAAATGGTATTTTCAATTCCGAAAAGGGTTTAAATAAAGCTCACAAATGTCATTGTTTATTTATGACATGTGATTTTTGCTCTTTTAGCATTTCAACTGGAAATCCTCATGACTGCTATCATCTACACAGCTGTGATTCTCATCATTACATGGAAATATTTCAGTATATGGAGATTTCATGTATTGTACTTAGAATATGGACTTTTACTGTATCACATTGACCTCTACCCTTGTGTTTAGAACATAATCTATTACTAGATGATATATTGACGTCTGATTATGTTCCAACTGCAAATCAGAAATATTATATTAACACTAGCAGTACTAAAAAAGCAATGATAGAAATAATAAAGATAATAATAAGAATAGTGATAATAATATTATTAATAATGATAATTATAAAAATACCAGTGTAGTAAATGAAGAGTATGACAGGCAGGAACACATTGATGGACAAAGGATTTGACAACTAGACACAGGCTAATTCTACCCATAACATAAGGGTCTGTAAAAACATCAGGACGACAAAAAACACCGGAGCCGGGCAGGAAGTGACGTCAAACCGCACAACACACCCGGTAGAAATGAAACTGTACACCCGGGGAGGAGCAAGAAGGGACCACTCGAGATAGGAACACACGGAGCAGGTACCCCAGCACTTCTGATGTTATTAACAAGTAAATGTACCTTAGTGCAAGGCATAGCACTTTTTAATGTGAGTAGGCAATGTGGAAAAGTTTTTATGGTGGAATAAAAAGCTTTAAGGTTTTACACTATGGCGGTCTCCCTCTATTTTGTTCTTATTGGGCATGAGTTTATGTAGATTAAACATCAGCAAGAGGAGAAGAAAAGTGGCTGGTCCTGGTGGGAAGAGGATGGTGTTACCTCCTGTATACCAAGCACTTTGGGACTTAACCGTAGCAGGGGGTCATATAAAGTTGATGGTGGAAGATCACTGGAGCACTGCGTTAAAGGCATAGAGCTGGAATCTGTTTGAGATACTTGCACAAGAGCACGTTTGTGAAATTTTGATGCATGGGCACTTTATTTATGCATTGACACTTTTAACACAGGATGATTTGAATGATAGATTTGTTTTATTTAAGGTTTAATGTTTATAATTTTGTTAATTAGGAGTTGTAGAATATAGATAACATAGATAACAATTCACTAAGCTTTACCGCATGCGATAAGGGTATCATGTTACTCATTTGCATAAATGATCACATGCAGTAAATGAAGTTGAATTCACAAAAAAATTAAAATGAAAATGATTATGCTGTATTTACCGAAAAAAATAAATGTGCCGGTAAATATCACATAAAAAGCTCTTAAGTCCAATTCACAAACGGACCAGAGAATAAAAAAGCATGCAATAATTACCACCGGGGTTTTGCTGGCGGTATCACATTCGGTATTTGTCAAAAAACAGCCTGGGGGTCGGGGGACCCCCAGACTGTTTTTTGACAAATAGCTGGTTGCTAAGCAGCGGGCCGGGAAGCCACGCACTTATTACCAGATGACTCTTCCCCGCTAACAGCTGATTGTAAAAAAAAGCAGACAATTAAAAAGTATGAAAAAAAAAAAAACAGCGTGGCGTCCCCCCCAAAATCCATACCAAACCCTTATCCGGGCATGCTCTGCCCCCCCACCCCAAAGCACCTTGTCCCCATTTTGATGAGGACAAGGACCTCATCCCCACAACTGTGGCCGGTGGTTGTGGGGGTCTGCGGGCAGGGGGCTAATCGGAGTCTGGAAGCCCCCCATGTGAATGAGTATCGGGTGCACAGTACCCCTACCCATTCACCAAAAAAGTGTCACAAAGTAATAAAAACAGAGAGACAGTTTTTGTCAATTCCTTTATTAAAAAATAAAATAAAAATAGTGTCCCCCAAGGTAAATCCACCATCAATCATGCCACCCGCCGCCTGCCGGACCCGAATAATAAAAAGAACCAAAAACGCTCACGCCGTTGATGGAAGGCTGACTGCCTACTGCAGGCTCCGCCGTCTGGCATTTCTTACATAGGTAAGAGGCGGGGCCACCTGGCTAAGCTTTTTTTTATTTTTCGGGTCCTATTTTTAAATTTTTTTTCTTTTTTAATAAAGGAATTGTCAAAAACTGTATCTGTGTTTTTATTACTTTGTGACACTTTATTGGTGAATGGGTAGGGGTACTATGTACCCGATACTCATTCACATGGGGGGCCAGGATCTGGGGGCCCCCTTCTTAAAGGGGGCTTCCAGATTCCAATTAGCACCCTGCCCGCAGACCCCTACAACCTGTGGCCAGCAGAGCCCCCGCTCGCTCGGCCCCCCCCTTTCCTGTCCCGGCAGGATGCATGCTCGGATAAGGGTCTACTATGGATTTTTGGGGGGACCCCACGCCATATTTTTTACGTTTTGGTGTTTTTTTTCATACTTTTTAATAATTAGCTGTTAGCGGGGAAGCCCACTGACAGCTGATGAGTCATCTGTTGTTAAGGATGGGGCGGCCGGCTTTCCGCCCCGCTGCTTAGCAACCAAATCCTGGTCCACTCCTTAGCAACTGGCTCAATGCGATAATTTACCACATTAAATAATGTGGGAATTACCGCTAAATCGAACAAATACCACATTCGGTATTTAACAGTACTTAATGGCAAGAATGAACTTAGCCAAAAAAGTTACATGCATTTAAAAAATGGCTACAGTTCTATTTTTTGGTGGGGGAAACATGTGTCTGCCTTATATACATAATCCAGTACTTGTAACATAAAAGTTTGCCTGTCTTGGGAGGCACCAAAGAACCAAAATCAGGTTCTGTATCTACATTACTAGATAATGATCCCCAGCAGCGCAACACCAGCTCGAGGACAAACACACTTCTCCACAGATTCCTCACTGTTACTACTTCCCAGTTATTCCACCCTTAACTGGCATCCAACAGAGGATGCCATACCTTAGATGGGTCACACTCTGAACTGTTCAACACATTTTAAAGCCTCCAAAGACCCCAACAGCCAAGGCTTTAAGAACAGCCGTTCAACCAATATAATCCAGGGTGGTAGGACGGGAGATTTCTTCTCAGCCATTGCTCCAAAGGATTTGCCACAATTTCAGATCTCTCCCTGCCAACCCCCCAGCAGCCCTACCTACACAGCAACCACCAGCCAATGAGGTAAGGGACCAGCCATCCACCTTATACAAAATGAACCCTCTCCTTTAATGTTTCCCCTGTCCCCCCATCATGGGGTTCTTTTGCCTATTTATTTTTGCTTCGGGCCTATCTATTTTCACTTAGGATCGAAGCTTAGGAAATGTTGCATTAACCCAGCAAATGACGACAAAGAGAAACTGACATTAAGATACATATTACAATCATAACAGGCAATATTTGTGACTCTCACAAATGCTGAGACATTGGCAAAGTGATTTTTTTATACTTGGACCCCATGGCGTACAAGTTCTGTTTTAGGCAAAGTAATGGAATGAAAAAGCTAAATATTTAATGTTTTTAATCTATAATAATTTAAATAATAACAATACATTGCAATTTATGCTTCTCTAGTAACTATTTTAATGTAGAAGCAGTAATTATTCAGGACCATAAATTATAGGAGGCTTGTTATGTATTCTGCAGCTATAGGATTTAATTAATAGATACACGAGCATGAACTGAGAAAGTACTTTGTAAGAGTTCACTGTGGTTTTCTTTCCTCACTTAACTGACCTCTTTATCCTGAAATTACCCAAGCAGGAAGGAAGACTACAATTTCTAGTCTGGTTTGCAGCTCCCTGCAGCTGAACGCAGTCCTGCCAAGTGGAACACTATAGGAAACTAGTAAGGCTTATCTCATTACCTGGAACTGAAAGGTTAATAGCACTTGTAAATAATCCTTTGGGCCAATTTTACATTTTGCCAAAACTCAGACATTCAAGCCAGGGCTTTCAAGCCAATACCGCAATTATTTTTTAACATGAAATGCGGACACATACACTTCCAGCATTTAAAGGTACTGGACATACTGTACACAACAGGAGACACTGGTAGTTGACAACAGCTTTACAAGAGAACACAAAGAACGGTTATTGTTTCCCATATCAACTGTCATTTTTCTAGATGTACATTGAAGAGCCAACAGCACTGGGAATTCAGTCTTCAAATTTTATTGTTATTGTATGACCATGATAAAAGAACATGCAGACGCGTTCACAGCCCCATTTTTGTAGGGCAAAGTAAAAAGTAAACCAAATATTATGATTGGCTGTTATGGCTAACTAGCAATATTCTTGTTAGAACACCTTTTATATACAGTATCTCACAGAAGTGAGTACACCCCTCACATTTTTGTAAATATTTTATTATACCTTTTCATGTGACAACACTGAAGAAATTACACTTTGCTACAATGTAAAGTAGTGAGTGTAAATTTGCTGTGCCCTCAAAATAACTCAACACACAACCATTAATGTCTAAACCGCTGGCAACAAAATTGAGTACACTCCTAAGTAAAAATGTCCAAATTGGGCCAAAAGTGTCAATATTTTGTGTGGTCACCATTATTTTCCAGTACTGCCTTAACCCTCTTGGGCATGGAGTTCACCAGAGCTTCACAGATTACCACTGGAGTCCTCTTCCACTCCTCCATGACGTCATCAAAGAGCTGGTTAATGTTAGAGATCTTGCGCTCCTCCACCTTCCATTTGAGGATGCCCCACAGATGCTCAATAGGGTTTAGGTCTGGAGACATGCTTGGCCAGTCCATCAGCTTTACCCTCAGCTTCTTTAGCAAGGCAGTGGTCTTCTTGGAGGTGTGTTTGGGGTCGTTATCATGTTGGAATACTGCTCTGCTGTCCAGTCTCCGAAGGGAGGGGATCATGCTCTGCTTCAGTATGTCACAGTACATGTTGGCATTCATGGTTCCCTCAATGAACTGTAGCTCCCCAGTGCTGGCAGCACTCATGCAGCCCCAGACCATGACACTCCCACCACCATGGTTGACTGTAGGCAAGACACACTTGTCTTTGTACTCCTCACCTGGTTGCCGCCACACGGGCTTGACACCATCTGAACCAAATAAGTTTATCTTGGTCTCATCAGACCACAGGACATGGTTCCAGTAATCCATGTCCTTAGTCTGCTTGTCTTCTGCAACTGTTTGCAGGCTTTCTTGTGCATAATCTTTAGAAGAGGCTTCCTTCTAGGATGACAGCCATGCAGACGAATTTGATGCAGTGTGCGGCATAAGGTCTGAGCACTGACAGGCTGACTCCTCACCCCTTCAACCTCTGCAACAATGCTGACAGCACTTATACGTCTATTTCCCAAAGACAACCTCTGGATATGACGCTGAGCATGTGCACTCAACTTCTTTGGTCGACCATGGCGAGGCCTGTTTTGAGTGGAACCTGTCCTGTTAAACCGCTGTATGGTCTTGGCCGCCGTTCTGCAGCTCAGTTTCAGTGTATTGGCAATCTTTTTATAGCCTAGGCCAGGGATATGCAATTAGCGGACCTCCAGCTGTTGCCAAACTACAAGTCCCATGAGACATAGCGAGACTCTGACAGCATCAAGCATGACACCCAGAGGCAGAGGCATGATGGGACTTGTAGTTTGGCAACAGCTGGAGGTCTGCTAATTGCATATCCCTGGCCTAGGCCATCTTTATGTAGAACAACATTTCTTTTTTTTAGATCTTCAGATAGTTCTTTGCCATGAGGTGCCATGTTGAATTTCCAGTGACCAATATGAGAGAGTGAGAGCGATAACACCAAATTTAACACATCTGCTTCCCATTCACACCTGAGACCTTGTAACACTAACGAGTCACATGACACCAGTGAGGTAAAATGGCTAATTGGACATTTTCACTTAGAGGTGTACTCACTTTTGTTGCCAGCGGTTTAGACATTAATGGCTGTGTGTTGAGTTATTTTGAGGGGACAGCAAATTTACACTGTTATACAAGCTGTACACTCACTACTACTCACTACTTTACATTGTAGCAAAGTGTCATTTCTTCAGTGTTGTCACATGAAAAGATATAATAAAATATTTACAAAAATGTGAGGGGTGTACTCACTTTTTTGGTGATACTGTATATAAGGCCTACATTTGTGGAGCTAGCATGTATGGAGCAATGCTTTGAAACCAAGGTTATAAGGCTTCACAGGGGCAGGGGCAGCACACAGACATATGAAGTGATGCTTTATTCAAGTTAATGTAAGAATGTACTCTTTCAAAGCCAGTCTCATGGGTAAGCAATTTCAGGCAGTAAATTATTATATGCCCCCCACATGTCTTTTAGAGAACTTTTCTTATAATTTCTTCCATAGTAGGGGCACATTCATTAAAGTTGCAATACCCCCCCCCCCCCCCTTTAATGTCTAGTGACAGTTATGTCTTTGGCAACCTTTTTTTGGATCAAGTGAGGGAATGGTAGAACCCTTTGGTGTATTTATAAAGCTGTCTTCCAGGTTAAATGATTTTCATTTATACAGAATAGGGAATTGTGAAAATTCCCCATTATGGCCATTAGATGGAGATGTTGATCTTAAGAAACACATGTTCACTGTGATGGTCAGTTTGATTGCACAAACATAACTGGATGGACCTTATTCACTAAGCTATGGGAAATTTTCCTTGCGGGTTATTTGCCTTTATTAAATCAACTTCATTAACTCCATATTATCTACTGAAATTTACATGCATCATCCAATGGCTCAGTTCAAGGTTTTAAAGAATAATTCCAAGCATGGTATATTTTTTACAAAGTAACATTTTTGCAGCTTGGACCGATGTAACTATGTATATACCATACCTGGCCGATGCCCCTGGAAGCTGGAAATCACTGTAGACACCACTTTCTTTCAGGTCCCATGATAACTAGCTGGCCTGATGTATTGTGAACACAAGTGGTGGCCAGCTGCTCAGCATGGGAGCCATTCAAAGAATGTTTTGCATTTTCTGAATAAATGCAAAGTGTTCTCTGATTGGATGAGGCAGAAAAGTAGGCATCGTCTGCAGTGGTATCTCTTCTGCTAGCCCATAGTGCTCTGGAACTCTTTTATATTGTATTAAATATTTATATGTAAAACAAAGATTTATGAATGTAGCAGAAAACATATAAATAAATAAATTTGACCCCCAAACCATGATAGTTTAAAAGAGAAGTATGGGAATCCATTGTTTTTTTTAACCACTTACAGACGCCCGCCATCATTATACGGCAGCACTTTGAAGACGAATATCATTGTTATGGCAGCAGCTAGCTGCCATAACCCTAGTATCTTCTTCTTCAGCGGGCGGTCCGCTTTCACATAAAAGTGGTCTCAGTGACGGATTCCCCATGAGATCACTTTTATCGGGGCGGGAGAGGGCCCCCATCCCGCCACGCTCCGGTGCCCTCCGCAGCTTACTGGAGCCGCCGGCAGTGGCAGAGGTGATCGTGTCCTCTCCCCTCTATGGAATGGAGCTGAGTGAGGGGAAGATGGCCCCCACCCGGCTCCATACCATTACAGGGAGGAAACTTCTGCCCATAGCCCTTAAAGGGACTTTTTTTTTTTTTTCAAGCTCCATTTTTTTATTGCATTTTAGTGTAAATATGAGATCTGAGGTCTTTTTGACACCAAATGTCATATTTAACCGCTTTTCAACCGGCCACCGTCAAATGACGGTGGGCGGAAGACCCTGTTGTTCTGGGCCGACGTCATTTTACGTGATCGCCTTCAGAAGCCACTAGGGGGCGCGCCACCGCCGGCGCGCCCGCCGCGTCACTGGGGACTCGATTCACGTGCCCGGAGGCCACGATGGCCGCTGGGCACCCGCGATTGCCCAGTCAGTCCCCTCCCCCCACAGTAAGAATCACAATCTAGGAAACACATTAACCCCTTGATCGCCCCCTAGTGTTAACCCCTTCCCTGCCAGTCATATTTATACAGTAATCAATGCATTTTTATAGCAGGGATAGCTTTATAAATGTGAATGGTCCCAAAAATGTGTCAAAAGTGTCCGATGTGTCCGCCGCAATATCGCAGTCACGATAAAAATCGATGATCGCCGCCATGACAAGTAAAAAAATAATAATAATAAAAATGCTATAAATCTATCCCCTTTTTTGTAGCTGCTTTAACTTTTGCGCAAACAATCAATATACGCTTATTGCGATTTTTTTTTTACCAAAAAATATGTAGAAGAATACGTATTGGCCTAAACTGTGAAAAAAAATCGTTTTTTTATAGATTTTTTGGGGATATTTATTATAGCAAAAAGTAAAAAATATTGCATTTTTTTTCAAAATTGTCGCAATATTTTTGTTTATAGTGCAAAAAATAAAAACCGCAGAGGTGATCAAATATCACCAAAGGAAAGCTCTATTTGTGGGGAAAAAATTATAAAAATGTCATTTGGGTACAGTGTTGCATGACCGCGCAATTGTCATTCAAAGTGGGACAGCGCTGAAAGCTGAAAAATGGCTTGGGCAGGAAGGGGGTGAAAGTGCCCTGTAAGCAAGTGGTTAAGAGGTCCTGTCATGCTTTTTTTCTATTACAAGGGATGTACCGCCAAGCGAACGCATACATGAGTAGCGCCCGCATATGAAAACGGTGCTAAAACCACACATGAGGTATTACCGCGATCCTTAGAGTGAGAGCGAAAATTCTAGCCCTAGACCTCCTCTGTAACTCAAAACATGCAACCTGTAGAATTTTTTAAACGTTGCTGTGACAGGATTGACTTTGGGCCCTGGATTGCTGTGGGAGAGCCTTACAGATTGTTTTGTGTTTGGTGATGAAGGGGAACCTACCCTTGAGGACCTGCGAGAACACAGAGAGGCTATGCTCGGTTTTGCAGGGGACTCAGAGCTTAAATCTGATCTAGACTATTTGTTAAGGAAGGAACAGCATCTGGAAAGGGCATACAGGAAACTGCTAGAATGCGTTCAACAGCATGCCAGAGAATCGGCAGTGGAAACTCCGAAGATTGTCGTCTCCAAAGCTGAAGTGCTGACAACAGGGCAGAGCGCTGCTAACCCCTGCCCAGCACCTACAGTGGCTTCTTGAGAGAAGAGGTAGTCGAGTCGGCCTTTCTCCCACAACACTGACAGGGACATGGGATTTTCTGCCAGCAGCATCTATGGTGTTACAACAAACTTCTCCAGCTGAAGCGCTGGCAACCGAACAGAGAGTCCAAGACCTCTGTCCCACACTTTTAGCAATTCCAGAGACTGGGGATTTAATAGACGTTTCTGTAGAGGAGGAACCACCTAGCAAAACCCCAGCAGAAGTGCTGGCAACAGGGCAGAGTGCTACCAACCTGTGCCCAGCACCGGCAACAACTACAGAGTTTCAGGGAGCAGGGGCAGTCGGCTTCCCTCCCCAAAAGTTAGCCGGAGTGGATGATGTGGGGTCCTAAGCTGAAGTGCTAACAGGGCAGAATGCTACTGGCCCCTACACACAACTGCAGCTTGAGATGATATCGGGGGATGGGACTGCGGTCTCCACTAACAGAAAACCAGCAGAAGTGCTGGCAACAGAGCAGAGTGCTACCAAACTCTGCCCAGCACCGTCAACAACTGTGTAGTTCCAGGGAGCTGGGACAGTCTGCCTCTCTCCCCAACAGTTAGCTGGAGCAGATGATGTAGGGAAGCCCGTACGCCCAGCTGAACTGCTGGCAATGGGACAGACCGCTGCTGGCCTCTGCCCTCCACTAACAAACGATGGATTACCTGTAAAAGTGGATGGGACTTCGGTCTCCACCTGTATACCCCAGGGATGCCGGGCAGTCGGCCCAGATCCCCAACAGCATGATGGAGTGAGCCCAGTCACCCTGTCTTCTCTCCAGTGGCTGAAAGGACTCCAGGGTGAAGGGCCAGTCCAGGCCTCTCCCCAGCGGCGGATATGTTCTCTGAGAGAGGCAGAGGTTGGCTGGGTAAGTAATGCTCTGTTTGGGACAATTTATTTGGGGTACTGTGTGGGTACCGGCATTGGGGGACTGGAACTACTGACTAACTTCGGTGTCAACCCGTCTGGGGTCTTCTCCTGCGTTAGTCTCCTGCCGAAAGGGGAGATGTGTGACAGGATTGACTTTGGGTCTAGGGTTTGTGCGGCTCAGCTTGCCCTGGAGAGTTCTGGAGGCTCCTTGTCCAGCTTCCCCGACGCCTCTTATGTGTAAATCACCCTGTGTCTCTAATAGGGGCACAGGGTGAATGAGAACACCAGTCTGATCTGTGCTAGTCAGACTCAATGCTGTATACATTGTATATATTGTGTGTTGGCTGTTGGACTATTTGCTGTGATGGTTTGGGGTGGGACTGTATTCTATTGTGTAAGTGTGTTTGCTGTGAGGAAAAAGGGAGGGGGGATTCCTCCAACCCCCCTACTGATAAGACTGTGTACTAGGAAGTTAAACACACCTGACCTGTATCACCATTGTCATTGGACAGTTTAACCCGCCCTGTTTTCCAAGGGTGGGAGGGAAGTGATTTGAAGAGAGATACAGTATCTGTTAACATGTGCTTGAATAAAGCAGTCTGTGGTTCTACCCTACACTGAGGTGTTGTGTCTGATGACTGGGATGGCTGGAGAGTCTGGAATAAGTGCTGGTTCTGAACAGAGGAAGCATTGACGGCAGACCTAGATCTGTTTGAGGACAGAGGGTTCGTCACAGTTGCATATGGAATTTTTAAGGATAAAAGTTTGTCGCCATTCCACGAGCGGGCGCAATTTTGTTGGGTATCACTTTATTCGGCGTAACATCATCTTTCGCAATATAATTTTTTTAGCTAACTTTACTGTTTTTTTTTTCAAAAAAGTGTATTTTTTCCAAATAACATTGTGCTTGTAAGATCCAAAATATAAAATTTGGGGGTTCTAAGAACCGTCATTTTCTAGCAAAAAAAAAATATTTTAACTTGTAAACAACAAGTTTGAAAAATAGGCCCAGTCTTAAAGTGGTTAAATCATACTTACCTAGGTCCGATGCTAAATCTGTCTCCCAGCGGCACTAACACTGAGACCCAAGCTATCAAACACAGCCAATTGCTCGGTTCTCACAGCTCCCTGAGCAGAGAGCTGCTGACTGTCAGTCACTGGTTCTCTGATCTGCCCTCCTGTTTTCCCTGGGGCCCTGGGCTGTGGAGGGGGTGGGAGTGGCCAGCTCAGGCTCTTAGTGGCTCGCTGAGAGGCTGAGCCGGGTGCTGGTACAGGCATGTGGGCGGATGCCGACTTCATTGACGTGATCTTGCCTAGATCGGCTCTGTGACATCAGCAGACAGCAGACTTCAGCCCACTTGTCGCGAACCCCCCGTGCTCAAGAAGAATCTGTCCACCGTATACGTTTTCCTTTGTTCGGCACCAGCACGATCCAAGGTCCCTTAGTCCATCCAGTCACATGTCGAAGCATCAGTGTAGGGTGAAAAAATGAGACTCTTTATACACTCAAAGGACAATCCCCTCTTGGTTTGCATAATGACACAGGGTGGGTTAAACCTTTCCTCCTCCAGTATCATAACACACAGGTATTCACATAGGTATTCAACTTTCCAACAGTAGGCTGCCTTATCAGCAGGGAGGGGCTGCTGGAGAAATTCCCCCTCCCCTCTCCCAGCTAATCCACATACACATATACATCCCATAATAGGTTGCTACCAAGGCAGACAGAAACAATAGAACAATGGGATACAGCCACACCTCAAACAATCTAGCAGTCTGAAAGGTAATATTATTCATCTTCATATTTTCTTGAGGGATATTGTTCAGAAATATTAACCTCCCTGGCGGTATGATTCTGTCAGATTTTAGGTGCTGAAAGCGGTACAATTATTTTGCATGGAAATTTGGCGTTTTATATTTTAGGCCTGTAATTCTTAGGAATAACTCACTTAAATCTGTCCAAACCAGAGTCTAGTAGACATCCCGGGTATGATAAAGTTAAAAAAACAAAATCATAAATTATAATATAATAAATAACTATAAAATAATTATAACCAGTAATAATATAATAATAATAAAAGTGTTTTTCAGTGTTTGATGACGAATATCCCCACAAATCGCTATCGCTCAATTCTGCAAGTGATTCTAATTTATTATCGCTGTTTTCTAGCTGGTCTAAAACCACTTTTGATGTAAAGGAACACTTTTTGGTTGCTATGGACAATCTCCAGTTTCCAGGCAGAAAGAACAGTTTTTATTATATAAAAGTGCATGCAGGACACTGGGCAGACCACTAGGGACAAAGGGTGTGTGTTATTATTTGATACAGTACTGTAATCTGTAAGATTACAGTATACTGTATGTGTATTGTGTGTTTCACTTTTTTAATTTGGCGCCGCAACGTTGCAGGGAACGGAGCTCGGTGGCACTCGGCAGTGTGGATCGAGCGAGATGACGGCTCACTCACACAGCGGGGACACATTGCAGGATCCAGAGACAAGGTAAGTAACTTCCCCTGTATCCTCCCCTGTATCCTGCGATGCGATCCAGAGTCTGGCTCGGGGGTTACCGCTTTAGGTACTGAAATCTTACCCCGAGCCAGACTTGGGAATACCGCTAGGCGAGTTAATGTCCCAAGTGAAAGAGCTTCCTCATTCTTTCAGCACAAACCACACATATAGAATTCAGGATAACAGGGGTAAAAGGAAATCCTGAGTCTGGCGTGGTTGTAAGGTGAGTCGGGTTAGGCAGACCCGACTTGGGTTCTCGGTCACCCTGTGCCCCTAATAGACACAGGGTGACTTACACATTGGAGTGGCCGGGGAAGCTGGACATGGAGTTTCCAGAGCTCTCCAAGGTAAGCTGGGTTCCACAAGCCCCCCGCCCAAAGTGACTCCTGTCACACTACTGTCTGCAAAACTATCTGCACTCCTGTGATCCTCAGGAGACGTACAGCCAAATGAGCTTTGACTGTACTTCTACTTTAACTGTAACCAGTGCATGTTTAATATTTTCCATTATTGTTTTTCTTTTCAGTTAAGGGAGTGTTGATTACTGTAGGCCAAATTTATTTTAAAAGAAGAATAGAATAAATAATATGCATCAATTTTGCCATCTAAAATCTCTGAAATTGTGACAAATGAAGATACATTGGAATTGAATTACTAAGGCATCAGAGCTGATCCGCTTATAAGAGAGGAATGTTTGCTTAGCTTAGTAAATAAGGTGAAGGTGTGTGCATTCATCCAATCATGTGAAAGTAAAAATCCTTTATTTTCATTTAGCCATTGCACACAATTGGGTGTTCTAACAGCTTCACCTAATTCACTAAGCTTCACTTTACAATGTGAACAGTCTGTAATCCTATTATGTACATCAACCTCACTGACTTGTCACATATTTCTGTTGACTTATTGGTTTGGCGTTCTTAGCTGATATTAGTGCAGTTATCATACACCTCTGACATCACACAGCCCTAATTCAAGGTCACAGCTCAGACCTAGATGGAACTGAGAGATAGTCCTTAATATTTGTATACATATATTGCTAAAGTGGCTCAGCAATTGTATGATAATCAACTCAATTACGGTACTACTCATGCAAGCAAAGCTGTCTCTTAATATTAGTCTAAAAGCATATACCCATGGGTAATTCATACAAAATATGTCTGTATGTGGCAGGATTTTAAGTAGTGAGATACAAAGTTCACTTGATGCACAATGAGCATTTCACTCAAAGATGTGTGTGAGCGGAAGCATAGTCATTTCAAGCACAACTTCAAAAAATCTTTTGGGAATGGTGATGGGAAATGGGGAATAAGCTTGCTGCGGAAGTGCCAAGCATAGTGGAATAATGTGTTTTTGTGGAGGGGTGGTGTGTCTGTTTGGACTGGCCAAAAGGCCCCTTTTCAAAGTTGACTGAGAGTGCAGTAGTTGCATTCATTGGCTGTTCAGCCCCAGTGTTCCCGTAACTTGAAACTATGTACTAGAGTTCTTCATACTGTGGCTACCCCAACCTCCTACTCCAGGATATAGAGCTGAAACTGACATCCTGCAAGAAGAGATCCTTCGCCGATTACTCTAAAATCACTGCTCTAACAACCGAATCGGTATAACATTTTGGTTGTGGCATTCCATAGTAACATGAAAAAACAAGTCCAGTCTAGTTCAACAAATAGCCTAAAATTTTGAAAAATAGAAAACCTCCATAAACAGAAAGAACTCTATACCCACGTTTGATTTTGATTTTATTTTTTATACCAGTCAACGATGCGATTGGATAAGTCATTGAATTGAGATTTTTTCTTTCAGTGGGCCTCATTCATAGTTATTGACATGTATATGCATTGCTGGACAACATGATGGATTTACATCATTGAACTTTTGTTGTGTTTTTTTTTTCTTTAAATAATGTCAAAAACTGTGTGTGTCCCTCATCGGTGCTCCTGGCTCCTCCTCTTCTCGAGTCCCCCATTGGAAAAGCGCTCTCCCTCGGGCCACCCGTGCGGGGGCGCTCCCATGTCTTGCTGCTCCGTCAATTGACTCGGCCCCGCCCCGGGCTCCCGCGTCATTAGATTTAATTGACAGCAGTGGGAGCCAATGGCTGTGCTGCTATGAATCTAACCAATTAGGACACGAGACACCGGCGCAGGAACAATCGAGCTCAGGTAAGTAAAAGGGGGGCTGGTGCACTACAAGAGGTTTTTCAATAGAATGCATTGAGGTGAAAAAACACGAGTGTTTACAACCCCTTTAAACCACTGGGCCACAACCCATGGGCCAGGGTTAATTCTTTATTAGTTTACACAAAATTACATCCACATTTATTAATCATCTTTTGCTTTATAAACACCAATCCTTCATATAACTAATGCTTGGCTAGAAAGGGCCAGGCATCCTGTACAGAATTCACGTTAAATTAAGATAAACATTCCATTAACATTAGAAAAGGAAACAACCTATCAAGAATTCAATCTTGGCCAGAAAAGCCCAAGCTGACCACACAAAAGGAAGCATTAGATATAAAAAAAAAGATAAACAATGGGGTTGGGGGTGTCGTGTTCTTCTAGAGGTGTTTAACCACTTGAGCACTGGGCACTTAAACCCCCTTCCTAACCAGACCAATTTTTAGCTTGCTCTCACATTTTAAATGACAATTACTCAGTCATGCAACACTGTATCCATATGGAAATTTTGTCCTTTTTTTCACATAAACAGAGCTTTCTTTTGGTGGTATTTAATCACTGCTGAATTTTTTTATTTTTTTTGCGCTATAAAAGAAAAAAGACTGAAAATTCTGTAAAAAAAATGCATTTCCTTAGTTTCTGTTATAAAACTTTGCAAATTATAAATTTTTCTTCATAAATTTTGGCCAAAATTTAAACTGCTACATATCTTTGGTTAAAATAACCCAAATTGGTGTATATTATTTGGTCTTTGTGAAAGTTATAGAGTCCAAAAGCTATGGTGCCAATCTCTGAAAATTGATCACACCTGAAGTACTGATGGTCTATCTAATTTCTTGAGACCCTAACATGCCAGAAAAGTACAAATACTCCCAAATTAACCCCTTTTGGAAAGTAGACATTCCAAGGTATTTAGAAAGAGGCATGGTGAGTTTTTTAAAGTTGTTATTTTTTCCCACAATTCTTTGCATAATCAAGATTATTGATTATTATTTTTTTTCACAAAATTGTCATATTATTAGGTTATTTCTCACACACAGCATATGCATACCACAAATTACACCACATGTGTGAGACTTTTACACAGCGTGGCCACATACAGAGGCCCAACATGCAGGGAGCACTTTCAGGCGTTCTAGGAGCATAAATTATACATCTAATTTCCTGACTATCTCTTACACTTTTGAAGGCCCTGGAGCACCAAGACAATGGAAACGCACCAAAAATGACCCCATTTTGGAAAGAAAACACCCTAACGTATAATCTATGAGGCATAATGAGTCTTTTGAACATGTCATTTGTTTTCTACAAGTTTTTGGAAAATGTGGAAAGAAAATGAAAACGCATTTTTTTGTTACACAAAGTTGTCCATTCATACAATATTTGTAACACAAAGCATTTACATACCAAAAATGACACCCCACAATAGATTCTCCTACTCCTCCTGAGTACGGCGATACCACATGTGGGAGACTTTTTCACAGCCTGGCCACATACAGAGGCTGAGTACGGATGAGTATGGCTGGGTATTGCCAAATACTGCTGGGTATTACCGAGTATGGCTGGGTATTGCTGAGTATGGTTGAATATGGCTGAGTATGGCTGGGTATGGCTGAGTATTGCTGGGTATCGCCGAGTATGGCCGAATATGGCTGGGTATGGCTGGGTACAGCTGAGTATGGCTGAGTATGGCTGGGGGTCGATGGGATAGCTGATCATGGATGGATGAGTATTGCTGAGTATGGATGGCTGAGCATGGATGGATGGATAAGTATGACAGAGGGATGACTGAGCATGGATGGATGGGTGGATGAGTATGGCTGAGTATGGATGGCTGAGTATGGATGGGGGGATGGATGAGTATGGATGGAGGGATGGATGAGTATGGATGGCTGAGTATGGATGGCTGAGTAATACAGAGGCATGGCTGAGTATGGCTGGATGTGGCTGCAATTGTCACAGAGCAGCGCTGTGGGCAGTACAGATCCAGCCCACAGTGCTGCTGCAACCAATCTCTCCCCTCTCCGCTCACACTGTACCGATCGGTACAGAGAGGGGAGAGAGGAACCGGACATGACGCCGGTTTGTTTACAAGTGATCGCTCCGTCCTTTGACAGAGCGATCACGTGGTAAACGGCTGCTGTCAACGGCCATTTACCGTGATCTGTGATGCGCAGGGTCCTCTGGATACTCCTGTGATGCGCTGAGTCATGGATACTCCCGTGTGCGCACCCCAGGGGAGCGCAGAAGCGCGATTCTGGGAGGACATCAATGTACAACCTCCCAGAGTTATCGAGCCGCGCTGTAGCTGTCATTCGGCTATGGCGCGGTTGTTAAGTGGTTAAACTTTGTAGTTCTACAGCTGGAGAAGCTGTTTTTCTTTTTAATAATTGTTATTGAGTTTTCTTAAAGAGTATTGATTATAAAACATTTGTTCTGTCCTTACACAATGTTTGAGGAATACACCAGACATTGGGGTTAATTTACTAAAACTGAGGGGATTGTAAAATCTGGTGCAGCTCTGCACTGAAACCAATCAGCTTCCATTTTTTTTTTGTTAAAGGTTTATTGAACAAGCTGAAGTTAGAAGCTGATTGACTACCATGCACATCTACACCAGATTTTGCACTCTCCAGTTTTAGTAAATCAACCCCACTGTTCCAAATATAAAAACTTACATTGGAAGTTTTATGAAAATGTGTTTTACTAGTTATGGCAGAGGAAATATAAACAGAAATTGACCCAAACTCACCTTTCTAAGCCACTTCCTGGAAACATCTATTTCCAAGAAAGTTCATAAGAAAATGTCATCCGTTGCTCACTGTAGTGAGTTAAGAAAATGAATTATTTGAAGTAAATGAAAAGATTCAGAGGGTGGCATCTCGAGCTGTTGGAGAAAATATGTCATACTACAAATGCCCTTATGATCTAGAAACTATTCTATGCAATGCAGTCCCATGTTTATCCACCATTGGAAAAGATTAGGCTGCAAGCCAGGAGGAAACGTTAATATATACCAGGGCTAACAGTGTATGCTGGGATCGGAGAGGTATTCAATTACAAGAGGAATCCCAAATAAACATCGAATGTGATAGGGTAGATCATAACATTTATGAAAGGCAGCCACATTATGGTTTGGTATCCACACGCTTGTGCTTCTAAATGTACCCAGTCCGGTCTATAGGAATGGGAATAAATTTGGATAAATTGCGTCAGTTGAGCTGCTCTGTAATTTTATCAAAGGTCCAGGACTTCCAGATCTCCCAAATCTTTAAGAGTGTAGAATGTTTGGCGTGCAAATCTACACCCCCTAGAACCCCAAATTAATTTTAATACTGTATACAGTACTGACATTTATTGAGCTGATAGTGGGACATCAATGGGTAGTGTTCTAAAATAATACAAGAGTTTTAGTAATGTGGTAATTTTTACCAATGCAATTCTACCCATCCAGGAAAGAGTTTGTTGACCACATCTCTACTTCCTCCAATAACTGGGCATATAACCAAGTATAATTTGTTCTATATAAAGTTGTTATATTAGAGGTTAATTTCATGCATAAATAAGTTATTGAATGGGGTTGCCAAGAGAAAGAGATTTGAGCCTTAAAGTGATTATAGACCCTCACCTTGTAAAACAACATATTAACCTCCCTGGCGGTATGATTATTTCAGATTTTAGGTGCTGAAAGACGTTCCATTATTTTGCATGGAAATTTGGCGTTTTATATTGTAGGCATGTAATTCTTAGGAATAACACACTTAAATCTGTCCAAACAAGAGTCTAGTAGACATCCCGGGTATGATAAAGTTTGAAACACAAAATCATTAATTATAATATAATAAATAACTGTAAATAATTATAACAAATAATAATATAATAATAATAGAAATTATTCAATAATGTAATCAAATCAAAAACACTGAAATTTGCTCAGTTGCAGAATTGTCGCTGTCATTAGATTTAGTGTTTGATGACGAATTTCCCCACAAATCACTATCACTCAATTCTGCAAGTGAATCTAATTTATTATCGCTGTATTCTAGCTGGACTAAAACCACTTTTGACATAAAGGGACACTTTTTGGTTGCTATGGACAATCTCCAGTTTCCAGGCAGAAAAAAATGTATTTATAATATAAAAGTGCATGCAGGGCACTGGACAGACCACTAGGGACAAAGGGGATGTGTAATTATTTTATACAGTACTGTAATCTGTAAGATTACAGTATACTGTATGTATTGTGTGTTTTTACTTTTTTGAATTTGGCGCCGATCTCCGCCCCCGTGTGCCGCAACGTCGCAGGGAACGGAGCTCAGCGGCACTCGGGCACTGTGTAAATCAAGCGAGGAGACAGATGACACAGCTCTCTGCCTCTGGTTCTTGCGACTACTGGATAGGCCTCTCACACCAAACTAGCAGCCGGTATGAAGCACGGACAAATTCTCTGCCACAGACTTGAGTGATAACGGACGAAGTCTCTGCCACAGACTTGAGTGATAACGGACGAAGTCTCTGCCACAGACTTGATTGATAACGAACAAAGTCTCTGCCACAGACTTGAGTAATAACGGACACTCCTGGATAATCCCCTGCCACAGGATTGTTAGCCAGTAGTCAGTTAGTTAGGTCTGCACAGTACCTGAACCTTTACGCCATCCGGCTGTACTGTGAGGTAGGTTACTTGGGTGCATCCTCCAAACGAGTCACCAGGCCCTTCCTGAGATACCAGCCATCAGCTCGGTCCTTTTCAGTAAGGTCCTCCCCTGGAATATTCTTCGCTTGAGTGGCTTCTTCCCACAGGACAGACAGCACAGGATCACCTTTCGTTAAGTAGGCCCCAGACAGGATTCTGGGCCTACTTGCAGCAGACACATCAGCATAGCCTCCGGCCTGGAGGGCCATGAAGCAAGACGAATCCCGGAGCACATGGCACTGCCCCTTAAATATCCTTCCCCCAGAATGCCCAGCTACAAAGAAGCTCCTGATTGGACTGTTTTCTGTGAGAAAGAATATCCAATACACTTCAGCTGGCTGTATTTCTCACACTGGCATGTGACAACAGTGACACCTACTGGCAACATTGGGAAATACACACAGACAGCCAAAGCTGGAACAGAACCAACAATTTACATAGATCAACTCTGAGCTACTTACAGCTCCGATAACCCCTACATTTACACATAGCGCCTACTTGAAAAGTAGCAGGGTGCTACAGGTGTAATAGAACTTTAACAAAAAGTTTATTGTGTAAAGTACATTTAACTGTGCTCAATGTGTTAAACTAAAAAAAAAAAAAAAAACACTGAGAGTTTAACCACTTGCGGACCGCCGCCTGTGGATATACGTCGGCAGAATGGCACGGCTGCGCAAAGCAACGTACCTGTACGTTGTATTTGAATTTGCCGCCGTGCGGGCACGTGCGCCCCTGCTGCGCGCTCTCACGAAGAGGCAGAACGGGGAGATGCCTATGTAAACAAGGCATTTCCCTGTTATTCCTAGTGACAGGACAGTGATTTACTGCTCCCTGTCATCGGGAGCAGTGATCACTGTCGTGTTACTCGTAGCCCAGCCCCCCCACAGTTAGAATCACTCCCAGTCCCTAGGATACACTTAACCCTTTCCTCGCCCCCTAGTGGTTAACCCCTTCCCTGCCAGTGTCATATACACAGTATTCAGTGCATTTTTATAGCACTGATCGCTGTATAAATGACAATGGTCCCAAAATAGCGTCAAAAGTGTCCGACATGTCCGCCATAATGTCGCAGTCACGATAAAAATCGCAGATCGCCGCCATTACTAGTAATAAAAAAAAAAAAATGCCATAAAACTATACCCTATTTTGTAGACGCTATAACGTTTGCGCAAACCAATCAATATGCGCTTATTGCGATTTTTTTTTACCAAAAATATGTATAAGAATACATGTCGGGCTAAACTGAGGAAAAAAAATGTTTTTTTGAAAAAAAATGTGGGATATTTATTATAGCAAAAAGTAAAAGATATTGGGGGTTATTTACGAAAGGCAAATCCACTTTGCACTACAAGTGCAAACTACAAGTGCAAAGTGCACTTGAAATTGCACTGAAAGTGCACTTGGAAGTGCAGTCGCTGAAGATCTGAGGGGGACATGCAAGCAAAATAGAAAACAGCATTTTAGCTTTACATGATTGGATGATAAAATCAGCAGAGCTTCCCCTCATTTCAGATCTACCCCTCAGATTTACAGCGACTGCACTTCCAAGTGCACTTTCAGTGCAATTTCAAGTGCACTTTGCACTTGTAGTTTGCGCTTGTAGTGCAAAGTGGATTTGCCTTTCGTAAATAACCCTCAATGTGTTTTTTTCAAAATTGTCACTTTTTTTGTTTATAGCGCAAAAAAAAAACGCAGAGGTCATCAAATACCACCAAAAGAAAAACTCTATTTGTGGGAAAAAAAGGACGTCAATTTTGTTTGAATGCAATGTCGCATGACCGCAACATTGTCCGTCAAAGTGGCGCAGTTAAAAGTGCTCTGGTCAGGAAGGGGGTAAGATATTCCGAGGCTGAAATGGTTAAATTGTTACTAAACCCAGGATCCTGCATTCACTATATCTGGTCTCCCACGGTACACAGAACATGGAAATGCAATTATTTTAGTAAATCTAAACTGTGAAATACCTTTTCTCATCAGCAGTATATAGCAGTCTTATGACTTCTATTAGTGTCTGGTTAAAGCTTGTAGGAGGAGTTTTCATTCTCCCCTGATTGTCCTATGAGGATGCAGGACCCCTGACCCTCTGTCTGGACAGTGCTGATTGGCCCTGTGCTGATCACATGCACTCTTCCACGAAAAAACAAACAAACTCTCCAGCAATACACACCAAACTGAGCATGTGCAGCTTGTCCTCTAGCTTTGTACTTATCAGGAGATATATTGGAGACAGTGGAAGAAGGGGAGAATCAGAGGAGACAGGATCAAACAGCCTTTTTACACAATGCAGAGGATTAACCCCTTAGGTTCAACAGTGAGTAGAACAAGCATGCTTTACTGCATATACAGACTGATTTTACTGTTGTGGGTTTAGTAACGCTTTAATAATTCTTTAACATTGCACTTAAAGTGTTACAAAATCCAGGGCCCTGCATTCCCTATATCTAGTCTTCCACGGTACACAGAACACGGAAATGCTATGTTTTTAGTACAGTAAAACCTTGGTTTGAGAGTAACTTGGTTTGAGAGCGTTTTGCAAGACAAGCAAAATTTTTTAATAATACATAGCGTCATGTCACAACTGAGTATAAAATAGAAGAAGCGCCTCCAAGTGTAGCAATATGGTTACATTTAATGAAGGTACAACATTTAGAAACTCACATGGTTGATGATTAAAACAGGCACATCTAAGTATGCAGGCATCCGGGGTAAAGCTATCCACATAGATCATCCTCCGCACCACCATTGATGTCGTCCCTTCTACGAATGGTTCAAGTCTCGCTTTCAGATCGCTCTACTGTAGGGTAGTCTTCCCGGTCACGATTGCAGACTGAAATCGGTGAGAGCCGGCGGTGAGGAGGACGGTCTATGTAGATCGCTTTACCCCAGATGCTTGCATACTTAGATGTGCCTCTTTTAATTATCAACCATGTGAGTTGCTAAATGTTGTACCGTCATTAAATGTAACCATATTGCTTCACTTAGAGGCGCCTCTCTTATCTTTTATACTCTGTAGCTCCTGCTGGATTTTGCTTCTAATCCCCTTGTGGAGGCTGCCATTTGTGGATGAACATTTTATGGTTACACAACTTATCACATTGCTATAATCTTTTTATATCGACTATAGCCTGAAGGACTTATGAATAAATGGTTGTGGAACGAATCATTTGAGTTTCCATTATTTCTTATGGGAAAATTTGCTTTGATATACAAGTGCTTTGGATTACAAGCATGCTTCCGAAACAAATTATGCTTGCATAATCCAAGGTTTTACTGTATATATAAACTGCTAAATAATTTTTCTCATCAGCAGTATTTAGCAGTCTTGTGACTTCTATCGGTGTCTGGTTAAAGCTTGTAGGAGGAGTTGTCATTCTCCTCTGACTGTCCTATAAGGCTGCATGACCCCCGACCCTCTGCCAGTGCTGATTGGCCCTGTGCTGATCACATGCACCCTCCCAAGAAAAAAAAAAACTCTCTAGCAATACATACCAAACTGAGCATGTGTAGAGTGCCCCCAAGGCTCTGTACTATTATCAGATGGATTGGGGGCAGCAAAATAGGGAGAGGATCAGAGAAGACAGGGTCAAACACTATTTTTACACAATGTGCAGGATTAACCCCTTAGGTTCCACAGTGAGTATAACAAGCATACTTTACTGCATATACAGACTGATTTTACTGTTGTGGTTTTAGTAACACTTTAAATATATCTTGCACTTCTTGTTCAACATATTGAAAAAAAAGTAATACAGCAAGAATATGAGTGTCTGGCAGAGCGTAATTACAGTTTGGAACCCGATGCCACCAATTTCTAGACATAAAAATGTGAAATGAACAATGTATATATAATGAAATAAACATTAATCACAGTCCTTATCCCTTTTAACTGCATTTTGGAAAGGGCTTATTTCTGAATACTTCAGCTGAATGTCTCGTACTTTTTACCTTACTTTAGCTTGTGGTCTTGATAGCATATGAATGATTACAGGACAATAGACATTCTGAGCGTCTCAAACCATTAATATTCCATATGTGGTCACAATGACTAATGTTTGATTTCTGTTGCAGCAGAGGCTGGGAATCTGGAAATAACACAGATTATTTGTTTAAAGAGATGCCATATGAATTGGAGTATCTGCCTTCATGGGGAGAAGATCTCCCAGATGTCCTTGTCCTCTTGAAGTTTATTTATGTATAACAAACTTTACTTATCTATGAAAATGGCTTAAACATGCTGGCATCACAGTGGATGAGCATGATTCGGATGAATATGCTATGCACATGCCAAACTTCTAAAGTTAGACACTGGAGAGCCTATCTACAATGGCAATTGATATTCTACAGTTGATGCGCTTATCTATTTTTGCTTTTTCCTACACTTGTACACTTAGCAGCTAAATCCATAATCCAAAGTTTTGCATATCTTAAATCCTAGTCACTTCAGAGCAGGCTGTAGAAATTCTTTCAGTTGAATGCGATTAGACTCATGCCTTTTTAGAATGTTGTTTTGTACATTGAAGGATTTTGTGGCAAAATGCATTAAAGTGTATCTCTAGGCCAAATTTTTTGTTGTTGGATATTTTAAGTACTATCTGGGTCCCCATTGTGGCCAATCACTCCTCTATTTGTACTGGCGCCCATTGTTACTAGGGATGAGCCGAACACCCCCCAGTTCGGTACGCATCAGAACATGCAATAAATTTGTTCGAACATCCGAACACCTTTAAAGTCTATTGGACTCGAACATGAAAAATCTAAAGTGCTAATTTTAAAGGCTTTTATGCAAGTTATTGTCATAAAAAGTGTTAGGGGAACTGAGTCCTGCCCCAGGGGACATGTATCAATGCAAAAAAAAGTTTTAAAAACGTTCGTTTTTTCGAGAGCAGGGATTTTAATAATGCTTAAAGTGAAACAATAAAAGTGAAATATTCCTTTGAATTTCGTACCTGGGGGGGGGGGGGGGTGTGTGTATACTATGCCTGTAAAGTAGCGCTTGTTTCCCGTGCTTAGAACTGTCCCTGCACAAAGTGTCTTTTCTGAAGGAAAAAAAGTCATTTAAAAGCACTTGCGGCTATAATGAATTGTCGGCTCCCGGCAATACAGATAACAGTCATTGAAAGTCATTGAAAAAAAATAAATAAAAAATGCGTGGGGGTCCCCCCCAAATTCAATTACCAGGCCCTTCAGGTCTGGTATGGATATTAAGGGGAACCCTGTGTCACAGTTAAAAAAAAATGACGTGGGGTTCCCCCCAAATATCCATACTAGACCCTTCAGGTCTGGTATGGATTTTAAGGGGAACTCCACGCCAAATTTTACAAAAAATGGCGTGGAGTTCCCCCCAAAAATCCATACCAACCCTTGCCCGGTGGTTCTGGGGGTCTGCAGGCGGGGGTTTATCGGAATCTGGAAGCCCCCTTTAACAAAGGGGACCCCCAAATTCCGGCCATCCCCTATGTGAATTGGTAACGGGGTACATTGTACCCCTACCATTTCACAAAAGAAAGTGTCACCACACAGCCACCGTTGTGAAAAGTCCTTTATTAAAATAAAAAAATCCATTCCAGCGTTGTAATGCAGTCTGTCCAGCGTCGATCCATGAATCATTCTCCAGCGATGCGGCGAGTCTCCAGCGATGAACGACGCACATCTTCCCTGCACCGGAGCCTCCCGGCTAATGACGCTCAAGCAGTGTTGACAGTTCTTTTATAACCGAGGTCAGAAACCCCCGTAACGTGACGGGTAACCCCACCCCCTCTAACGCGTCATGGGGGTTTCCCGTGACGCATTAGAGGGGGCGGGACAGGTAACCCCGCCCCCTCTAACGCGTCATGGGGGTTTCCGACCTCGGTTATAAAAGAACTGTCAACACTGCTTGCGTGTCATTAGCCGGGAGGCTCCGGTGCAAGGAAGATGTGCGTCGTTCATCGCTGGAGACTCGCCGCATCGCTGGAGAATGATTCATGGATCGTCGCTGGACAGACTGCATTACAACGCTGGAATGGCTTTTTTTATTTTTAATAAAGGACGTTAGCAGAATGAGGGATGGAGGATTAGGGGAAGTTCAGGTACCTGGTGCAGATCACTGAGACACTTGAGATCCTGGAGACAGGTATACTTGCTGTCACTGGATCTTGCTCACCCGGATAGGCCCCTCTCACCGGCCTAGCAGCCGGGATGATGCACGGACAAAAATGAAAAGTCTCTGCCACAGACTTGGGAATCAGAATTTCCAAAGTTCAAGCACAACTGCACAGTATAAGAAAATCCCACTAAATTTAGATCATAGCGCCTGGTGAACAGGAGCAGGGCGCTACATAAAGAAAGAAACTGAAAATTCAAAATTTTATGCCGCGTACACACGACCGTTTTTAATGTCATTGAAAAAAACAGCATTTTTCTCGACTTGATTCTTCTCAAGCCTGCCTTGCCTACACACTATCGTGGAAAAAAATGCCAGAGTAAAGCGCGGTGACGTACAACACGTACGACAGCACTATAAAGGGGAAGTCCCATTCAGATGGCGCCACCCTTCATGTTAGTAAAGTTTGTTGAGAGAAAACGCGCTTTTCAGCCTCGTGCTTTTCAGTCTGTTACAGCGTGACGAATGTGCTATCTCCATTACACCACTTTACAAAACTCTGGTTCAGCCACATCTTGAGTATGCTGTCCAGTTTAGGTCACCAATGCTGAGGAAGGACATCCTTGAACTGGAGAGAGTCCAGAGAAGGGCAACACAGGTTAAAATTGGGCTGAAGGAGTTATGAGAAGCAAACATTGAACTTATGACTAGAGTGGCAATAGATAGAATAAATCACCAAGAAAATATAGATATTAGTAATATATGTGCTCAAAATCTAAATTAAGGAATTGCACAATAAAATGAGGTTTAGAACTATGGAGATAATACAAGCCATCATACGGGGGTCAAAAGCCCTCATTTCAATCACTGATCTGTTTATAAACAGGTAGCACCAGTTCACTTCATTCAGCCAGGGTGAATAGAGACTTAAACAAAAGCAGAGAGATATGTATTTTAAACCACATGATTCAGAACTTTGAAACATAGTTGGTAAAATTAACTAGGGAGCAAAGCATCTGAAAGGAACACCAGGAAACAATAAGTACTTCTGCCACTTCCGAGCTCCGCCCGTGTCACTCCTGGCATGCTGCGACATTGGAAATTATATCAAAATATGGGTTTATGAGATTTTCAAGTCATTGCATTCTTTATTTAAGCAGTTTTTACACAGCATCCCAACTTTTTAAAAGATGAAAACTAGATCGCACTCTTAAGTGATATCAAATAAACAATAGACAATTGTGCAAAAAGTCCATAATATATAGTCAAAATAAAGCGCTCAGTGCAAATGATTGCATCCAAACATGATAAAAAAGGTGACACCCAGGAAAGTAGTGCTTTTCCTCTTTTTCCAATGGAAGCACACCGCACTCAACAGAAATATATGACCTATTTTCTCAAAGAAGGTCAAAACATGCTTAACTACTTCAGCCCTGGAAGGATTTGCCCCTTTAATGACCAGGCCATTTTTTGCAAATAGAGCTTTCTTTTGGTGGTATATGTGGTTTTTATTTGTAGTCTATTATTGTCTGGCAGTCAATTACTTGTATTTTTGTCATTAGTTCCTGCGGTGTTTCCTCCTTGCATATTTCCTCTGCTTGAGCCTCTTGCTTTGTGTCTTTATTAATTTTTCATGTCTGTATTTTCTTTTTTCGCCACAAGATGGCAGACATATTATCCAGGCTTCCGTTCCTTGCTCCTATAGTGCCCAATAGTTAACATGGCGGCACCTTGTGTCTCTCTATAGCCCTTCCACTTCTGCCCTCAGCAAAGATGGAGTCGCGGCATTATATAAGGGCATACGTGATGATGCGGACACAGCAGCCAATCCCAGACGACGTCCTGTAGTGACGAAACGCGTAGGGTGTGGCCTGTAGTTCCGACATCATCACGCCCCCTCCACACAGAGACACACTGATACAGCAAGCCAACAAGCGGAGGAAGCCTGGAGGAGATGCCGCGAGATACCGCGCCTATCCTATTGACTAGAGATGAGCTTTGTGTTCGAGTCAAACCCATATTCGACTCGAACATCGGCTGTTCGGTCGCTCGACGAAGATCGAACATTATGGGGCGTTCGCGCCAAATTCGAATGGTGCGTCGCGGCCCATAATTCACTGCAGCATTGCAGTGCATTGATGGCTGATGATTGGCCAAGCATGCACTATGACCCGCATGCTTGGCAAATCACAGCGCCATCTGAACAGAGAGCCGTAATTGGCCAAGGCTTTGGCCAATTATGGCTCAGGGGGTTTAGTACACGCCCCACACTACATAAGGCCGCCGGCTTGGCGGCCTTGTGTAGTGTGTTGGAGTTGTTAAAAAAGAGAGATTACAGAGAGAGACAGTGTCATTTATATTGAGTTAGATAGAGCAGGCAGGCGAGTCAGTTAGCTGCAGTTACAGTGTGTAGAGGATATATATGCATCCTAGGTGTTGTATATATATATATTTATACACTGTATTCAGTTTAGCTAGATCCATTCCAGTTATTCTCTATCCTGTGACAGCCAGGCAGGTGATTGTGCTAGCTGCAGTCAGTGTTTCACTTAGTGTACTGTGTGCTTTGCATAGCGTTCACCTAAAGCTTACCTGAATACAGTTAGTGGTGTTCTCATAATAAAACCACAGAGGCAGGAAGCTGCATTAATTTCATGTAGTGTACTTCTGTTCTTTGCACAGTGTTCACTTAAAGGAACCTGAATACAAATTATGGTGTTCTCATAATAAAATCACAGGCAGAGAGCTGAACAGGTCTGAACAGGGGCACAGACAGCAAAACAAATGTTACAGGGGTGATAACCCTTCCCAAATCCCTATGTATTCCAAAAAGCTTAAAAATAGATTTTTGGGCTGGAGCTACACTTAAAAAATTTACCAAATTACAAACAGATTCTACTTAAGAACAAACCTACAGTCCCTGTCTTGTTTACACCGCCTGTATACTGCTGTTCAGAGTATATAGGGCCTTTTTTTATTTTGGTTGCGGGGTTCCCCTTAATATCCATACAAGACCCAAAGAACTGGTAGTGGGCTGGTGGGGGGGGGGGGTTGGTACCCATGCCATTTTTCTCAATGATTTTCATCCATATTGCCGGGACCAGACATTACATTAAAGGGGTTGTAAAGGTTTGTTTTTTATTTTCTAAATAGGTTCCTTTAAGCTAGTGCATTGTTGGTTCACTTATCTTTTCCTTAGATTTCCCTTCTAAATATTTTTTTTTCTTTGTTTTCTTTGTCTGAATTTCTCACTTCCTGTTCCTCCTCAGTAAGCTGTTCTGGCTGACTCCACACCACTCAGATGATGGTGTGAAGTTTTGTGAGGAGAAACCAGAAGTGAAAAATTCAGACAAAGAAAAAAAACATTTAGAAGGTAAATCAAAGGAAAAGGTAAGTGAACCAACAATGCACTAGCTTAAAGGAACCTATTTAGAAAATAAAAAACAAACCTTTACAACCCCTTTAAAGCCGCAAGCAGTTTTAAATGGCTTTTTTTCCTTTAGAAATGTCATACCATATTTACTGGTTTGACACAACTATTGATATGTTAAAATATAATTACTTCTATTGCTGTAGTAATCTGTATGACTTATACCTTCAATAAAATCTATTTAAAAAAAAAAAAGAAATGTCATTTTGTGCAGGGACAGTTCTAAACACGGGAAACACGTGCCACTTCACAGGCATACTTTAGACACCCCCCAGGTACGATATTTAAAGGAATATTTCACTTTTTTTTCACTTTAAGCATCATTAACCTTCCTAATGGTATTCCCGAGTCCGGCTCGGGGTTAAATTTCAGCACCAAAAGTGGTAACCCCGAGCCAGACTCGTGATTGCATAGAAATCCAGGCAGAGTTACTTACCTTGTCCCCTGGATCCTGCGATGCCTCTCCGCTGTGTGATCGAGCTGTCTCCTCGCTCGATTCACACAGTGCCCGAGTGCCGCCAAGCTCCGTTCCCTGCGACGTTACGACGCACGGGGACGGAGATCAGCGCCAAATTCAAAAAAGTTAAAACACAGTACACATACAGTACACTGTAATCTTACAGATTACAGTACTGTATAAAAAAATTACACACCCCCTTTGTCCCTAGTGGTCTGTCCAGTGTCCTGCATGCACTTTTATATAATAAAAACTGTTCTTTCTGCCTGGAATTTGGAGATTGTCCATAGCAACCAAAAAGTGTCCCTTTACGTCAAAAGTGGTTTTAGACCAGCTAGAAAACAGCGATAATAAATTAGAATCACTCGCAGAATTGAGCGATAGCGATTTGTGTGGAAATTCATCATCAATCACTGAAAAACACTTTTATTATTATTATATTATTATAATTATTTTATAGTTATTTATTATATTATAATTTATGATTATTTTTTTTAACTTTATCATACCCGGGATGTCTACTAGACTCTTGTTTGGACAGATTTAAGTGAGTTATTCCTAAGAATTACAGGCCTACAATATAAAACGCCAATTTTCCATGCAGAATTATGGTACCGCTTTCAGCACCTAAAATCTGACAGAATCATACCACCAGGAGGGTTAAAATCACTGCTCCCGAAAAAACGGCCGTTTTTAAAACTTTTTTTGCATTGATACATGTCCCCTGGGGCAGGACCCGGGTCCCCAAACCCTTTTTAGGACAATAACTTGCATATTAGCCTTGATAATTAGCACTTTTGATTTTGAACATTCGAGTCAATTGTATTTAATAGGGTTCTAAAGTTTGCGCAAACTTTCGGTCCGTTCGCAGGTTCTGGTGCGAACCGAACCGGGGGGGTGTTCGGCTAATCCCTACTATTGACATACATACCGCGCCAATACAATCAAATACTCTGTAAGTGCAATACCTTTCTTATTAATAAACATACCTACAGTATTAGACTATGGAGTCCTTTCTGCTTATATCTTTTTGAGATACCAGACATCGTCCATATCCTTATCCGGCCATCAGCTGTGGGTCCATAGTGAGACCTTAAACCCCTGTGTCTGCAGTGACCGCCGTGATAGTGGTCAATTATCTTGGGTAAGGAGACTACAACACTACTTCTTGGGTGCCCTAACTTGTGGATGGAAGTTTCTCCTGTTTCAGGTTTCCCTCACCTTGCTTCACAATGATTCCTATAAGGACTGATCTACTATAGGATTAACCCTTTGATAATATCTTAGATTTGTCCGTCAGTGCGCAACAAATTTTTCAAATTGTTGGGACTTTACTTTCTCACATCATTTTCTTTTTCTTTTTTTTTGTTTCACAGTGGAAATTGTTCAATCTGTTTTATTTCACTGTATTGTGTTTTTTTTATGCGCTAGCTGCATTGCTCACATGTGTTATTGCTTCATTCATTTAAGCACTGTGTTTTTGATTTCATTAGTCTTATTGATTTATTGTTCATACACTTATATCACTATTTGTTTCATATTGGAATTTTTTTAGACCCTTTACATTGGGTATATTAATTTAGCAAGTCCTATTCATAGGATTTTTGATCACTATTTTCAGCGCTGTACTTTATTAACCCATCACATTTTTTAATTCTTGTATCTGAATTTTTGGTACTGGCAGCTCTTTTCACCTCAATAATTTCACCTCAATAATTTTGCACATTTCAAGTTTTTTACTCTCTAGCGCAGTTTTCCTTTTTGTTTTTTTTAAATACTTGATAGTACTCCTGTGTCTTTAAGAGACTCTGTACAGACCTCACTCACAAGGGGAAAAGATAGAGGAACCTCTCATAGTGTAGTAATATCCAGTTTTATTGCACAATATATACAATTGCACTTACAGCAATGTAAAAACACTCAGGCATGTATCAGCATAGAAATGGCAATTGAAAGCACTGGTTTGGGCTCCACCTGTGCTTCAAAGCCCGGAAGTGACATGTCCTGGAAGTCCCGACCAACGCGTTTGGTCAGCAATGTCTGACATCATCAGGGGTCATAAAATTTTTTGAAGTTTTCTTACATTTGGCCACCAAGGTTATAGTTTATAGCCCTTATATTCTGAGTACTACATCTATAAAATAGAAGATGTGGGGATCTAGACATATGTGTGTCTTTTCTATCTCCTTTTCTTTATACATACAATTTTGAGTTCATTATAGGACCTGACATTGATTTTATTATTATTTATTTTATAGACATTAATATGTTGAAATATTCCTAGCCTCATGCACAATTCTTTTGATCCTATGTACTATGATGGTGTTTATATGAATTCCTGGGAGCTTGTTGTCCAGGTAAAACGGGCATTAATTCAAGAGGGATTTGGATTGCTTCCCTCATAAATTCACAACATTTTTTTTTTATATATATTATAGGGCCTTTCCATGTTTTTGGGAAGCTTGAAGTTGAAATGCCATGGTAGACTCTGTTTGTCTTTCTCCTTCTCACTGTATGGTACATGGTCATCATCGGCTGTTAAAGGAGTTTTAGGATTAAGCTATATAGAGATCTCTTGCATTTTCAAAATCCATTTTATGCAAGCAACGTGCAGTTTGTACTGTATAATAATACTCTGTTCTAGAAAGCTCATTTTTTCTGATATATTTAATTATTTTGTTATTATTACTTTTATACAGTAGTGTGCAGACTACGATTTAACCTAAAGAAGTAACAAAATAGCTTGAAACGCTTTGTGTTACTGATCGTATCTGCTGTAATTGGATACTCAGCTAATTATCAATTTATAACTATGCTTATTGAAATATAGATAGCTTATATATTTCTAAATAGTAGAGTGACCCCTTGGTTGTAGAGGGGTCAACTCCTTCTCTTCTATTGTTTTTAACTGGATTGTATACATTTTAATTTTTCCTTGAATACGCATTATGCATTACGGATTTTAACATATATGTTTTTGTATTAATTTGTGGTGCCTTAAATATCCCAATTTTTTATCAACCAGTCTTTCCTGTACATTGAGAGTTGTGGCACCTACATGGTAGTTTGTCAAACAGGGGCCACTTTCTTCTTATTAAGCATTGCAGTGAAAGCTGCATTTTTTATTTCAACTGGCTCAGGACAGTATTTAAAACAAATTGAACCTGGAATTGGGCTTCATATCATGGGAAGTTAGTTGCACCCATACTACGTACAGCAATTTGTACTAATGAAAAAATATGAGTACAAATACACTATGTTGTCATGTTGAAACAGGAAGGGGCCATCCCCAAACTGTTCCCACGATGTTGGAAGTATAAAATTGCCCAAAATGTCTTAGTATGCTGACGCCTTAAGAGTTCCCTTCACTGGAACTAAGAGGCCAAGCCTAACCCCTGAAAAACAACCCCACACCATAATCCCCCCTTGACCAAATGATTTGGACTGGTGCCCAAAGCAAGGTCCATAAAGACATGGATGAGCGAGTTTGGGGTGGAGGAACTTGACTGGCCTGCACAGAGTCCTGTACTCAACCCAATAGAACACCTTTGGGATGAATTAGAATTGAGACTGCTTCTCGTCCACATCAGTGCCTGACTTCTCAAATGCGCTTTTGGAAGAATGGTCAAACATTCCCATAGACACACTCTTAAACCTTATGGACAGCCTTCCCAGAAGAGTTGTAGCTTCAATAGGGTGGGCCAATGCAATATTGAACCCTATGGTCTAAGACTGGGATGCCATTAAAGTTCATGTGCGTGTAAAGGCAGGTGTCTCAATACTTTTGACAACACAGAGCATATAGGAATTTCTGGACCTTTCATATGCAGGTGAATGTCAGTAGAATAGATTTTAAAGAGACTCTGTCATGGAGGGATATGTGCTTGTGAAGGCATCTCCAAATCAACTCCCCCCCCCCCCACAGTGACAGAGTCTCTTCAAGGGCTCTTGCACTCTTGCACACTAATGCCACGTACACACGATCGGAAATTCCGACAACAAAACCGTGGATTCTTTTCTGACGGAATGTTGGCTCAAACTTGTGTTGCATACACACAATCGCACAAATCTTGTCGGAAATTCCGAACGTCAAGAACGCGGTGACGTACAAGACTTACGACGAGCCGAGATCAATGAAGTTTAATAGGCAGTTCGGCTCTTCTGCTTGATTCTGAGCATGCGTGTTTTTTTGTGCGTCGGAATTGCATACAGACGATCGGAATTTCCGATAAGAACTTTTCTTGTCGGAAAATTTGAGGATCAGCTCTCAAATTTTTGTGGTCGGAAATTCCGACAGCAAATGTCCCATGGAGCCTACACACGGTCGGAATTTCCGACAAAAAGCTCACATCGGACATTTGTTGTCGGAATTTCCGATCGTGTGTACTCGGCATAAGTAACCTTTTATTCATATTGCAGCATTTTGTCATGCAAATATCATGTTGGCACTTGGATAAAATACATTGGTTGATTTACTAAAACTTGAGAGTGAAAAATCTGGTGCAGCTGTGCATGGTATCCAATCAGCTTCTAAATTCATCTTGTTCAATAAAGCTTTGATGAAAAAAAAAAACTGAAAGCTGATTGGTTTCTAGGCAGAGCTGCACCAGATTTTGCATTCTTCAGTTTTAGTAAATCAAGCCCATTGTTTTCAGCTGAGCATACACCAAAGTGTATTAAGGCGTGTTGGAAAAGTCTTGGCTGCTTGTGGCCACAATAAAGAGCCTTTTTGCCATGTAACTGAATAGTGTCCTTTACAGTGCATGTAAAAACGCGATAAAATGTTCATGCATTTAGTCACACTAAAAGCGGCACAGAAACGATTTTTATTATTTTTATTTACCTGCCCTTCACCGCATAGTGAACATAAAACTGAAACAGGACATCTGGTAAAAATATAACCACAAAAATATGGAAATGCTAAAGCTAACCTAATTAAACTTAGTACAAAAATGTAAGCATATACTCACAGACATCACTAGAAGCTTTCTTTGGCTGCAATCCCAGACTCAGCTTGCTGTGATATTGTACAAATCATTTTTCCCATGTGCTAGAAACATAGATTGTAAGCTCCTCTATGTCAAGACATTTTATATATATATTTTATTATATATTTTTTTTATATACCTCAACATACAGTATAAAATATAATTGTTTTAGCTTATTCTTTTTTTTTTTTTTATTCAACAAAAGAGACATCTGTGAGTATTTAGAGGTGAAGTCCAAAAACTGGTCTTTTTTTAATGGTAAAAAGCATAAAACAGGCTATGAGAGTTTAGCGCTTAAATGTGAGTTCTATCTGCAACTGTTTAAATGGTCCAGTGACATTCTTAAGGTCAGGGAATGACTACCTAATGATGGATAATTACATGAAATGTTTGTGCTATATGCATTCATTTTAAGTACTTAATGTAGCAAAGGTAAATGAGATTTGGCTTTCCAAAATAGATCCTTGACTGATTTTCTCCTAAAATATCCTGCTTTTCCCCCCCTTTTGTAACTTGTCATAGTAATTGAATCCTAAATGGTTGGTCAATTTGTTTCTAATAGAATCCCGTACAAACTACAAGCATAAAATCATATTCTGAGTTTTACATAATCCACGGCAGCCAAATCCAGTAGGCTTTTCGTGACACTTCTACTTAGGACTCCAGTTTCTTATTACATAGTTCCATTTTAAACATTTTCTTCTTTTATACAAACATTTTTATTTGAGAGTAGGAAAAGACAATACAGATTCAACATAGGAGTTGTGGTATACGTCGGGATGCAACCCTGATTGGTAAATATATATGCAATACATGTTAGTCATATTCACAATGGTACCGTTTTCCACTGGTAAACATTCGTGCATTAACTGGGTATTGGTGCCATATTGTGGTGCATCCCATTACAACTATTACACAGGAAAATAAAAGGGTAAGATAACTGTATAAACAAAAAAAAGGAGATTAACTATATAAAATAACACGGTTGTGTTGAGTTAAGCGCCAAAGCTGTAGATAATTACATTTGTCATATTTGCATCCATTTAACCAAAACCAATTTTGGGTGCCTGATGGAGATATCACATATCCCTTAGAGGTGGAAAGGTTAATATTAATATATAAGGCCATTGGTTTACTATGTACTACCATATGCAGTCCATCAGGACCATTTTCCATTGAAAACCTTCATAGTGTCTAGTATAGTATGTTGAATTTGTTCCATTAGTTTAATGGTTTCCATTCTTTGGAGTACCTGAGCCCAAAGTACCGTAGGTGAGCGCCAGTTTAAGGCTATTGCCCACAAGATAGTACCAAAAATGATGTTTATTAACTTTTGGTTTGTTGGAGGGATATTTGGTATGGGGGTCGTCAGTGTGATCAATGACCCAGTCAACTGCGCTACCTTGGAGGCTGCCTGACTCCATATACAGTATGTTTCAGTCGGGGACAGCTCCAGAATGTGTGGAGCAATGTTCCCGTGGCCTGGCAGCCCCTAAAGCAAGTGTCTGGGACTCCTGGGTAGAATCTATGTACTCTATCTGGGGTGAGATACCACCTTGTGTGTAGTTTCACTATCATTACCTTAAGAGTAGGGATGAGCTTCGTGTTCGAGTCGAACATACGTTCGACTCGAACATTGGCTGTTCGATCGTTCGACGAAGATCGAACGATTTGGGCCGTTCGCGCCAAATTCGAGTGACGCGAACGGCCCACAATGCACTACGCCATCGCAGTGTCATCCAGGCGCTGTGATTGGCCAAGCATGCACTGTGACCCCGCATGCTTGGCCAATCACAGCGCCGGCAGCGAGGAGAGCAATGATTGGCCACAGGCAGGATGCCTGTGGCCAATTATTGCTGAGGGTGTTTAGTACACGCCCCACACTATAAAAGGCCGCCAGCACGGCGGCCTAGTGTAGTGTGTTCCGGAGCAGGGATAGAGTAGCATAGGCAGGGACAGTGACTGTTATTTCTTTCTTGCTTAACCTGGATTCCTTTAGTTTAGGGAAAGAGAAGGATAGGTAGGGAGAGTGTCAGTGTGTTTTGTGCTTCTGCTATAGTGTGCTTAAAAAAAAACATTTATTCTAGGGACAGAAAACTCTAGGTAGGGACAGTGTCAGTTTCTTTCACTCTGCAAGTCCTTGTTTCCAGGGACCTGGAAGGACAGTGAGTGAATTGTCCTTTTGCTATATTGTGATTAAAAAAAACATTTATTCTAGGGACAGAAAACTCTAGGTAGGGACAGTGTCAGTTTCTTTCACTCTGCAAGTCCTTGTTTCCAGGGACCTGGAAGGACAGTGAGTGAATTGTCCTTTTGCTATATTGTGATTAAAAAAAACATTTATTCTAGGGACAGAAAACTCTAGGTAGGGACAGTGTCAGTTTCTTTCACTCTGCAAGTCCTTGTTTCCAGGGACCTGGAAGGACAGTGAGTGAATTGTCCTTTTGCTATATTGTGATTAAAAAAAACATTTATTCTAGGGACAGAAAACTCTAGGTAGGGACAGTGTCAGTTTCTTTCACTCTGCAAGTCCTTGTTTCCAGGGACCTGGAAGGACAGTGAGTGAATTGTCCTTTTGCTATATTGTGATTAAAAAAAACATTTATTCTAGGGACAGAAAACTCTAGGTAGGGACAGTGTCAGTTTCTTTCACTCTGCAAGTCCTTGTTTCCAGGGACCTGGAAGGACAGTGAGTGAATTGTCCTTTTGCTATATTGTGATTAAAAAAAACATTTTTTTCTAGGGACAGAAAACTGTAGGTAGGGAGAGTGTTTTTTTTCTTTCACTCTGCAAGTCCTTGTTTCCAGGGACCTGTAAGGACAGTGAGTTAATTTTCCTTGTGCTATATTGTGCTTAAAAAAAACATTTATTCTAGGGACAGAAAACTCTAGGTAGGGACAGTGTCAGTTTCTTTCACTCTGCAAGTCCTTGTTTCCAGGGACCTGGAAGGACAGTGAGTGAATTGTCCTTTTGCTATATTGTGATTAAAAAAAACATTTATTCTAGGGACAGAAAACTCTAGGTAGGGACAGTGTCAGTTTCTTTCACTCTGCAAGTCCTTGTTTCCAGGGACCTGGAAGGACAGTGAGTGAATTGTCCTTTTGCTATATTGTGATTAAAAAAAACATTTATTCTAGGGACAGAAAACTCTAGGTAGGGACAGTGTCAGTTTCTTTCACTCTGCAAGTCCTTGTTTCCAGGGACCTGGAAGGACAGTGAGTGAATTGTCCTTTTGCTATATTGTGATTAAAAAAAACATTTATTCTAGGGACAGAAAACTCTAGGTAGGGACAGTGTCAGTTTCTTTCACTCTGCAAGTCCTTGTTTCCAGGGACCTGGAAGGACAGTGAGTGAATTGTCCTTTTGCTATATTGTGATTAAAAAAAACATTTATTCTAGGGACAGAAAACTCTAGGTAGGGACAGTGTCAGTTTCTTTCACTCTGCAAGTCCTTGTTTCCAGGGACCTGGAAGGACAGTGAGTGAATTGTCCTTTTGCTATATTGTGATTAAAAAAAACATTTATTCTAGGGACAGAAAACTCTAGGTAGGGACAGTGTCAGTTTCTTTCACTCTGCAAGTCCTTGTTTCCAGGGACCTGGAAGGACAGTGAGTGAATTGTCCTTTTGCTATATTGTGATTAAAAAAAACATTTTTTTCTAGGGACAGAAAACTGTAGGTAGGGAGAGTATTTTTTTTCTTTCACTCTGCAAGTCCTTGTTTCCAGGGACCTGTAAGGACAGTGAGTTAATTGTCCTTGTGCTATATTGTGCTGAAAAAAACATTTATTCCAGGGACAGAAAACTCTAGGTAGGGACAGTGTCAGTTTCTTTCACTCTGCAAGTCCTTGTTTCCAGGGACCTGGAAGGACAGTGAGTGAATTGTCCTTTTGCTATATTGTGATTAAAAAAAACATTTTTTTCTAGGGACAGAAAACTGTAGGTAGGGAGAGTGTTTTTTTTCTTTCACTCTGCAAGTCCTTGTTTCCAGGGACCTGTAAGGACAGTGAGTTAATTTTCCTTGTGCTATATTGTGATTAAAAAAAAACATTTATTCTAGGGACAGAAAACTCTAGGTAGGGACAGTGTCAGTTTCTTTCACTCTGCAAGTCCTTGTTTCCAGGGACCTGGAAGGACAGTGAGTGAATTGTCCTTTTGCTATATTGTGATTAAAAAAAACATTTATTCTAGGGACAGAAAACTCTAGGTAGGGACAGTGTCAGTTTCTTTCACTCTGCAAGTCCTTGTTTCCAGGGACCTGGAAGGACAGTGAGTGAATTGTCCTTTTGCTATATTGTGATTAAAAAAAACATTTATTCTAGGGACAGAAAACTCTAGGTAGGGACAGTGTCAGTTTCTTTCACTCTGCAAGTCCTTGTTTCCAGGGACCTGGAAGGACAGTGAGTGAATTGTCCTTTTGCTATATTGTGATTAAAAAAAACATTTATTCTAGGGACAGAAAACTCTAGGTAGGGACAGTGTCAGTTTCTTTCACTCTGCAAGTCCTTGTTTCCAGGGACCTGGAAGGACAGTGAGTGAATTGTCCTTTTGCTATATTGTGATTAAAAAAAAAAATTATTCTAGGGACAGAAAACTCTAGGTAGGGACAGTGTCAGTTTCTTTCACTCTGCAAGTCCTTGTTTCCAGGGACCTGGAAGGACAGTGAGTGAATTGTCCTTTTGCTATATTGTGATTAAAAAAAACATTTATTCTAGGGACAGAAAACTCTAGGTAGGGACAGTGTCAGTTTCTTTCACTCTGCAAGTCCTTGTTTCCAGGGACCTGGAAGGACAGTGAGTGAATTGTCCTTTTGCTATATTGTGATTAAAAAAAACATTTTTTTCTAGGGACAGAAAACTGTAGGTAGGGAGAGTATTTTTTTTCTTTCACTCTGCAAGTCCTTGTTTCCAGGGACCTGTAAGGACAGTGAGTTAATTGTCCTTGTGCTATATTGTGCTGAAAAAAACATTTATTCCAGGGACAGAAAACTCTAGGTAGGGACAGTGTCAGTTTCTTTCACTCTGCAAGTCCTTGTTTCCAGGGACCTGGAAGGACAGTGAGTGAATTGTCCTTTTGCTATATTGTGATTAAAAAAAACATTTTTTTCTAGGGACAGAAAACTGTAGGTAGGGAGAGTGTTTTTTTTCTTTCACTCTGCAAGTCCTTGTTTCCAGGGACCTGTAAGGACAGTGAGTTAATTTTCCTTGTGCTATATTGTGATTAAAAAAAACATTTATTCTAGGGACAGAAAACTCTAGGTAGGGACAGTGTCAGTTTCTTTCACTCTGCAAGTCCTTGTTTCCAGGGACCTGGAAGGACAGTGAGTGAATTGTCCTTTTGCTATATTGTGATTAAAAAAAACATTTTTTTCTAGGGACAGAAAACTGTAGGTAGGGAGAGTATTTTTTTTCTTTCACTCTGCAAGTCCTTGTTTCCAGGGACCTGTAAGGACAGTGAGTTAATTGTCCTTGTGCTATATTGTGCTGAAAAAAACATTTATTCCAGGGACAGAAAACTCTAGGTAGGGACAGTGTCAGTTTCTTTCACTCTGCAAGTCCTTGTTTCCAGGGACCTGGAAGGACAGTGAGTGAATTGTCCTTTTGCTATATTGTGATTAAAAAAAACATTTTTTTCTAGGGACAGAAAACTGTAGGTAGGGAGAGTGTTTTTTTTCTTTCACTCTGCAAGTCCTTGTTTCCAGGGACCTGTAAGGACAGTGAGTTAATTTTCCTTGTGCTATATTGTGATTAAAAAAAACATTTATTCTAGGGACAGAAAACTCTAGGTAGGGAGAGTGTTTTTTTTCTTTCACTCTGCAAGTCCTTGTTTCCAGGGACAGAGAAGGACACCTGAAGGTAGCCCTTATTGCTTTTTTCCCATCTCCCTGCAGGCCATCTATTAGAATGTCTGGAAGGCAAACAAGGAGAGGCAGACAGTCAGGAGGCAATAAAAGAGGGCAAGCAGGCTCTGTGTCTGGGGGCAACAGTGCTGGTCGTGGACGCGGTGCATTGTCATCAGCACATGGCCATGGGACACGCTTGTCCTTCTTTTCGGCAGCTGGACATGTTGAGCCACATCATGCCGAAGACTTGGTAGAGTGGATGACCAAGCCCTCCTCCTCCTCCTCATCCTCTCTCACCCAGGCTCAGGGTACTGGAAAAGCAGCTGCCAAAGCGTCGTCTTCCCTGGTATCAATGTCAGACAAATCATCAGTCACTCCTTCCCTAGACCCACCATGTCCTCCTCCTGAGGAGTCCCCCGAACTGTTTCAGCACAGTGTTGGGTACATGCTCCAGGAGGATGCCCAGCGTTTCGAAGGGTCTGATGATGAAACCCAGCTAGAGGAAGGCAGTAGCGTGAGAGCAGACAGAGGGGATGCTCAAGAAGGACACCAATCTGGCAGTCATGTTCCAGCAGCTGCAGCATACTGCCAGATTGGCTCCAGTGATGAGGAGGGAGGGGATGATGAGGTCAATGACTCCACGTGGGTGCCTAATAGGAGAGAGGAGGAGGAGGAGGATGAGGAGGAGGCACATCTCCAACGAGGCAGGATGCCCTTTGGTGGCCAGCGTAAGGGCAGTACACCGACGGAATCACACCGCAGAGCTCCGCCTGTGCAGGGCGCTGCCTCTGCCCGTCATTCAAAAAGTTCTTTGGTGTGGGCCTTTTTTGAGGCTAGTGCATCAGATCGCACAGCTGCTGTTTGCAACATATGTCTCAAGCGTATATCGCGTGGCCAAAACATCAGCCGCTTGGGTACCACATGCCTGACCAGACATATGTTGACCTGCCATGCAGCTCGTTGGCAAGCCTACCTCAAAGACCCACACCAAAGAACAAAGCGGACCTCTCCTTGCACCGCATCAGCTGGGATCTCCAACCCCACTATAACTTCAGTCCTCTCTGAAACATGCACTGAGAGGAATGAAGGTGTAGAATTAGGTGTGTCACAGCCAAGTACTTGCGCCCACTCTGCTAGCAGTACACCGACGTCCGATTCTAGCAGGCAAATTTCCCTGCCCCAGCTGCTGGACCGTCGAAAGAAGTTCACTCCCAGCCATCCACATGCCCAGCGGTTGAATGCTAGCTTGGCTAAATTGCTAGCGCTTCAACTGCTGCCTTTTCAGTTGGTAGACTCGGCCCCCTTCCGTGAGTTTGTGCAATGTGCGGTTCCTCAGTGGCAGGTTCCCAAACGCCACTTTTTCTCACGGAAGGCTATTCCGGCTCTCTACCGGCATGTGGAAGGCAATGTCTTGGCCTCGCTGGACAGGGCGGTCAGCGGTAAGGTGCATATTACCGCTGACTCATGGTCCAGCAGGCATGGACAGGGACGTTACCTTTCTTTCACGGCCCATTGGGTCACTCTTTTGGCAGCTGGGAAGGATTCAGGACAAGGTGCAGTAGTGTTGGAGGTTGTCCCACCGCCACGCCTCCAAAATGCTACTACTGGTTGTGACACACCTCTCTCCTCCACCCCCTCCTCTTCTTCTTCCTCCATGGCCTCTTCCTGTGGTTTGTCCTATGAACCAGCGGTGCTCCGTAGCCGTTCACGGGGCTACGCAAGTACGCAGGCAAAAAGATGCCATGCCGTGCTTGCGCTGGTGTGTTTGGGGGACAGAAGCCACACTGGGGCAGAGGTCCTGTCTGCTCTGCAGGGCCAGGCCGAGAGGTGGTTGACGCCACGCCAGCTTAAGCCAGGAATGGTGGTTTGCGACAATGGCACCAACCTCCTCTCCGCCCTCCGACAGGGACAACTGACCCATGTGCCCTGTGTGGCTCACGTCCTTAACCTGGTGGTGCAGCGGTTCTTGGGCAGGTACCCGGGCTTACAGGATGTCCTGAGGCAGGCCAGGAAAGTCTGTGTGCATTTCCGCAGATCTTATAATGCCAGTGCTCGCCTGGCTGAGCTGCAAAAGGAGTTGAACCTGCCCAAGAACCGCCTTATATGTGACATGCCCACCAGGTGGAACTCAACGTTGGCCATGCTGCAGCGGCTGCACACGCAGCAGAGGGCCATCAATGAGTACCTGTGCGACTACGGCACCAGGACAGGGTCAGGGGAGCTTGGTTTTTTTTCTCCACGCCAGTGGGGCATGATCAGGGATGCATGCACTGTCCTGGCACCATTTGAGGAGGCCACGAGGATGGTGAGCAGTGACAGTGCATGCATCAGTGACACTGTACCTCTTGTCCACCTGTTGGAGCACACGCTGCGTGGAATAATGGACAGGGCACTTGAGGCAGAACAGAGGCAGGAAGAGGAGGACTTCCTTGCCTCTCAAGGCCCCCTTTACCCAGACAGTGTTCCTTCTGTCCCACCCATCGCACAGGAAGAGGAGGAGGAGGAGGAGGAGGATTGTGTCAGCATGGAGGTGGAGGCTGGCACTCAGCATCATCAGCAGCAGTCTTTTAGGGATGATTTACAGTCCCAAGAAACCAGTGGACTTGTACGTGGCTGGGAGGAGGTGGCTGCGGATCATGTCGTCCTTAGTGACCCAGAGGACTCCGGAGCGAATGCCTCAGCAAACCTACGCTGCATGGCCTCCCTGATCCTGCAAAGTCTGCGGAAGGATCCTCGTATTCTTCGGATCAAGGAGAGGGACCATTACTGGCTGGCCACTCTCCTTGATCCACGGTACAAGGGTAAGGTTGCGGACCTTATGTTACCGTCGCAGAGGGAGCAGAGGATGAGACAACTCCGGGAGGCCTTGCAGAAAGGTCTGTGCAACGCGTTCCCAGAGACTGGGAGGTTGCAAACTCCTGGTCCTGGACAACGAGTTGCTGAGGCTTCGGCCAGTCAAAGAAGGAGCGGTGGGGAAGGTGGCCGTCTGACCGATGCGTTCAGACAATTCTTTAGTCCGCAGCCCCAAAGTATGATTGGTTCCAGCAACCATCGCCAGCGTCTGATAAACATGGTGCAGGAATATCTAGGGGCAAGGTCAGACTTGGACACCTTCCCCACCGAAAATCCTCTGGCTTACTGGGTCTTGAGGATGGATCACTGGCCAGAGCTTGCACAGTATGCAATTGAGCTACTGGCCTGTCCTGCATCCAGCGTTCTTTCGGAACGCACATTCAGTGCTGCTGGAGGATTTGTCACGGATCACAGGGTGCGCCTGTCCACCGACTCGGTTGATCGACTGACTTTCATCAAGATGAACCAGTCTTGGATCACCACCAGCTACCACACACCTGATGCTGATATAACAGACTAATTGATTTTAAAATGTCACATCCCTTCAAGACTGATGCTGATGCTGAGTGCCTGTGCTGTTATGTTGACTGGCTATCCTCCTCCTCCGAGTCCTCAATGATACGATTGATGATGATAGCTTGGAAGATCATTTTTGTTTATGGGTGCCGCCACCAGTGCCTAACGCCCAATTTTTCAGCCCCTGTTTAACAGGGGCGTGTAATTACAATTTTTGAAGCAATACTTTGCAACAGGGCTCATTGCTGTGCTCCAAGTACAGTATCTGTGAGGAGTTGCAGTGTTGTGCCACCAGTGCCTAAGGCCCAATTTTTCAGCCCCTGTTTAACAGGGGCGTGTCATTACAATTTTTGAAGCAATACTTTGCAACAGGGCTCATTGCTGTGCTCCAAGTACAGTATCTGTGAGGGGTTGCAGTGTTGTGCCACCAGTGCCTAAGGCCCAATTTTTCAGCCCCTGTTCAACAGGGGCATGTAATTACAATTCTTGATCTAATAATTCACAGCAGGGCCCATTGCTGCACCCACCAAGAGTAACTGTCAGGGCTTACAGTGTTGTGGCACCAGCACCACCATCAAAGGCCCAATTTTTACTACCACTGTTCAACAATTATATGTAATTAAAATTCCTGATATAATAGTTGACAGCAGGGCGTTCCAGCACCAACCAAGAGTAACTGTGAGTGCTTACAGTGTTGTGCCAACACCAACAACTAAGGGGCCTATTTCTGCAGAGTATATACGGCAGGTCCCTACTTTCAAACATCCAACTTACAAACGACTCCTACTTGCAAACGCAAGAAGACAACAGGAAGTGAGAGGAAATCTACCACTAGGAAGGAAAATTCTCTCCTGTAAGAATAAATATGGGAGAAAGGTGTCTCCTCTGTACTGATGCTTTATCAGCAATCCTTGTTTCAAGAAAAACACCACATTTCAAAAACAGTTGTCATTGGGACGGAAAGTGAGGTGAAATGTTCTGAACAGGGGCACAGACAGCAAAACAAATGTTACAGGGGTGATAACCCTTACCTATGTTTTCCAAAAAGTTTAAAAATAGATTTTTGGGCTGGAGCTACACTTCAACAATGTACCTGTTCAAAATTACAAACAGATTCTACATAAGAACAAACCTACAGTCCCTGTCTTGTATGCACCGCCTGTATACGGCTGTTCAGAGTATATAGGGCCTTTTTTATTTTATGTGCGGGGTTCCCCTTAATATCCATACAAGACCCAAAGGGGCTGGTAATGGGCTGGGGTAGGGGGGGGGGGGTCATGGGGTAGCTATGCCATTTTTCTTAAAGAATTTCATCCATATTACCGGGACCAGACATTACATTAAAGCCGCAAGCAGTTTTAAATGGCTTTTTTTTCCTTTAGAAGTGTCATTTTGTGCAGGGACAGTTCTAAACACGGGAAACACGTGGCACTTCACAGGCATACTTTAGACACCCCCCAGGTACGATATTTAAAGGAATATTTGACTTTTTTTTTTTCACTTTATGCATCATTAAAATGACTGCTCCCGAAAAACGACCGTTTTTAAAACTTCTTTTTGCATTGATACATGTCCCCTGGTGCAGAACCCGGGTTCCCAAACCCTTTTTAGGACAATAACATGCATAATAGTTGTTATAATTAGCACTTTAGAATTCGAACGTTCGCATCCATTGTATTTAATAGGGTTCTAATGTTCGTTCGAACTTCCGGTCCGTTCGCGGGTTCTGGTGCGAACCGAACCCGGGGGTGTTCGGCTCATCACTACTTAAGAGATATAGAGCGAGAGCATTTATGCATGTTTACCAACACGTCTGACCATTCCTCTAAAGAAAATTCTTGGCCTATGTCTGTTTTCCTGTGGGTCATAGCAATTGATATCTCTGGTAAATGCATTTTATTGAAGTGTCTATACACCAATGAGATGAACCCTTTCTGTTTTAAACATTTTGATTTGATTTAAAAAAATGTTGCAATAAAATTGGAATGCGTGCCACATTTTTATTTGTCTATGTCCCTATTGGGGAAATGTTCTCTCTTTTCCCGCTTTTGTGGTGGCTTCACAAAAAAGGTGAAGTATGTGTGTCACTGAGATGACCTTAAATGCCTTACCAGAAGATCTTATCTTACTCATATTACTAAAATGTGCTTTTGTCTGTGTTCCTTTTGGAAAGATTATCCATTATTTCATGTCCTTAGGGGACATTTTCCCAAATGGGGCAAATTTAGACCTGATAGAGGTTCTAACACTTCTATGCTCTACCCAAAACAAAAAAAATTCTTGGCTTGACTTGGGCTTTAACCTCCCTGGCGGTATGATTCTGTCAAATTTTAGGTGCTGAAAGCGGTACAATTATTTTGCATGGACATTTGGCGTTTTATATTGTAGGCCTATAATTTTTAGAAATAACTCACTTAAATCTGTCCAAACCAGAGTCTAGTAGACATCCTGGGTATGATAAAGTTTGAAACACAAAATCATAAATTATAATATAATAAATAACTATAAATAATTATAACAAATAATAATATAATAATAATAAAAATGATTCAATAATGTAATCAAATCAAAAACACTGAAATTTGCTCAGTTGCAGAATTGCCGCTGTCATTAGATTTAGTGTTTGATGACGAATTTCCCCACAAATCGCTATCTCTCAATTCTGCAAGTGATTCTAATTTATTATCGCTGTTTTCTAGCTGGTCTAAAACCACTTTTGACTTAAAGGGACACTTTTTGGTTGCTATGGAAAATCTCCAGTTTCCAGGCAGAAAGAACAGTTTTTATAATATAAAACTGCATGCAGGGCAAGTAAGATTACAGTGTACTGTATCTATACTGTGTTTTTCACTTTTTAAATTTGGCGCCGAACTCCATCCCCATGGGTCGCAACGTCGCAGGGAACAGAGCTCGGCACTCGGCAGTGTGAATCGAGCGAGACACGGCTCGCAGACACAGCGGTGAGACATCGCAGAATCCAGGGGACAAGGTAAGTAACTCTCCCTGGATACTGCGATGCAGCCCGAGTCTGGCTCGGGGTTACCTCTTTTGGTAGTAAAAACTCACCCCGAGCCCGACTCGGGATTACCGCCAGGGAGGTTAATGAGATTTTACAAGATCATTCTGTTTTGCAAGACAAGAGAATTGGTGTTTGTTCACATACTGTATATTCATATTTGAAGGTTGCTGTTTGTGCATGTAGTGCTGCCCTCATAGGAGGCGCTGGTATTTTGCCGATGTCTTCCTCACTTTTGCCCCTCAGCCAGGCACAAGGTAGATCCAGAGGAAGGCAAAATAACCCCAATAAAGCATGATCCAATTCGCCCCAGCGAGGGAAATTTTTCTTTCCTGGCCAGCCTCACGTCAGCACAATATGGGTTAACCCCTTCCTCCGGTCTCCCAGTACCACCTTCTTTTAGCTGATAAATAGGGGGCCCCTCCTCCCTTGCCCTTGTTCCTTTTTTTTGGTCGGACGACCAGACCACCACGAAAAACAAGAAAACAACACAGAACAAACCCCCCTGCCGAACCCACCCACCCAGGTTCAAGCCTCTCCTGGGACTGGAAGGTCCAGAATACTAAAGGTAGCATCCTTTTAGAACACTGGACGCTCGAGGTGCATGAGCTATGCGGGCATATTGAGCTATAGGAGCTTACATACAGGGCTGTGGTGATGCTGTCTCCTCTCATGCTCCATGCTGCTGGGCTCCTTAGGAGCGTGCCGGCCGCCCCCTCCGTGCTTTCTGTGGAATTGCGATGACGTCACGGAGGGGGGCGGCGCTGGGGGCGTGAACTAGCGTGGCTAGAAAAGCCCTGTAAGCCAGGAAAATCATTGCTGTATGCCTCAGTGCTTGAGAGAGACTTCCTGGTGAGTCTCCTTCAGGAGGGGGAGTGGAGAGATTGTGTCAGCATTATGCACTGCCTGTTTTTTTAAAGTGACATGAACTTTATTTTACCTAACAGCACTCAGTGTTTCTCAAATATACTGCTGCCACTCCTAGAGAATTTGGACTAAATGCAAGGTGAAGAGCATTTATTTAAAAGAGATAACTATTATATATATATGAGAGTGAGAATTTTCCTGTTGCTTATTGGCTATATCCTGTCTTTTATATAGCATGAGCTCACCACAGCCCCATAATGCACGAAGATCACCAGAAAGGTAGGAGGGGTCTACGGGGGCCACAATATAAAAGAGTGCAACACCAAAACTAAAGAGGTGTTTTGTCTTTTAGGAGCAGAAGCCCTAATACAAGACAAGTGCGGAAGAAAAAGACCCGCCACCGTTCTAAATCTCCGCAAGCGTCTGGGTCTCGGACAATGCACAAATCCCAATCCAGCCCAGGTCGCAAAACTACTCAAACTGCTACAGTAGCAGAGCCAAATATGACCGGAGGCCGCCCTAATGAGGGGTTTTGCTGGGCATGTTCAGCGCCATCCGCTCCTGGGAAACTCTTATGCGCAGACTGCATCAAAGAGGTAGCCACAGACAAAGAAGCGGAGGCACGCAGAATAAAAGACTATATTCACGAGGCAGTGACAGAAAGTATACAGTCAGCCTCAGGCTTCAGGGCTCCGGGGACTAAAGCTAGAATCAGGAGCACAGCGGAGCAAAGGCGAGATTCGTCTCCAGTGCTAGAGGTGTCGTCACGAGATTCCTCGGACTCAGAGGAACCCTCTGAGTACTTATTTGACTTTCAATGCATAGAGCCTTACGTTGCGGCCGTAAAAGAGGCCATAGACTGGGAACAGGATGCCCAGCCACCTGAAAAAATTAAAAGGTTTTTTCCTAGCCGGAAGAACCAAGGGGAGACCTTTCCACTCTTGCCAGAGATCCGAGAGTGGTTCGAGGAGGAATGGGAAAAGCCAGAAAAGAGGTTAAATGTACAGAATCGTTTTGCAAGGCTATACCCATTTAAGACTCCAGAAGCTGCCCTTTGGGAATCCCCACTAGGCATAGACGCGGCCTTACAGCGCTTGGCTAGACAAGTGGCCCTGCCATTGCAGGATTCTACAACTTTCAGAGACCCGATGGACAGACGTGCGGATACAGACCTAAAGAAGGTTTATTCATCTGCTGGTGCGGCTTGCCGCCCTGCCATAGCCTTAACCTCAGTCTCCAGAGCCTTGAAGGTTTGGACCACAAATGTCCAGACAGCTCTAAGGTCTAACGTGGAAATGGACAGAATCATTTCGGCAATGGAGGAATTGGATCTCTCAGCCGACTTCCTGGCAGAAGCCTCTATGGACTTAGTAAAACTTCTCGCTAGGATCATGGCTTTTGCAGTGACCGCAAAAAGGGCCCTATGGCTGCGTCATTGGGTAGCAGACAGTACCTCAAAACTGGGTCTCTGTAATATTCCATTTAATGGCAAAACGTTGTTTGGTGGCACCTTAGAAGAAGCTATTAAACGAGCTACAGGAGGGAAGTCGGGCCTGATACCACAAAGACCTAAAAGAAGACAGCAGGCCACCCGGTCAGGCCAATCAGACTACAGAAGGGCGCAGGATGCCAGATCATACAGACCGGGGCGAGAATACACAAGGCCCTATTGGAAGAGCTCCCAGAACTCTTTTCTACGAAACGTAAAGACCAAGGCCGCGCAGACCGCTAAGAAATCGGAGAAGTCTTTTTGACGGGTCAGCCGCCCATCCTCCCCAGGTGGGTGCCAGATTGGCATCCTTCTGGAGAGTATGGGCGGAGACGGTCAAGGACCAATGGGTCCAGAAGACGGTCAAGCAAGGATACAAAATAATTTTTCGACAAAAACCACCCAACATAGTGGCCCAGACAGAATGGCCACAAGACCAGAAAAAACGGAAGTGCTTACTAGAATATATAACCGAATTACTTCAAAAAAATGCAATCACACCGGTACCTCTAAAACAGCGGAAAACGGGAGTTTATTCACCAATTTTTCTGGTACCCAAAGCATCAGGAGATCTAAGACCGGTTTTGGACCTAAGATCCTTGAACCACTATATTGTCCCCAAAACATTCAAGATGGAATCAATATTTACGATTATATCAGTTCTGCAACCAGGAGACTGGTTAATATCAGTCGATTTAGCAGATGCGTACCTGCATGTCCCAATCAACGAGAAGCACCAAAAATACCTAAGATTCATGGTAGGGGAAGACCATTTCCAGTTCAGGTGTCTACCCTTCGGGATCAGCACAGCGCCTCGGGTCTTCTCCAAGATCTTGCTAGCTGTCATCGCCGTCATTCGATTAAGAGGCATAAAGATCTTCCACTACCTAGACGACATCTTAGTAGTGGCTCGTACAAGCGAAGAGTTAGCGACACAGCGCGAGCTAGTACTGAAGACTATATCAGAATTCGGCTGGATTGTCAACAAGCAGAAGAGCCAGCTGATCCCCTCTCAAGAGATGGAATACCTGGGACTTGTTTTCAACACAAGAAAAGGGCTTGTCTCGCTACCAGGACGCAAGAAAGTCGAGTTAGTAGCCTGCGTAAACAGCGTGATGGAGTCCTCATCACTGTCAGCAAGGGATTGCATGACACTTCTGGGAATGTTCACCGCAGCGATCCCAGCTATCCCCTGGGCAAGATTCCATACAAGAGCATTCCAGACATCCTTCCTGAACCAGTGGGATGGCGTATCATTGCACCAGAAGATCTTCATACCAAGACGGATCCGCCAAGGCCTGGCGTGGTGGATAGCACCAGAAAACCTGTCGCAGGGCATGCCCCTCAGCCCCGGAGACTGGATTCGGATAACCTCGGATGCCAGTCTCCGGGGCTGGGGCGCTCACTGCCTCGGCAGGCAGGTTCAAGGCGAATGGAGCAGGATGGAAACCAGACACTCCAACCTCTTGGAATTACAGGCAGCATACCTGGCCCTGCGGGCCTTCGAGAATCTAGTCCACGGGGCTCGAGTCAAACTGATGTTGGACAACCGAACGGTGGTGGCTTATATAGCCAAACAGGGTGGAACCAAGAGCTTGCCGCTGTTGCAGGTGGCAACCAACATATTCGTTTGGGCAGAAGCGCATGTGGAAGCCCTAAAGGCAGCCTACATTCCGGGCAGTCAGAATCACATAGCAGACCGTCTGAGCCGGGATTTCCCCAACAAGAACAAATGGACACTCAACAGGGACATCCTAGAGACAATCTTCCACAAGTGGGGGACACCCTCGGTAGACCTAATGGCGACTCCATGGAATGCGAAGGAAGACACCCCGGTTCGTGTCAAGGTTTCGCTGCGATGAGGCAGTAGCCCAAGACGCCTTCTCAATTCCGTGGGATTTTCCCTTTGTCTACCTTTTTCCACCGTTACCTCTGGTAATGAAAACCCTACTGAAGATTGCGAGGGAGAACGTCCATGCAATTGTAATCCTGCCCTTCTGGCCACGGAGACCATGGTTCCCTCTGCTCCTACAGATGGCGGCAGTCCCCCCAATACAGCTGCCACTGAAGAGAGACCTTCTACAGCAGGGCCAATGGTGTCATCCCAACCCGGGCAGGTTACAGCTGATGGCTTGGTTGTTGAATCGGCCAGACTACAGTCACAAGGCATCTCGGAGGAAGTAATTTCGACGCTACTAAAATCTAGAAAAGCCACAACCAATGTCACTTATAACAGAATTTGGAAGAAATTTACGGCATTTGCCCTGCAACAGAAGTTTTCTCCGTTATCCCCAAGCATTGCGCAAGTGTTGGACTTCTTACAGTCAGCTCTAAAAGCGGGCTTAGCCTATAACACCATAAAGGTTCAAGTGTCAGCATTGGCGTGCTTCACAGGTCACAAGTGGGCAGGTGAGCCTCTAATAAGACAGTTCCTCAGAGCAGTCATAAAATTGAAACCACCAAGGAGACCCCTGTTCCCAGCATGGGATCTGGGCACGGTACTAAAAGCCCTGCTCCTACATCCATTCATCCCTGCAGAGACATGCCCGCTTTGGTTCTTGACAGTCAAGCTGATCTTCCTTACAGCCATAACGTCGGCAAGAAGGGTTTCAGAACTAGCAGCTCTGTCCTGCAAGAATCCATATTGCATCATTCTCCAGGACAAAGTGATCCTAAGGCCCTCACCGGCCGTAACACCTAAAGTGGTTTCCAAATTCCATGTGAATTGGGAGGCAGTCCTACCAAGCTTCACACAGCCACCAAAACAAGCGGAAGAGCTAGATCTCAGACCACTGGACATGGTCAACTTGTTCTCAATTTACCTACACCGCTCTCTACAGGTACGCAAAACTAATACCCTTTTCGTCCTGCCATCCGGGCCTAGGAAAGGACAAGCGGCATCCGCAAGAATCATAGCGACTTGGATCACCAAGGTGATAAGCCTCACGTATGAGAAACAGGGGCTGACGCCTCCACAAGTTCTTAGAGCTCATTCTACCAGAGGGGTGGCAGCCTCATGGGCAGCTTCGGCTAAGATACCGATTGAAGACATATGCAGGACCGCTAGTTGGAGCTCCTGCGAAACCTTCGCTAAACACTACAGTTTAGATGTCACAGCGGCCAACGCATCAAATTTTGGAAACGCAGTGGTGTCCACACCTCTGCAAACAAAATAAAATATTCACTATAGCAGCATTTTCAGTTGTTGTTCGAGTCTTATCTTTTCCCCACCCTAAATTGGCTAAATTAAATCCCATAGTGTGCTGACGTGAGGCTGGCCAGGAAAATGGAAAATTGTTATCAATACTTACTGTAATTTTCCTTTCCTGGCCTGTCCTCACGTCAGCACAGCTCTTTTCCCTCCCGATAAGCCTGTCGTCCTCCAGTTAAGTGGAACAAGGGCAAGGGAGGAGGGGCCCCCTATTTATCAGCTAAAAGAAGGTGGTACTGGGAGACCGGAGGAAGGGGTTAACCCATAGTGTGCTGACGTGAGGACAGGCCAGGAAAGGAAAATTACAGTAAGTATTGATAACAATTTTCCATTATTTCTGAAACCCCAACAAGCAATCAGATATTCACTGGATCAACTTTACCTATAAAATATTATTATCCAGTTATATTATGTACATTTACGACAGAATCCAGGCCTTTTTTTTAAAACAATCTACTGAGCTGGCCAGAACCAGCTCTTGAGGGAGTCTATTCCACATTTTCACAGCTCTTACTATGAAGAAGCCCTTCCGTATTTGGAGATTAAATCTCTTTTCCCTAAAGACATAAAGAGCGCCCCTTTGTCCTCTGTGATGACTTTAAGGTGAATAACTCTACACCGAGTTCACTATATGGACCACTTATGTATTTATACATATTGATTGTATCCCCCTTAAAGTGATATTAAATTCTTGTTTTGTTTTTTTTTAAATAACAAACCTGTTATACTTACCGGCTCTGTGTAGTGGTTTTGCACAGAACAGCTTGAATCCTCCTCTTCTCAGGTCCCGTGCCAGCGCTCCTGGCCCCTCTCTCCTGCCAAGTGCCCCCAGAGCAGGCATCTTGCTCTGGGGGCACCCAAGCAAGTTTGCTCCCAAGCCGCTGCTCTGCCTGTCCATTCACACACAGAGCCATGGCTCGGCCCCACCCCGCCCCTCGCCCTCCTGATTGGCTCACTGGCTCCCGCTGCTCCTCAGGGAGTGAGTCCCTAGAGATCATGCACATCGCTGGATCGAGATGGGGCTCAGGTAAGCATTGGTGGGTGGGGGGGGGGTGGGCTGCTGCACACAGACGTTTTTAACCTTCATGCATGGATTGAAGGGGCTCCTTTAGAGAGAATAAATTCAGTTCGGGTAATCTTTCCTCATAGCTGAGCTCTTCAATGCCTCTTATTAGGGATGAGCTCGGTGTTCGAGTCGAACATACGTTCGACTCGAACATCGGCTGTTCGACCGTTCGGCGAACATCAAACGATTTGGGCCGTTCGCGCCAAATTCGAGTGACGCGAACGGCCCACAATACACTGCGCCATCGCAGTGCAATCCCGGCGCTGTGATTGGCCAAGCATGCACTGTGACCCCGCATGCTTGGCCAATCACAGCGCCGGCAGCTAGGAGAGCCATAATTGGCCACAGGCAGGTTGCCTGTGGCCAATTATAGCTCAGGGGGTTTAGCACACCCCCCACACTATAAAAGGCTGCCAGCGCGGCGGCCTTGTGTAGTGTGTTCCGACGCAGGGAAAGAGAAGGATAGGCAGGGACAGTGTTGATATCCTTTGTGCTATGCTTGTGTGCAGGGAGAGAGAAGGATAGGCAGGGAGAGTGTCAAGCCTCGTACACACGACCGATTTTCTCGTCGTAAAAAACACGTCGTTTTTTTCGACGAGATTCTTGTTAAGCTTGTCGCTTTTCTCGTCAAGCTTTCCATGCGTACACACTGACAATTTCCAATTTCGTCGTTGTTCTCCGCGGTCGCGTCCAGCACGTACGACGGCACTATAAAGGGGAAGATCTTTTTTCTTGGCGCCACCCCTTGGGCTGCTTTTGCTGATCTCGTGTTACCGCATGTGAAGTAAAAGTTTGGGAAGAGACGATTCACGCTTTTCAGTCTTCGTACTTTTCAGATCGTTTTCTGCGGTTCAGTTTGTGCTTGTGGGTTTGTATCTTGACTTTCAGGGCGTCTAGGCAGGTCGTATCTGTTTTACAGTGCATTCTTGCCTGTTCGTTTCTGATTTTCAGTTTGTTATTCATAGGCCTTGCTGTTCTAAAGTGCGTTCTGTACGTTCTGATAAGACGACCGTTTCTTAGCCATGTCGCCTGGACGTTCTCGTCGTCGAGTTCGTGCTGTGCGTGCGCTTGGTGTTGGTCTGCTTGTTTTGGACCAAGACCAGTCCATGAATGGTGTGAGGAGGAGTTCAAGGACCAAGAATTGGTTGCTCCAGCGGGACCAATTCTGCCATATGCCTCTGCTGCGGGAGATCGTCGAGAATAATCCTGAGGACTACAGGAATTTTCTGCGGATGTCTGACCCCGTTTTTCAGGAACTGTTGGCTTTGGTGTCCCCCTATATTACCAGGAAGGACACCGTTATGCGGGAAGCCATCAGTGCTGAGCAGAGGCTCATCGCCACGTTACGTTATCTGGCGACAGGGAGAAGTCTTCAGGACTTGAAGTTCACCACAGGCATCTCCCCCCAGGCTCTGGGCCTCATAATCCCAGACACCTGTTCTGCCATTATACAAGTCCTGCAGGAGGACTATATTAGGGTAAGTTTTCTCCCTTAACATCACATTTTATGTATTACATGTATGCTAATGTATTGTATTTCTTTCATCCTTCCCTAATTACCAAGATTGTAATATGTTGAGAATGTCCCCTTTGTCCCCATGCATGCTGGAAGCTTTAGATTGCCCCTTTTTTCTCCTCCATAAATATTTCCCTTCACTAACTTTTCCAGCAGGGGCGCCTGTTGCTCCAAATGTTTGGGGGTTCAAACCCCAATTTAGGAAATAAACTTCCTCCTTTTTTGCTCTGGTGCCTATTAAACGCCCCCAGTTGTCCTCTCTAATGCAGCCATTTTGTTCCCTCCAATGCAGCCATTTAGTCCCCTCTAATGCAGCCAGTTTCCCCCCAGCCCTGCACTTACCTTCTTGTGGTCAGCGCCATCCTTCTTCTGTCCTTGATGTCTTCTCCTTCCCTTGATGTTGCATCAGCCAATCATGTTACCATTAAACAGACTTGGTGAACATGATTGGCAGAGCAGCCTGCCAGTGTTTCCCCAAGGAATGCCCCCCCCCTGCGTCCCCTATTTTACTTTTAGGAAGCCAATTACATCCCTCAGGTTGTAATGTGCAAGACTATTTTACTACCTGTTTCTGCTATGCAATTTGAACCCCCTAAATGCCGCAATTATTCATATGTCGGTCGCTTTACAAGAGGCCATCCACCAGAATAGTGGGCGGCATAGACAATACATAGGTTAATGCAACGCATGAACCTATGTATTGTTCTGAGTGATGGGCACAGGAGAGAGGGGGCAGTGCTCCAGCGCCCACTCTGGACGCACCGCCACTGCAATGCTATCCTGTGGCCAAACACATCTCCCCCCCCCCCAAAATAATTTAGTAATGGCCCATCAGAGGGGGTGATGAATATGATAAATGAGCCTTCCATTATACTTATTTTAAACACCTTAATAAACGTAGAATTTGATTGATGTTGGCCTCTAATGTTTTTTCAGAGAATTTCCTTGTAATGTATGATTTTTGTATTCTAATATTATTTCATCTTGTTTCACTCCACAGCTTCCTTCCACGCCACAGGAATGGCAGACTGTGGCATCGGAGTTTGCCACGCGGTGGGACTTCCCCAACTGCGGTGATGCCATAGACGGGAAGCACGTCCGCATCGTGCCGCCACCCCGTTCTGGGTCCTACTACTACAATTACAAGGGGTTTCATAGCATTGTGCTGATGGCAGTGGTGTCAGCACGGTATGAATTCCTCTATGTTGATGTAGGGAAGAATGGCCGGATGTCCGATGGGGGATCCTTCATCCAGACGGAGTTTTCCCTCCGTCTCCAGAGTGCCGACCTTGCATTGCCACCGGATGCAGGGAATATTGAAGGACTCCCCTTTGTTTTTTTGGCTGATGAAGCCTTCAGACTCGGACGGCATCTTATGAGGCCATTTCCACAGAGGACCCTGACCCCAGACAAGAGGGTGTTCAATTACCGGCTGGCCAGGGGCCGAAGAGTTGTCGAAAATGCCTTTGGCATAATGGCCAGCCGGTTCCGCCTTTTTATGACTTCAATACACTTGGCGGAATACAAAATAAACTATGTCGTATTATGCTGCTGTGTGCTACACAACTTTCTGAGCCAAAAATCTAATTCCTATATGGCCTCAGTTTTGCCAGAGGCTGGACTTTCCCCTGCAAATCCCCTGCCGGGCCTGGAATCTGCCCGTCCTGGCTTGCCCTCCCAAAATGCCCGTGAGGTTCGGGACAAATACATGGAGTATTTCACGGGTAGGGGGGCAATTCCTATGCCAGCCTATGTCTAAGAATCCAAATAAAAAGCTTGTTTAAACCTTTAATTATTTGTTCTTTCCTGTCTCCTAGTTTGTCTTAGTGCATTTGTAGTGCCAAGTGTATTTTACTTTAGTAACTAACAACCATTTCACTATGTAACCTTACAAAATAACCAAATAAGCTTAGAGGGTATTATAAAAAGAAGCTACACGTTGTTTGTGGTCAAATATTTTACTCTGTGCACATTCTCACCATTTTTAGTTTTTTCTGTTTTTTTGGGTTGGCCTGGCCACAACCCGGCAATTTTTTGATTATGAAAATACAAAAATAACAGTTGCATTCCAAAAATTACAACATTGGATACCTCTGAGCAATCTGAGACATTCACTTACACAAACTATGTCTCTATGTGCCCGTCCTAATATGGGGTCCTGCCACCCCTTGCCCAGCCAAAAATTGAATATGCACACATTTGGGATTTTTTTCATCTAGGAAGTTTACAATCCTGATCCCTATTGTCAACATGTGCTATCTGCCATCAGGGGTGATCAATGGATGTGTTTTGGGGGTGCAACCCCTTCCTCAGTTCACCGACTTTAGATACGAGGAAGGGGTTGCACCCCCAAAAGACGTACATGGATATCCCCTGATGGCAGATAGCACATGTTGACACACTGTGTGCAGATTCAATTTTTGGCTGGTTTGATTGTCAAAAATATTCGAAAATGTGCAATAACAAACATGTAAAAACAAATGTGTTTGGATGGTGTGACAGCAGGAAGGTAAAGTCACCTGGTTGCATCCAGGGGGGTAGATATATTTCGCCCAGATTCAGGCTTTACGCCGACTTATACAACTAGGTGGAGAGTTGTATAAGCCCAGCTGAGGCTAGTGGGCTCATGGATGACTCATACCTCTAGGGAGAGTGTGGGGCGTCGTGCAGACAGGGAGTTGATGAGACCAGCTGAAGCTTGTCAGCTCATTTAGGCCTCTATAAGAACTCCCAGATTCATTAGGTGTTTGCTCATGCCTGGAACCAGACCTGTGTGGACTGTCTAGGGAGAGTGAACCCCTGTGCGGTGAGACAAAGCCTGTGTGGCTATTTGCTTGGACATTTAAAACCAGGGACTTAGGGACTAGGACAGCACTAGGCTGATCCCAGTTGTTAGTTAGGAAACCTGTATGTTTACTCAGAGGTCAAGTTGACCAGGATTTATTTTATTTATGTTTCTTTTGCTTTGCTGTGTTTTGTCACTGTAAATAGAAAATAAACCGCACCTTTTTGATTTTGAAAACCACAACCTCCGTTTGCTGGGCCTGTTTTTGTGTGGGGAGCCCATCCCGGGGGTCACACACACCCGCTGCCGAGCTAACCCCCTCACAGTTGGTGGAGAATGCGGGCAGTTTTTTTTTAAGCCAGCATGGAGGAGATACTGAAACAGCTGGCTCTAGCAAATGCCAATCAACAGCAGACAAATGCAGGTTTGCAAAGGAGCCTTGCAGCCCAGCAGCAAGCTCATCAACAGAGCCTTGCAGCTCAGCAACAAGCCCAGCAGCAATCTGAGGCCCGCTTCATAGACCTGTTACAGAAGCAAGAGCAGAGACTACAACAAATGGAAGCAGTAATGCAGCAACGTCCGCAGACCAGTGAGGAAAGCCGTCCCACTAATACCGCGTCCTTTGGGGTGAGTCGTTTATTGACAAAAATGACTGGAGAGGATGTTCCAGAGGTATTTTTGACCACATTTGAAAGGACCGCTGAAAGAGAAAAGTGGCCTGAGGAGCAGTGGGCTGGACTGGTGGCTCCTCTGTTAACTGGTGAATCGCAGAAAGCTTACTATGACCTAGAGCCTAACCAAGCAAAAGACTATGTGATGCTAAAAGCAGAAATTTTGGCAAGGCTGGGTGTCACCCAGGCTGTCTGGGCTCAGCGTGTGCATAACTGGACTTTCCAGCTTGGAAAACCCCCCAGGTCTCAAATGTATGATCTCATTCACCTGAGCAGAAAGTGGCTACAGCCAGAGACTTTGTCCGCACCAAAGATTGTGGAACGTGTTGTAATGGATCGGTTTTTGAGAGCTCTTCCTACTGCCATCCAAAAGTGGGTAAGCCATGGAGACCCAGAGACGGCCGATGGTCTTGTGGATCGTGTGGAGAAATACTTGGCTACAGAGAACCTGACGGCCTCTTCCAGAGACACTCGGACTTTCCACCCTAAGACCAGACCATCCCCAGGGGCGGATAAGAGGATTCCAAGGGGTGAGGGTGGAGAGAGTGAGAGGGTGGGAGCTCTACCCCAAGTTTGGCGAGAACAGCCTGGGAAATCAGCGGCTCAAGAGGCGGCAAGAAGGATCGTTTGCTACCGCTGCCGGCAAGCGGGACATATTGCAGCCAATTGCCCGGTTATGGAGGAACCCATGCAGTGTGACTTTCTGACGGGCAGACGTCAGTCGCTGTGTGCGACAGTCGCATGCACTGCCATTCGAGGAACTGAGAAACATTTATGCAAAATGTGTGTTAATGGTAGAAATGTTGTGGTATTGCTGGATTCAGGTAGCCTTGTGACCCTGATAAAGGCTGAGTTAGTTAAAACAGAGGTCTTTGGGAATAGCAAGGTAGCTGTTATTTGTGTGCATGGGGACACCCGAGAGTATCCAGTGACTACAGTGTGTTTCGAGACCCCCAAAGGTACCCTCTCTCATCCAGTGGGCTTAGTATCTCAGTTACCGCATGACGCCATTGTGGGAAGGGATTTTCCGAAGTTCTGGGAACTGTGGGATGATCCTGAGCCCCCCCACTGGTGCCCCTATGTACCAGGAATGTGATAGCCAGAACTCCCCTGAGAGTGGTGAGGACTCTCCGGAATTTCCCTTATCAGTATTGGCAGGGGAGACTCAAGAAACTGGAGAGGAGCCCACCTCCTCAGACGAAAACCTACCGTCTGTGGAGTTTTCTGATCTTGAGGTTCACAGGGAAAACTTTGCCACAGAACAGTTGAAAGACCCCGCCCTAATAAAGGCACGGGAAAACGTAGTGAAAATAGATGGCGAGTTAGTGAACCCAGATAATACCTGCACTTACCCATACTTCAGCGTAGAGAAGGACCTACTGTATCGGGTGGCAAAAAGGGCAGAGGAAACCGTTGAGCAGCTTGTGGTGCCCAAACCTTACAGGAAGTTGGTGTTGGAGTTGGCCCATGGGCACATTCTTGGAGGTCATCTGGGGACAGAGAAAACCCGAGAGAGGGTATTACAGAGATTCTATTGGCCGGGGGTGATGAAGGACATAGAAATTTATTGTTCCTCCTGCCCTGTGTGTCAGAGGTCGGCCCCGATGCCACATTTCCGTAGCCCGCTGGTCCCTCTACCCATCATTGAGGTCCCGTTTGAGAGGATCGCAATGGATTTGGTAGGGCCTATAATCAAGTCCGCTAGGGGGCACCAGTACATATTAGTTATAATGGACTATGCCACCCGTTATCCAGAAGCGATCCCTCTCCGAAATACCTCGGCCAAAACCATAGCCAAAGAGCTATCTCTTGTGTTTAGCCGGGTGGGTATTTGTAAAGAACTGCTTACGGACCAAGGTACACACTTTATGTCCCGGGTTATGAAGGAGCTGTGTAAATTGTTCAAAGTGACGCAATTACGTACATCTGTGTATCACCCCCAAACCGATGGGCTGGTTGAAAGATTCAACAAAACCCTAAAACAAATGTTGAAGAAAGTGGTGGATAGAGATGGAAAGGATTGGGACTGTCTACTTCCTTATCTGATGTTTGCTATTAGGGAGGTGCCCCAATCCTCTACGGGATTCTCCCCCTTTGAGTTACTGTATGGGAGACACCCAGGAGGGCTGTTGGATATTGCCAAGGAAACTTGGGAAAGTGAGAGTTCTCCCCACAGGAGTGTGATTGAGCATGTCGCCCTGATGCAAGACCGAATTGCACAGGTAATGCCCATCGTGAAGGAACATTTGGCCCAAGTGCAGTTAGCACAGCAGAGAGTGTAGAACCGTGGAGCCAAGACCCGTACCTTTTCCCCGGGGGATAGGATACTGGTATTTGTCCCTACGGTTGAAAGTAAATTCCTTGCCAAATGGCAAGGCCCCTATGAGATAATGGAAAAAGTGAGCGAAGTGAATTACAAGGTCAGACAACCAGGAAGGCGAAAGCCCGAACAGATCTATCACGTTAATCTGTTGAAAGCCTGGAGGGATAGAGAGTCCCTAGTCGCAGACACTTGGTCACCAGCTCAAACTGGTTGCGTGATTCCTGAGGTTGGAATAGCAGCCACCTTGTCACAACCCCAACAACAGGAGGTTAAGGAGTTTGTGCTTCGCAACAAGGAGGTATTCTCTGAGCTGCCGGGACAAACATCTGGGGTAGAGCATGACATCATTACCCCGCCCGGTGAAAGGGTGAAGTTAAAACCCTATCGGATCCCAGAGGCCCGACGGGAGGCAATACGGGAGGAAGTACAGAAAATGCTGAACTTAGGGGTGATAGAGGAGTCCCAAAGTGATTGGTCTAGTCCCATTGTGTTGGTGCCTAAACCGGATGGGAGCTGGCGATTTTGTAACGATTTTCGTCAGTTGAACAAAGTTACAAAATTTGACACCTACCCCATGCCACGTATAGATGAGTTGATCGACCGGCTGGGAACAGCCCGATACATGACGACTCTTGACCTCACAAAAGGGTATTGGCAAATCCCCCTGGCCAAGTCGGCCAAAGAGAAAACCGCATTTGTAACCCCAGACGGGGCGTTCCAATATAAAAGAATGCCGTTCGGGTTACAGAATGCGCCGGCCACATTCCAGCGGAAAATGGACCAGATGCTGAGGCCCCATCGGAAGTATGCTGCGGCTTACCTGGATGACGTAATTGTCCATAGCACAGATTGGGCCTCACATCTGCCAAAAGTGCAAGCAGTCTCTGTTCGGGAAGCGGGGTTTACGGCTAACCCCAAGAAGTGTACCATTGGGCAGGAGGAGGCCAAATATCTTGGGTACACCATTGGGAGGGGAGTAATAAAACCCCAACTCAACAAAGTCGAGGCCATCCAGAGTTGGCCACGTCCCAACAGCAAGAAGCAGGTACGAGCCTTTCTGGGAATCGCTGGGTATTATCGGCGATTCATTCCCCACTTTGCTTCTAAGGCTGTGCCCCTAACCAACCTGACGAAGGGGAAAGGGTCGGTCATGTTTAAATGGACCCCCGAGGCTGAGGCAGCATTCCAATTCTTGAAACAAGCCTTATGTAGCCAGCCAGTGTTGTACTCACCCGACTTCTCTAAAGACTTTGTCGTACAAAGTGATGCGTCAGATGTGGGGTTAGGAGCAGTATTGTCCCAGGTCTGGAACGGGGAAGAGCACCCAGTCATTTACCTCAGCAGGAAGTTGAAGTCCCATGAGGTAAATTACGCCACCGTTGAAAAGGAGTGTTTAGCGGTGAAGTGGGCTCTAGATTCCCTTCGGTACTACCTGCTAGGTAGGCACTTTGACATGGTTACGGATCACGCTCCGTTAAAGTGGATGGCTCAAAACAAGGAAACAAATAGAAGAGTGAATAGGTGGTTCCTGGCCCTCCAGGAATTCAACTTCACAGTAAAGCATCGCCCTGGCGTTCAAATGGGGAATGTGGATGCTTTGTCTCGAGTACATGAATGCCTGATTGCTGGTGTTCCAACCCCGAGGTTAAAACAAGAGGGGGGGTATGTGACAGCAGGAAGGTAAAGTCACCTGGTTGCATCCAGGGGGGTAGATATATTTCGCCCAGATTCAGGCTTTACGCCGACTTATACAACTAGGTGGAGAGTTGTATAAGCCCAGCTGAGGCTAGTGGGCTCATGGATGACTCATACCTCTAGGGAGAGTGTGGGGCGTCGTGCAGACAGGGAGTTGATGAGACCAGCTGAAGCTTGTCAGCTCATTTAGGCCTCTATAAGAACTCCCAGATTCATTAGGTGTTTGCTCATGCCTGGAACCAGACCTGTGTGGACTGTCTAGGGAGAGTGAACCCCTGTGCGGTGAGACAAAGCCTGTGTGGCTATTTGCTTGGACATTTAAAACCAGGGACTTAGGGACTAGGACAGCACTAGGCTGATCCCAGTTGTTAGTTAGGAAACCTGTATGTTTACTCAGAGGTCAAGTTGACCAGGATTTATTTTATTTATGTTTCTTTTGCTTTGCTGTGTTTTGTCACTGTAAATAGAAAATAAACCGCACCTTTTTGATTTTGAAAACCACAACCTCCGTTTGCTGGGCCTGTTTTTGTGTGGGGAGCCCATCCCGGGGGTCACACACACCCGCTGCCGAGCTAACCCCCTCACAATGGCTTATTGAATTCTCCCCAAAACATTGAGAATGTATTTAAATGTTTGTTCCATCACATGGATTCTTTGTTTAATTAGGTCCAGTTCCGTGCTACATTCCATCACTTGCTGGATGAGGCGGAGGGCACTGTCAGCAGAGAACCGTGTACTATCCTTCACAACATTTATATCCCCTAAAAACAAAAAAACAAAAGGTATTATAACTCTGCAGGCCTACATCTCTTACCTGAAGCTGTGGTGAGATACTGACCTGTTGTGGTGACCAGATCCACAACGTCATCCACCTCTCCTTCCTGCACTTCTCCTTCCTCCACCTCAACTTCCAGCACATCTTTCGGTTGTGGGTCTTTGGGAGTTTGGGGTTGCTTGGAAGTTGTGGGGTGCATGTGCTCCCTGGAGTGTTCTCCTCCCAGTCTTCTCTCCCCTATGAGAATCAAACAAAAGGTCTTTTTATCACACTGTAAATCTCAATGTTAAAATAAAAACAGGCTAAATTGCTTGGAAGTGTGGTACAAGTGTGTGTTTGGGCAGAATTTAAAGAAGAATGCATTATTTATGACCAAGAATATGTTTAGTATTCACCTTTGGATGTAATTTATTTGACATGGAGGCACCACAAAAATTCACTGATGCACCTGTGTGGGACACCCAAAAAAGGCGGGTCTGGTGGTCCACACTATAGTGCTCCAAAGTACAGATGTGGAAGCAGCTGCTGAGTGTCCTCTCCTTTACACTGATAAAAGTTTGCATTTCATTCTCTTTACAAACACATCATCTAGACTAAAAATTTCGCCACAATATTTGAGCAAAAATGGCAGATGTCTAATTACTTTGGTGGCTCTAAAATAAGCCAAAACCGCGGATAGTGGCCGAACGAAGTGTCGGTAACGTAAAGAAGGATTACTGTGCCCAACCAAGTTCAAAATATTACATTTTGGAAGGGAGTCCAATATGAGAAACCAAAATAAAGAGCAACATGTAAGTTTAGAAAAAGATTAATAGCAGAAAAGTCTACATTTTACTTACTTTTAGCGAGCATTCTCTTTATGCTCCTCAACTGCTCTGGCTCCCTCAGTTTGAGGTCTGACCACCTCTTTCTGAGCTGCTCATTTGAGCGTTTCACCCCGAAATTCGCCTTCAGACTCTTCACGACTTTAGTGAGGATTTTGGCCTTCCTTCTATTTGGTTTGCTATACGGCCCATGCTTTGCATCAAAATCAGACTTGAGCAAGATGTCCACCTTCTCCGCCATCTCCGCCAAAGACATATTCGATGCCTTGAATCTCCTCCTTGATCGTGACGTTTCCTTGGTCTCCGGGCTTGTCTCCTCCTCGTTAGTTGCGGAATTATCAGACACCTGCTGTAACTCCGCCATATCTGTCTGCGCGCCGAAAGAGAAGGGGCGGGGAAAAGATGTTAGTTAGAACGTCATGGGCGGGCGACGTGTGCGGAGCGACGTGTTCGTATTTTGACGCATGCGTGGTGTGTATATAGCAAACACACATGTGACTATAGTACGTTCGGTGTGCGGAGAGAGGAGTTCAAGTGACGGACGTGCGAACGAAGGTATGTGATTTTGTGACTTGTACAAATTGTTGGCCTATACTGTCTTGAGAATGTTGGAGGATATATATGGTGACTAGGATGTTAAGGAGGTTCGACTGTTTGCCTCACATTAGTTATATATAATTTATTTAACTTGCAGATACAATATGAATGTCTTTATAAGCGACAAGGATTTCCTGGCAGAATTTATTGACCGGGTAAGGGAGCTGCCGGCTCTGTGGGAGACGAAAAACCCCATCCACAAAAAAAGAGGGGTGAGAAAAGCAGCGCTGGAGAAGCTGCTCCCATTTGTGCATACCAAGGTGCCCACAGCCACAGCAAAACAAGTGGACACTAAAATTGGGAGCTTGAGAGGTACCTACAGGACTGAACGCTCTAAGGTGCTGGCTTCTCAGAGGTCAGGAGCAGCAGCAGGTGATGTTTATGTCCCGATTTTGTGGTACTACAACAGGATGTCCTTCCTGGATGACCACATTGAGACAAGGCCATCACTCTCCACTCTTCCCCCCAGACTTCCCTGCAGCCAACCTGAGCCTTCTCTGGAGCAAGAGGAGGCAGCCATCCTGGATGATCCTGATTTGGCCATCTGGAGCCAGGTATAGTATTAAGTGAAAATGTATTGGGATAAACTTAATGTTTGACAAATATGTCAAGATGACAAACATAAAATATTTTGGATTCCACAAGTGAAATCAAGATCTGTAGACATTAGTCTGCACTTAATTGGGTGCTAAATAGTCAATCTGATGTAGTGGTAAATTTAAAGCAAGGATTTATGGATTTACATTCTAATTGCTTCAATCAGGATTACAAAGTTTGATGCAAAGATTAAACCAACATATTAAACTATGTCCCTTTTTCATACACAGGATGAAATCAGCCAGGAGGAGGGTCTGGAAACTGTCAGGCAGGAGTAGGAAGGGCCCAGTGGCAGCCAGGAGGTGGCAGGGCCCAGTGGCAGCCAGGAGGTGGCAGGGCCCAGTAGCAGCCAGGAGGTGGTAGGGCCCAGTGGCAGACAGGAGGTGGCAGGGCCCAGTGGCAGACAGGAGGTGGCAGGGCCCAGTGGCAGACAGGAGGTGGCAGGGCAAAGGAGAAGCACCAGATCCCAGGTGCCTCCCATCCGGCTTCCCAAAAGAGGCAGGAGGGACAGGAGCACGAGTGAGGCAGCAATGGCCCTTATTCGTGAGGCCCATGCCACCCTCCAGGAGCCCACACCCCCTGAAGAGGCCATTGCCAGCCTAGTGGAGGCTAAGTTCAAGGTGATGAGCATGGAGCAATGCCTCCTATGCGAGCCCCTGCTCATCACCTTGCTCAACAAGGGGGTGATGGAGAAAATTACCCCCAATACCGCCATATGTGAGGTGGCACAACTGACCCAACCTCAACCTCCACCTCCCCTTCTTCTTCTGCCCCACCCCCTTCTGCTACACCTCCACCTTCTTCTTCTGCCCCACCCCCTTCTGCTACACCTCCACCTTCTTCTTCTGCCCCACCCCCTTCTGCTACACCTCCACCTTCTTCTTCTGCCCCACCCCCTTCTGCTACACCTCCCCCTTCTTCTTCTGCCCCACCCCCTTCTGCTACACCTTCCCCTTCTTCTTCTGCCCCACCCCCTTCTGCTACACCTCCACCTTCTTCTTCTGCCCCACCCCCTTCTGCTACACCTCCACCTTCTTCTTCTGCCCCACCCCCTTCTGCTACATCTCCTCCTCCTCCTCCTCCTGACAGGAGTACCCCTCCAGTGGCCCAGCCTCCAGCCAAACGAAGAAGGAAGGCTGCAGGGAAGGCTTCAGGGAAGGTTGCAGGGAAGGTTGCCAGGAAGAAGAGGAAGTGATGGCCTTGCTTCATTGTGGTCGGACAGAAGGCAGCCTGTTGTAGTACCACACACTTGGGACATATATATCACCTGCTGCTGTTCCTGACCTCTGGGAGGCCAGCATCAGATTGTGTTCAGAAATGTTGGCCTTCTCAAGCTCCCAATTTTAGGGTCCACACAGGGTTGCTGTGTGCTCTGGGGTCCCTGGGATGCACAAATGGCAGCAGGTTCTCCAGCGCTGCCTTCTCTTTATTTTATTTCGAAACATGAATAAATGTGATTTTTGTTTAAGTTCATACTTGACTATGTGTATTTGTAAAAATTTAAAATCTAGCTTTGGAGTAAGCAGATACATTTGACTGACAAAAAAAGGGACAGATATCAACCCCCCAAAAGAATAACTAAATCTGATTTGCAAAAAAACATGGTGGAAAATTTAACTAATATAGATTCCAAAATTAAATGGGAGATCACTATCAAAACATTGCGAAATTATAATTAACATCATTTTGAAAAATATAACCATTTAAATTATTCCTAAAAACTTGCACGATATAATACACATAAATCTTCTTAAGAGCAGCATGAAAAAGGTTAAAAAAAAAGTCATAACTCTGTGTGAATATCAGCAGCAAAAGAAGGTCACTCGTTTTGATTAATGTAACATTCTAACGAAGATTTCAATGCAGAACATTTAAACGATGCAGTATTTTTGAGCGTGACGAATGTGCTCTCTCCATTATGAAGGCTTGCTTTACCAGAAGATGCGCTCCCGTCTCATAGTTGCTTGTGAGCATGCGCGCTTTTGGAAGAGTCGTAAAAGCATACACACGAACCATTTTCTCATCACAAAACAGGCCGACGAGAAACACGACGAGGAAATCTGGAATCCTGACGAGAAAATAGAGAGCAGGTTCTCTATTTTCTTGTTGAGATTCTCTGTAATTTTCTCGTCGTAAAACCATACACACGAACGTTTTTCTCGACAAAAAAGCTCTCGCGGCACTTTTCGTGACGGTTTTGGACGAGAAAATCGGTCGTGTGTACGAGGCCTCAGTGTCATATTCTTTGCTAAACCTTGTGTGCAGGGAGAGAGAAGGATAGGCAGGGGACAGTGTCAGTGTCATATTCTTTGCTAAACCTTGTGTGCAGGGAGAGAGAAGGATAGGCAGGGGACAGTGTCAGTGTCATATTCTTTGCTAAACCTTGTGTGCAGGGAGATAGAAGGATAGGCAGGGTACAGTGTCAGTGTCATATTCTTTACTAAACCTTGTGTGCAGGGAGAGAGAAGGATAGGCAGGGAGAGTGTCAGTGTCATATTCTTTGATAAACCTTGTGTGCAGGGAGAGAGAAGGATAGGCAGGGGACAGTGTCAGTGTCATTGTTGCTAAGCCTCCTGCACATTAAACACCTGAAGTTAGCCCGTATTGCTGTGTTTTCCTGGTGTGTTACACCAACAGGCATTTGCAGCACTTACAGCGGGCGGAGTGTGCCTCCTGCACATTATACACCTGAAGTTAGCCCGTATTGCTGTGTTTTCCTGGTGTGTTACACCAACAGGCATTTGCAGCACTTACAGCAGGCGGAGTGTGCCTCCTGCACATTATACACCTGAAGTTAGCCCGTATTGCTGTGTTTTCCTGGTGTGTTACACCAACAGGCATTTGCAGCACTTACAGCGGGCGGAGTGTGCCTCCTGCACATTATACACCTGAAGTTAGCCCGTATTGCTGTGTTTTCCTGATGTGTTACACCAACAGGCATTTGCAGCACTTACAGCGGGCGGAGTGTGCCTCCTGCACATTATACACCTGAAGCTAGCCCGTATTGCTGTGTTTTCCTGGTGTGTTACACCAACAGGCATTTGCAGCACTTACAGCAGGCGTAGTGTGACTCCTGCAAAATATACTCCTGAAGCTAGGCCTTATTGCTGGTTTTCCCATCTCCCTGCAGGCCATTAGAATGTCTGGAAGGCAAACAAGGAGAGGCAGACAGTCAGGAGCCAATAAAAGAGGGCAAGCAGGCTCTGTGTCTAGAGACAACAGTGCTGGTCGTGGACGCGGTGCATCGCCATCAGCACGTGGCCATGGGACACGCTTGTCCTTCTTTTCGGCAGCTGGATGTGTTGAGCCGCATCATGCCGAAGACTTGGTAGAGTGGATGACCAAGCCCTCCTCATCCTCCTCATCCTCTCTCACCCAGGCTCAGGGTACTGGCAAAGCAGCTGCCAAAGCGTCCTCTTCCCTGGTATCAATGTCATCATCAGTCACTCCTTCCCTAGACCAACCATGTCCTCCTGAGGAGTCCCCCGAACTGTTTGAGCACAGTGTTAGGTACATGCTCCAGGAGGATGCCCAGCGTTTCGAAGGGTCTGATGATGATACCCAGCTATAGGAAGGCAGTAGCGTGAGAGCAGAAAGAGGGGATGCTCAAGAAGGACACCAATCTGGCAGCCATGTTCCAGAAGCTGCAGCATACTGCCAGATTGGCTCCAGTGATGAGGAGGGAGGGGATGGTGAGGTCACTGACTCCACGTGGGTGCCTAATAGGAGAGAGGAGGAGGAGGATGAGGAGGAGGCACATCTCCAACGAGGCAGGATGCCCTCGGGGGGCCAGCGTAAGGGCAGCACACCGACGGAATCACACCGCAGAGCTCCGCCTGTGCAGGGCGCTGCCTCTGCCCGTTATTCAAAAAGTTCTTTGGTATGGGCCTTTTTTGAGTCGAGTGCATCAGATCGCACAGCTGCTGTTTGCAACATATGTCTCAAGCGTATATCACGTGGCCAAAACATCAATCGCTTGGGCACCACATGCTTGACCAGACATATGTTGACCTGCCATACAGCTCGTTGGCAAGCCTACCTTAAAGACCCACACCAAAGAACAAAGCGGACCTCTCCTTGCACCACATCAGCTGGGATCTCCAACCCCACTATACCTTCAGTCCTCTCTGAAACCTGCACTGAGAGGAATGAAGGTGTAGAATTAGGTGTCTCACAGCCAAGTACTGGCGGGCACTCTGCTAGCAGTACACCGACGTCCGATTCTAGCAGGCAAATTTCCCTGCCCCAGCTGCTGGACCGTCGAAAGAAGTTCGCTCCCAGCCATCCACATGCCCAGCGGTTGAATGCTAGCTTGGCTAAATTGCTAGCGCTTCAACTGCTGCCTTTTCAGTTGGTAGACTCGGCCCCCTTCCGTGAGTTTTGTGCAATGTGCGGTTCCTCAGTGGCAGGTTCCCAAACGCCAGTTTTTCTCACGGAAGGCGATTCCGGCTCTCTACCGGCATGTGGAAGGCAATGTCTTGGCCTTGCTGGACAGGGCGGTCAGCGGTAAGGTGCATATTACCGCTGACTCATGGTCCAGCAGGCATGGACAGGGACGTTACCTTTCTTTCACGGCCCATTGGGTCACTCTTTTGGCAGCTGGGAAGGATGCAGGACAAGGTGCAGTAGTGTTGGAGGTTGTTCCGCCGCCACGCCTCCAAAATGCTACTACTGGTTGTGACACACCTCTCTCCTCCACCCCCTCCTCTTCTTCTTCCTCCATGGCCTCTTCCTGTGCTTTGTCCTCGGAACCAGCGGTGCTCCGTAGGCGTTCAAGGGGCTATGCAAGTACGCAGGCAAAAAGATGCCATGCCGTGCTTGCGCTGGTGTGTTTGGGGAACAGGAGCCACACTGGGGCAGAGGTTCTGTCTGCTCTGCAGGGGCAGGCCGAGAGGTGGTTGACGCCACGCCAGCTTAAGCCAGGAATGGTGGTTTGCGACAATGGCACCAACCTCCTCTCCGCCCTCCGACAGGGACAACTGACCCATGTGCCCTGTGTGGCTCACGTCCTTAACTTGGTGGTGCAGCGGTTCTTGGGCAGGTACCCGGGCTTACAGGATGTCCTGAGGCAGGCCAGGAAAGTCTGTGTGCATTTCCGCAGATCTTATAATGCCAGTGCTCGCCTGGCTGAGCTGCAAAAGGAGTTGAACCTGCCCAAGAACCGCCTTATATGTGACATGCCCACCAGGTGGAACTCAACTTTGGCCATGCTGCAGCGGCTGCACACGCAGCAGAGGGCCATCAATGAGTACCTGTGCGACTACGGCACCAGGACAGGGTCAGGGGAGCTCGTTTTTTTTTCACCACGCCAGTGGGGCATGATCAGGGATGCATGCACTGTCCTGGCACCATTTGAGGAGGCCACGAGGATGGTGAGCAGTGACAGTGCATGCATCAATGACACTGTACCTCTTGTCCACCTGTTGGAACATACGCTGCATGGAATAATGGACAGGGCGCTTGAGGCAGAACAGAGGCAGGAAGAGGAGGACTTCCTTGCCTCTCAAGGCCCCCTTTACTCAGACAGTGTTCCTTCTGTCCCACCCATCGCACAGGAAGAGGAGGAGGAGGATTGTGTCAGCATGGAGGTGGAGCCTGGCACTCAGCATCATCAGCAGCAGTCTTTTAGGGATGATTTACAGTCCCAAGAAACCCGTGGACTTGTACGTGGCTGGGAGGAGGTGGCTGCGGATCATGTCGTCCTTAGTGACCGAGAGGACTCCGGACCGAATGCCTCAGCTAACCTACGCTGCATGGCCTCCCTGATCCTGCAAAGTCTGCGGAAGGATCCTCGTATTCTTCGGATCAAGGAGAGGGACCATTACTGGCTGGCCACTCTCCTTGATCCACGGTACAAGGGTATGGTTGTGGACCTTATCTTACCGTCGCAGAGGGAGCCGAGGATGAGACAACTCCGGGAGGCCTTGCAGAAAGGTCTGTGCAACGCGTTCCCAGAGACTGGGAGGTTACAAACTCCTGGTCCTGGACAACGAGTTGCTGAGGCTTTGGTCAGTCAAAGAAGGAGCGGTGGGGAAGGTGGCCGTCTGACCGTTGCGTTCAGACAATTCTTTAGTCCGCAGCCCCAAGGTATGATCGGTTCCAGCAACCATCGCCAGCATCTGATATACATGGTGCAAGAATACCTAGGGGCAAGGTCAGACTTGGACACCTTCCCCACCGAAAATCCTCTGGCTTACTGGGTCTTGAGGATGGATCACTGGCCAGAGCTTGCACAGTATGCAATTGAGCTACTGGCCTGTCCTGCATCCAGCTTTCTTTCAGAACGCACATTCAGTGCTGCTGGAGGATTTGTCACGGATCACAGGTTGCGCCTGTCCACCGACTCGGTTGATCGACTGACCTTCATAAAGATGAACCAGTCTTGGATCACCACCAGCTACCAAGCACCTGAAGCTGATATAACAGAATAATTTATTTTCAAATGTCACATCCCTTCAAGACTGATGCTGAGTGACTGTCCTGTTCTGTTGACTGACTATCCTCCTCCTCCTCAATGATCCGATTCCTGATGATAGCTTGGAAGAACATTTTTGTTTCTGGGTGCCACCACAAGTGGCTAAGGCCCAATTTTTCAGCCCCTGTTTAACAGTGGCGTGTTAATACAATTTTTTATGCAATGCTTTGCAGCAGGGCTCATTCCTGCACTCCAACTAGAGTATCTGGGAGAGGTTGCAGTGTCGTGGCACCAGCACCAGTGCCTAAGGCCCAATTTTTCAGCCCCTGTTTAACAGGGGAGTGTAATTACAATTTTTGATGCAATACTTTGCAACAGGGCTCATTGCTGTGCTCCAAGTACAGTATGTGTGAGGGGTTGCAGTGTTGTGGCACCAGTGCCTAAGGCCCAATTTTTCTGCCCCTGTTCAACAGGGGCATGTAATTATAATTCTTGATCTAATAATTCACAGCAGGGCCCATTCCTGCGCCCACCAAGAGTCACTGTGAGGCCTTACAGTGTTGTGTCAACACCACCACCACCACCACCAAAGGCCCAATTTTTCAGCCCCTGTTCAACAGGGGCATGTAATTACAATTATTGATTTAATAATTCACAGCAGGGCCCATTCATGCGCCCACCAAGAGTAACTGTGAGGGCTCACAGTGTTGTGGCAACACCAACATGTAAGGGGCAAATTTCAGCAGAGTATATACGGCAGGCCCCTACTTTCAAACATCCAACTTACAAACCGACTCCTCCTTGCAAACGGAAGGATACAACAGGAAGTGAGAGGAAATCTACCCCTAGGAAGGCAAATTCTCTCCTGTAAGAGTTAATATGGGAAAAAAAGTGTCTCCTCTCCACTGATGCTTTATCACCAATTCTTGTTTCAATAAAAACCCCAAATTTTCAAAAAACATTTGTCATTAGGACGGAAAGTGAGGTGAACTGTTCTGAACAGGTGCACACTGCACAGACAGCAAAACAAATGTTACAGGGGTGATAACCCTTCCCTATGTTTTCCAAAAAGCCTAAAAATTGATTTTTTGGCTGGAGCTACACTTAAACAATGTACCTGTTCAAAATTACAAACAGATTCTACATAAGAACAAACCTACAGTCCCTGTCTTGTATGCACCGCCTGTATACGGCTGTTCAGAGTATATAGGGCCTTTTTTATTTTGTGTGCGGGGCTCCCCTTAATATCCATACAAGACCCAAAGGGGCTGGTAATGGGCTGGGGTAGGGGGGGGGGTGTGATGGGGTAGCTATGCCATTTTTCTTAAAGATTTTCATCCATATTACCGGGACCAGACATTACATTAAAGCCGCAAGCGGTGTTATAAATTGCTATTTTTCCTTTAGAAATGTAATTTTGTGCAGGGACAGTTCTAAACACTGGAAACATGTGGCACTTCACAGGCATACTTTAGACACCCCCCAGGTACGATATTTAAAGGAATATTTGACTTTTTTTTCACTTTATGCATCATTAAAATGACTGCTCCCGAAAAACGGCCGTTTTTAAAACTTCTTTTTGCATTGATACATGTCTCCTGGTGCAGAACCCGGGTTCCCAAACCCTTTTTAGGACAATAACATGCATAATAGTCGTTATAATTAGCACTTTAGATTTCGAACGTTCGCATCCATTGTATTTAATAGGGTTCTAACGTTCGTGCAAACTTCCGGTCCGTTCGCGGGTTATGGTGCGAACCGAACCCGGGGGTGTTCGGCTCATCACTACCTCTTATCAGTTTGGTTGCCCTTCTTTGCACTTTCTCCAGTTCTCCAATATTTTTTTTTGTAAACTGGTGCCCAGAACTGAACTGCATATTCCAGATGAAGTCTTACTAAAGATTTGTACAGGGGTAAAAGGATATCTCTCTCTCTCTGCAGTCTATACCTCTCTTAATACCTGAGATACCTGATAATACAGGAAAGGATTTTGTTTGTTTTTGAAACCGCAGCTTGGCATTGCATGCTGTTAATAAACGTATGATCTATTAGAACACCCAAATCCTTCTCCACCATTAATTCCCTCAGTTGTAAATAAATATTTTAAAAAGTAAGGGTCCCAACACTGTACCTTGGGGTACACCACCAACAACCTTAGACCATTCAGAGTATAAACTATTAACCACTACTCTCTGAATTTGGTCTTTTAACCAGTTTTCTATCCATTTACAAACAAATTTTTCCAAGCCTTACACATTACCAATTTGTGGGAAACTTTGTCAAACGCTTTTGCAAAATCCAAGTATACCACGTCCACAGCCACCCCTCTGTCCAAGGTTATGCTCACCTCTTGTCTTGTAATTTGTTTATACATTTTTGCTCTTTAAAAGTTCCTGCAGTGCCATTACTTCAGTCAATCTCCGGGTAGTTAAAATCCCCCATTATTATCACCATCCCAGCCCTTGCAGCCCTTTTTATCTGTGCAAGGAACCAAGTCTCCACCTCTTCATTAACACTGGGTGGCCTATAACAAATTCCAATGATTAACTTTGTAGTACGCACACCCATATGCAATGTCACCCATAATGCCTCAGCGAGAAGGGGTGCCTGATCAGTAAGATTTGTTTTATGGTACCTTCGTCCCAAAAAAGTTTTATAGTGAACTTTAATGGTAGCATATACCAACTGTAGTAAACAGTCGTGAAAAAAATAATTAATAATTTTTATTACAAAAAATACACATGTATACACATTTGACAATTGAGTATTAAAAAATCAATGATAATCAACAAACGTTCCTTGGTTCTGAAGTCACATCAAAATGTGACAGCCAAATCATTTACATCATCTGTACATTGAATGCTCGACATGTTTAGCGGATTATATTCGCCGCTTCCTCAGGAGCTTTATTGCATATATACATGAAGATTAAAGGATGATTATCATATAACTACAGAATAAAAGAGACAAGAATGAATGAAACAGACAAAATAATGTCACTTATAATCACATAGTATAATTGAACATAAAGAAGAGAGTATCTGCTGTACGTCCCCCAAAACAAGACACACAGTCAGTGGCAGCTGGTGAAGTTTTAGGATGGGTGGGCGCAAGACCCCGCCCTTCCTTTTTGACCCCTTACACTTCCCATAAGCCCCACCCCTTATAAAATCCACCCACTCCGTCCCCTGAATTCCACCCATAGTGTCAGGAGTATACAACTCAGCATCACAGGACATAGTATACAGCCCTAGCCTCACAGGCAGCGCTGTATCCTGGCCTAGGCCAACAAGGCCCAGGCCTAAGGCAGCACTTTGCAGGGGGGGGGGCAGCACTAAAAAGAGTCCCTGCCGGCTTGCACAACACTGTTAGTGTAACGCAAGCTGCTTCTAATTTTGACTGTCCTATCATCCTGGACCACAAACCTTCCTCACTGTGCTATATGTTTTCTGCTGCACCATTAGCATGATTATATCTTCTTAGTCCTCTCAATCAAATTATCAGAAATTTGTGCTTAAAGTAGAATTATAACCAACACTTTTGTTTTCATTTTGGATAGAGTAAGGGAGGGTTATAGCCCCTGTCAGTTTATTTTTTACCATTCCTATCCCATTGCAGAGATTTTCCTTCACTTCCTGCCCCAAAGCCAAACAGGAAGTGAGAGGAAATCTATGCAAGTTAAAGGAATCCAATGCCCCCACCCCTTGTGGCCTTGACAGGAAGGGGCGAGTCATATTTAAATTAGGGGGTGCACGAGTTTAGTCAGGCCTAGGGCAGCACAAAACCTAAATACACTACTGCTCACAGGACAGTGTATACAGCCCTCGCATCACAGGACAGTGTATACAGCCCTAGCCTCACAGGACAGTGTATACAGCCCTAGCCTCACAGGACAGCGTATACAGCCCTAGCCTTTACAGGACAGTGTATACAGCCCTAGCCTCACAGGACAGTGTATACAGCCCTAGCCTCACAGGACAGTGTATACAGCCCTAGCCTCACAGGACAGTGTATACAGTCCTAGCCTTACAGGACAGTGTATACAGCCCTAGCCTTACAGGACAGTGCATACAGCCCTAGCCTCACAGATCAGGGTATACAGCCCTAGCCTCACAGATCAGGGTATACAGCTTAGCCTCACAGATCAGGGTATACAGCTCAGCCTCACAGATCAGGGTATACAGCTCAGCCTCACAGATCAGGGTATACAGCTCAGCCTCACAGATCAGGGTGTACAGCTCAGCCTCGCAGATCAGGGTATGCAGGTATACATTATCTGTCCTGTATACAGCTAGCTATATACACCCATCTTCCTTCCTGTATATAGAAACCTTCCTCCATCAACACTGACTGCAGATATACATCATCTGTTCTATATACAGCTATGTATACAGTAACAGGACATGCTGGTAGGTTAATTGGATCCTGTCTAAATTGGCCCTAGTATGTGTATAAATGTGTGTTAGGGACCTTAGGTTGTAAGCTCCTTGAGGGTAGGGACTAATGTGACTGTACAATGCATTTGTAAAGCGCTGCGTCAATTGACGGCACTATATAAGTACCTGAAATAAAATAAATAAATAATAATGATGTATATCTGCAGTCAGTGATGATGGGGGATGGTCTCTATATACAGGAAGGAAGAAGGGGGGTGTATATAGCTGTATACATTACAGGACAGATGTACTCACAATTTGTGACTATTATGTAGTGTAATGTAGTCAGTACATGGCATGGCAGAAATCCCCAAAATCATGTATTGCAAAGCAGCCAGCGAGACATGATGTGGCACACTCACTGACACTGTCTGACACCCTGATGCTCCAGTCTTTGTATAATACACCTATCATCGTCATCCCCATTAGTGATGAGCCGAACACCCCCGGGTTCGGTTCGCACCAGAACCCGCGAACGGACCGAAAGTTCGTACGAACATTAGAACCCTATTAAATACAATGGATGCGAACGTTCGAATTCTAAAGTGCTAATTATAACGACTATTATGCATGTTATTGTCCTAAAAAGGGTTTGGGAACCCGGGTTCTGCACCAGGGGACATGTATCAATGCAAAAAGAAGTTTTAAAAACGGTCGTTTTTCGGGAGCAGTCATTTTAATGATGCATAAAGTGAAAAAAAAAAGTCAAATATTCCTTTAAATATCGTACCTGGGGGGTGTCTAAAGTATGCCTGTGAAGTGCCACATGTTTCCCGTGTTTAGAACTGTCCCTGCACAAAATGACACTTCTAAAGGAAAAAAAAGCCATTTAAAACTGCTTGCGGCTTTAATGTAATGTCTGGTCCCGGTAATATGGATGAAAATCTTTAAGAAAAATGGCATAGCTACCACATGACCCCCCCCCCCCCCCCACCCCAGCCCATTACCAGCCCCTTTGGGTCTTGTATGAATATTAAGGGGAACACCGCACACAAAATAAAAAAGGCCCTATATACTCTGAACAGCCGTATACAGGCGGTGCATACAAGACAGGGACTGTAGGTTTGTTCTTATGTAGAATGTGTTTGTAATTTTGAACAGGTACATTGTTTAAGTGTAGCTCCAGCCCAAAAAACTATTTTTAAACTTTTTGGAAAACATAGGTAAGGGTTATCACCCCTGTAACATTTGTTTTGCTGTCTGTGCCCCTGTTCAGAACATTTCACCTCACTTTCCGTCCCAATGACAACTGTTTTTGAAATGTGGTGTTTTTCTTGAAACAAGGATTGGTGATAAAGCATCAGTACAGAGGAGACACCTTTCTCCCATATTAATTCTTACAGGAGAGAATTTTCCTTCCTAGGGGTAGATTTCCTCTCACTTCCTGTTGTCTTCTTGCGTTTGCAAGTAGGAGTCGTTTGTAAGTTGGATGTTTGAAAGTAGGGACCTGCCGTATATACTCTGCAGAAATAGGCCCCTTAGTTGTTGGTGTTGGCACAACACTGTAAGCACTCACAGTTACTCTTGGTTGGTGCTGGAACGCCCTGCTGTCAACTATTATATCAGGAATTGTAATTACATATAATTGTTGAACAGTGGTAGTAAAAATTGGGCCTTTGATGGTGGTGCTGGTGCCACAACACTGTAAGCCCTGACAGTTACTCTTGGTGGGTGCAGCAATGGGCCCTGCTGTGAATTATTAGATCAAGAATTGTAATTGCATGCCCCTGTTGAACAGGGGCTGAAAAATTGGGCCTTTCGTGGTGGTGGTGGTGGTGGTGGTGTTGCCACAACACTGTAAGCCCTCAGAGTTACTCTTGGTGGGTGCAGGAATGGGCCCTGCTGTGAATTATTAGATCAAGAATTGTAATTACATGCCCCTTTTGAACAGGGGCTGAAAAATTGGGCCTTTCGTGGTGGTGGTGGTGGTGGCGTTGCCACAACACTGTAAGCCCTCAGAGTTACTCTTGGTGGGTGCAGCAATGGGCCCTGCTGTGAATTATTAGATCAAGAATTGTAGTTACATGCCCCTGTTGAACAGGGGCTGAAAAAATGGGCCTTAGGCACTGGTGGCACAACACTGCAACCCCTCACAGATACTGTACTTGGAGCACAGCAATGAGCCCTGTTGCAAAGTATTGCTTCAAAAATTGTAATTACACGCCCCTGTTAAACAGGGGCTGAAAAATTGGGCCTTAGGCACTGGTGGCACAACACTGCAACCCCTCACAGATACTGTACTTGGAGCAGAGCAATGAGCCCTGTTGCAAAGTATTGCTTCAAAAATTGTAATTACACGCCCCTGTTAAACAGGGGCTGAAAAATTGGGCGTTAGGCACTGGTGGCGGCACCCATAAACAAAAATGATCTTCCAAGCTATCATCATCAATCGTATCATTGAGGACTCGGAGGAGGAGGATAGCCAGTCAACATAACAGCACAGGCACTCAGCATCAGCATCAGTCTTGAAGGGATGTGACATGTTAAAATCAATTAGTCTGTTATATCAGCATCAGGTGTGTGGTAGCTGGTGGTGATCCAAGACTGGTTCATCTTGATGAAAGTCAGTCGATCAACCGAGTCGGTGGACAGGCGCACCCTGTGATCCGTGACAAATCCTCCAGCAGCACTGAATGTGCGTTCCGAAAGAACGCTGGATGCAGGACAGGCCAGTAGCTCAATTGCATACTGTGCAAGCTCTGGCCAGTGATCCATCCTCAAGACCCAGTAAGCCAGAGGATTTTTGGTGGGGAAGGTGTCCAAGTCTGACCTTGCCCCTAGATATTCCTGCACCATGTTTATCAGACGCTGGCGATGGTTGCTGGAACCGATCATACTTTGGGGCTGCGGACTAAAGAATTGTCTGAACGCATCGGTCAGACGGCCACCTTCCCCACCGCTCCTTCTTTGACTGGCCGAAGCATCAGCAACTCGTTGTCCAGGACCAGGAGTTTGTAACCTCCCAGTCTCTGGGAACGCGTTGCACAGACCTTTCTGCAAGGCCTCCCGGAGTTGTCTCATCCTCTGCTCCCTCTGCGACGGTAACATAAGGTCAGCAACCTTACCCTTGTACCGTGGATCAAGGAGAGTGGCCAGCCAGTAATGGTCCCTCTCCTTGATCCGAAGAATACGAGGATCCTTCCGCAGACTTTGCAGGATCAGGGAGGCCATGCAGCGTAGGTTAGCTGAGGCATTCGGTCCGGAGTCCTCTGGGTCACTAAGGACGACATGATCCGCAGCCACCTCCTCCCAGCCACGTACAAGTCCACTGGTTTCTTGGGACTGTAAATCATCCCTAAAAGACTGCTGCTGATGATGCTGAGTGCCAGCCTCCACCTCCATGCTGACACAATCCTCCTCCTCCTCCTCCTCTTCCTGTGCGATGGGTGGGACAGAAGGAACACTGTCTGGGTAAAGGGGGCCTTGAGAGGCAAGGAAGTCCTCCTCTTTCTGCCTCTGTTCTGCCTCAAGTGCCCTGTCCATTATTCCACGCAGCGTGTGCTCCAACAGGTGGACAAGAGGTACAGTGTCACTGATGCATGCACTGTCACTGCTCACCATCCTCGTGGCCTCCTCAAATGGTGCCAGGACAGTGCATGCATCCCTGATCATGCCCCACTGGCGTGGAGAAAAAAAAACAAGCTCCCCTGACCCTGTCCTGGTGCCGTAGTTGCACAGGTACTCATTGATGGCCCTCTGCTGCGTGTGCAGCCGCTGCAGCATGGCCAACGTTGAGTTCCACCTGGTGGGCATGTCACATATAAGGCGGTTCTTGGGCAGGTTCAACTCCTTTTGCAGCTCAGCCAGGCGAGCACTGGCATTATAAGATCTGCGGAAATGCACACAGACTTTCCTGGCCTGCCTCAGGACATCCTGTAAGCCCGGGTACCTGCCGAAGAACCGCTGCACCACCAGGTTAAGGACGTGAGCCACACAGGGCACATGGGTCAGTTGTCCCTGTCGGAGGGCAGAGAGGAGGTTGGTGCCATTGTCGCAAACCACCATTCCTGGCTTAAGCTGGCGTGGCGTCAACCACCTCTCGGCCTGGCCCTGCAGAGCAGACAGGACCTCTGCCCCAGTGTGGCTTCTGTCCCCCAAACACACCAGCGCAAGCACGGCATGGCATCTTTTTGCCTGCGTACTTGCGTAGCCCCTTGAACGGCTACGGAGCACCGCTGGTTCAGAGGACAAAGCAGAGGAAGAGGCCATGGAGGAAGAAGAAGAGGAGGGGGTGGAGGAGAGAGGTGTGTCACAACCAGTAGTAGCATTTTGGAGGCGTGGCGGTGGAACAACCTCCAACACTACTGCACCTTGTCCTGCATCCTTCCCAGCTGCCAAAAGAGTGACCCAATGGGCCGTGAAAGAAAGGTAACGTCCCTGTCCATGCCTGCTGGACCATGAGTCAGCGGTAATATGCACCTTACCGCTGACCGCCCTGTCCAGCGAGGCCAAGACATTGCCTTCCACATGCCGGTAGAGAGCCGGAATAGCCTTCCGTGAGAAAAAGTGGCGTTTGGGAACCTGCCACTGAGGAACCGCACATTGCACAAACTCACGGAAGGGGGTCGAGTCTACCAACTGAAAAGGCAGCAGTTGAAGTGCTAGCAATTTAGCCAAGCTAGCATTCAACCGCTGGGCATGTGGATGGCTGGGAGTGAACTTCTTTCGACGGTCCAGCAGCTGGGGCAGGGAAATTTGCCTGCTAGAATCGGACGTCGGTGTACTGCTAGCAGAGTGGCCGCAAGTACTTGGCTGTGACACACCTAATTCTACACCTTCATTCCTCTCAGTGCATGTTTCAGAGAGGACTGAAGTTATAGTGGGGTTGGAGATCCCAGCTGATGCGGTGCAAGGAGAGGTCCGCTTTGTTCTTTGGTGTGGGTCTTTGAGGTAGGCTTGCCAACGAGCTGCATGGCAGGTCAACATATGTCTGGTCAGGCATGTGGTACCCAAGCGGTTGATGTTTTGGCCACGCGATATACGCTTGAGACATATGTTGCAAACAGCAGCTGTGCGATCTGATGCACTAGCCTCAAAAAAGGCCCACACCAAAGAACTTTTTGAATGACGGGCAGAGGCAGCGCCCTGCACAGGCGGAGCTCTGCGGTGTGATTCCGTCGGTGTACTGCCCTTACGCTGGCCACCAAAGGGCATCCTGCCTCGTTGGAGATGTGCCTCCTCCTCATCCTCCTCCTCCTCCTCTCTCCTATTAGGCACCCACGTGGAGTCAGTGACCTCATCATCCCCTCCCTCCTCATCACTGGAGCCAATCTGGCAGTATGCTGCAGCTGCTGGAACATGACTGCCAGATTGGTGTCCTTCTTGAGCATCCCCTCTGTCTGCTCTCACGCTACTGCCTTCCTCTAGCTGGGTTTCATCATCAGACCCTTCGAAACGCTGGGCATCCTCCTGGAGCATGTACCCAACACTGTGCTCAAACAGTTCGGGGGACTCCTCAGGAGGAGGACATGGTGGGTCTAGGGAAGGAGTGACTGATGATGAGTCTGACATTGATACCAGGGAAGAGGACGCTTTGGCAGCTGCTTTGCCAGTACCCTGAGCCTGGGTGAGAGAGGATGAGGAGGAGGAGGAGGGCTTGGTCATCCACTCTACCAAGTCTTCGGCATGATGTGGCTCAACATGTCCAGCTGCCGAAAAGAAGGACAAGCGTGTCCCATGGCCATGTGCTGATGACAATGCACCGCGTCCACGACCAGCACTGTTGCCCCCAGACACAAAGCCTGCTTGCCCTCTTTTATTGCCTCCTGACTGTCTGCCTCTCCTTGTTTGCCTTCCAGACATTCTAATGGATGGCCTGCAGGGAGATGGGAAAAAAGCAATAAGGGCTACCTTCAGGTGTCCTTCTCTGTCCCTTTACTTAAGGATTTCTAAATATGGTTGAGGATGATTGCTTTCGCACAGAATAGCACAATGACAATTTCCCTGACTGTCCAAAAAACAAGGATTTCAAAGATGGTTGATGAGGAATGCTTTAGCACAGTATAGCACAATGAGAATTTCCCTCACTGTCCTTCCCTGTCCCTACAAACAAGGTTTAGCACAGTAAAACACACTGACACTCTCCCTACCTATAGTTTTCTGTCCCTATAAAAAAAGTTTTTTTAAAGATGGTTGATGATGAATGCTTTAGCACAGTATAGCACAATGAGAATTTCCCTCACTGTCCTTCCCTGTCCCTACAAACAAGGTTTAGCACAGTAAAACACACTGACACTCTCCCTACCTATAGTTTTCTGTCCCTATAAAAAATGTTTTTTTAAAGATGGTTGATGATGAATGCTTTAGCACAGTATAGCACAATGAGAATTTCCCTCACTGTCCTTCCCTGTCCCTACAAACAAGGTTTAGCACAGTAAAACACACTGACACTCTCCCTACCTATAGTTTTCTGTCCCTATAAAAAATGTTTTTTTAAAGATGGTTGATGATGAATGCTTTAGCACAGTATAGCACAATGAGAATTTCCCTCACTGTCCTTTCCTGTCCCTACAAACAAGGTTTAGCACAGTAAAACACACTGACACTCTCCCTACCTATAGTTTTCTGTCCCTATAAAAACATTTTTTAAAGATGGTTGATGATGAATGCTTTAGCACAGTATAGCACAATGAGAATTTCCCTCACTGTCCTTCCCTGTCCCTACAAACAAGGTTTAGCACAGTAAAACACACTGACACTCTCCCTACCTATAGTTTTCTGTCCCTATAAAAAATTTTTTTTTAAAGATGGTTGATGAGGAATGCTTTAGCACAGTATAGCACAATGAGAATTTCCCTCACTGGCCTTCCCTGTCCCTACAAACAAGGTTTAGCACAGTAAAACACACTGACACTCTCCCTACCTATAGTTTTCTGTCCCTATAAAAAAGGTTTTTTAAAGATGGTTGATGATGAATGCTTTAGCACAGTATAGCACAATGAGAATTTCCCTCACTGTCCTTCCCTGTCCCTACAAACAAGGTTTAGCACAGTAAAACACACTGACACTCTCCCTACCTATAGTTTTCTGTCCCTATAAAAAAAGTTTTTTTAAAGATGGTTGATGATGAATGCTTTAGCACAGTATAGCACAATGAGAATTTCCCTCACTGTCCTTCCCTGTCCCTACAAACAAGGTTTAGCACAGTAAAACACACTGACACTCTCCCTACCTATAGTTTTCTGTCCCTATAAAAAAAGTTTTTTTAAAGATGGTTGATGATGAATGCTTTAGCACAGTATAGCACAATGAGAATTTCCCTCACTGTCCTTCCCTGTCCCTACAAACAAGGTTTAGCACAGTAAAACACACTGACACTCTCCCTACCTATAGTTTTCTGTCCCTACAAAAAATGTTTTTTTAAAGATGGTTGATGATGAATGCTTTAGCACAGTATAGCACAATGAGAATTTCCCTCACTGTCCTTCCCTGTCCCTACAAACAAGGTTTAGCACAGTAAAACACACTGACACTCTCCCTACCTATAGTTTTCTGTCCCTATAAAAAATGTTTTTTTAAAGATGGTTGATGATGAATGCTTTAGCACAGTATAGCACAATGAGAATTTCCCTCACTGTCCTTCCCTGTCCCTACAAACAAGGTTTAGCACAGTAAAACACACTGACACTCTCCCTACCTATAGTTTTCTGTCCCTATAAATTTTTTTTTTTAAAGATGGTTGATGAGGAATGCTTTAGCACAGTATAGCACAATGAGAATTTCCCTCACTGGCCTTCCCTGTCCCTACAAACAAGGTTTAGCACAGTAAAACACACTGACACTCTCCCTACCTATAGTTTTCTGTCCCTATATTTTTTTTTTTTAAAGATGGTTGATGATGAATGCTTTAGCACAGTATAGCACAATGAGAATTTCCCTCACTGTCCTTCCCTGTCCCTACAAACAAGGTTTAGCACAGTAAAACACACTGACACTCTCCCTACCTATAGTTTTCTGTCCCTATAAAAAAAGTTTTTTTAAAGATGGTTGATGATGAATGCTTTAGCACAGTATAGCACAATGAGAATTTCCCTCACTGTCCTTCCCTGTCCCTACAAACAAGGTTTAGCACAGTAAAACACACTGACACTCTCCCTACCTATAGTTTTCTGTCCCTATAAAAAATGTTTTTTTAAAGATGGTTGATGATGAATGCTTTAGCACAGTATAGCACAATGAGAATTTCCCTCACTGTCCTTCCCTGTCCCTACAAACAAGGATTAGCACAGTAAAACACACTGACACTCTCCCTACCTATAGTTTTCTGTCCCTATAAAAAATGTTTTTTTAAAGATGGTTGATGATGAATGCATTAGCACAGTATAGCACAATGAGAATTTCCCTCACTGTCCTTCCCTGTCCCTACAAACAAGGATTAGCACAGTAAAACACACTGACACTCTCCCTACCTATAGTTTTCTGTCCCTATAAAAAATGTTTTTTTAAAGATGGTTGATGATGAATGCTTTAGCACAGTATAGCACAATGAGAATTTCCCTCACTGTCCTTCCCTGTCCCTACAAACAAGGTTTAGCACAGTAAAACAGACTGACACTCTCCCTACCTATCCTTCTCTTTCCCTAAACTAAAGGAATCCAGGTTAAGCAAGAAAAAAAAATGTCACTGTCCCTGCCTATGCTTCTCTTTCCCTGCTCCGGAACACACTACACTAGGCCGCCGTGCTGGCGGCCTTTTATAGTGTGGGGCGTGTACTAAACACCCTCAGCAATAATTGGCCACAGGCATCCTGCCTGTGGCCAATCATTGCTCTCCTCGCTGCCGGCGCTGTGATTGGCCAAGCATGCGGGGTCACAGTGCATGCTTGGCCAATCACAGCGCCTGGATGACACTGCGATGGCGTAGTGCATTGTGGGTCGCGAATTAGGCGCGAACGGCCCAAATCGTTCGTTGTTCGGCGAACGATCGAACAGCCGATGTTCGAGTCGAACGTATGTTCGACTCGAACACCGAGCTCATCCCTAATCCCCATATTATACATCCATCATCACTATCCTTATCCCCATATTATACACCCGTCATCATACTCATCCTTGTAAAATACACCCATCATCATCCTCATCCTTGTATAATACACCCATCCTCATCCTTGTATAATACACCCATCCTCATCCTTGTATAATACACCCATCCTCATCATTCTATAATACACCCATCCTCATCCTTGTATAATACACCCATCATCACTATCCTCATCCTTGTATAATACACCCATCCTCATCCTTGTATAATACACCCATCCTCATCCTTGTATAATACACCCATAATCATCATCCTCATCCTTGTATAATACACCCATCCTCATCCTTGTATAATACACCCATCCTCATCCTTGTATAATACACCCATCATCGCTATCCTCATCCTTGTATAATACACCCATCATCGCTATCCTCATCCTTGTATAATACACCCATCATCATCCTCATCATCCTTGTATTACACCCGGGTTCAACAAACAGTTGAATTCTAAAATTCTAATCCACAAGCATGGAGCACCAGCCCTGGTTTTATGAGATGATCCTTCTCCTTTAGCCTGGGATCACACTGATTGCGATGCGGGAACCAGTGCGATTCCAGGGCTGGTTCCCGCATCGCATCTTTTCTGCAGGCAGTTCACACTGCCCTCTGCGAACAGCTGCGGGTGTCATTACAATGTTAATGACACCCCCAGATCGGTTCACAGATCGCAGTGTAAACTGTAAACTCGCACAGAAATCACATTGCATAGGTGAGAACAACCATGCAATCCGATTTCAGTGTGGGGGAAAACAAGTCCCTCCCTGCACTTTTGTTCCTGCAAATCTAATGCGAGTTCAGCCAAACAACTGTATGGCTGAACTCGCATCTCACAGACATTGCATGCGATTTGCACAGTAGGTAATAAGAGAAGCCAACATAACAAATGCAGGGAAGTAAAGGGTTAACCTCTGTCCTCGCCTGATAACAGAACATTCACTGCACATTCAGGCTCAGCCTTATTTACTGCTGGGACAGTGAGATAGCAGCACTCAGACAGCAACCTGTCACAGGGGAAGATCGATATCTCTCTCTCTCTCCTGCAAAAAAATAGACTTTGCCTGAGTGTGCAGTGAGCTGTTATCACGAGTAGGGATGAGCTTCGAGTTCGAGTCGAACTCATGTTCGACTCGAACATTGCCTGTTCGCCGAACAACGAACAATTTGGGGTGTTCGCGGCAAGTTCGAAAAGTCTATGGGAGAAATCTAAAGTGCTAATTATAAAGGCTTATATGCAAGTTATTGTCCTAAAAAGTGTTTGGGGACCCGGGTCCTGCCCCAGGGGACATGTATCAATGCAAAAAAAAGTTTTAAAAACGGCCGTTTTTTTAGGAGCAGTGATTTTAATAATGCTTAAAGTGAAACAATAAAAGTGAAATATTCCTTTAAATTTCGTACCTGGGGGGTGTGTATGATATGCATGTAAAGTCGCGCATGTTTCCCGTGCTTAGAACTGTCCCTGCACAAAGTGTAATTTTTGAAGGAAAAAAAGTCATTTAAAACTCACTCGCGGCTATTAATGAATTGTCGGCTTTTATCAATACATAGAAAAGTCATTGATAAAAAAAAAAAAAAGCGTGGGGGTTCCCCCAAATTCAATTACCAGGCCCTTCAGGTCTGGAATGGATATTAAGGGGAACCCCACCGCAAATTTTTTAAAAAATGGCGTGCGGTTCCCCCTAAATATCCATACCAGGCCCTTCAGATCTGGCATGGATTTTAAGGGGAACTCCACCCCAAATTTAAAAAAAAATGGCGTGGAGTCCCCCCAAAAATCCATACCAGACCCTTATCTGAGCACGCAACCTGGCCGGCCGCAGGGGAAGAGGGGGGGACGAGAGAGCGCCCCCCTCCCTCCTGAACCGTACCAGGCCACATGCCCTCAACATGGGGAGGATGTCCCCATGTTGATGGGGACAAGGGCCTCATCCCCATAACCCTTGCCCGGTGGTTGTGGGGGTCTGCGGGCGGGGGGCTTATCGAAATCTGGAAGACCCCTTTAACAAAGGGGACCCCCAGATCCCGCCCCCCCCTATGTGAATTGGTAAGGGGTACATTGTACCCCTACCATTTCACGAAGAAAGTGTCAAAAAATTTAAATAAAAACACACAAACACCTTGGAAAAGTCCTTTATTAAAAAATAAAAAAATAATTAAAAAAACAAAACATTCCAGCGATTAAATCCAGTGTCCCGCGGCGATCCCGATGTCCAGCTCTGTCCGTCATTGGTTGTGCCTGAGCGGACCTGATGGGGAACTTCCTCCGCAGTGTTTTAAATGTATAGACCCGCCCCTTCTAAAGTTCCCCATCAGGTCCGCTCAGCGGACCAGATGCGGAACGCGAGAAGGGGCGGGTCTATTCATGTATTACACAGCGAACGAAGTTCCCCATCAGGTCCGCCCCCTCGGTATGTCCGACCCCGCCTACGTCATTGGCCTGAGTGGGGAACTTCCTTCACTGTGTAATTTAAATTTACACAGTGAAGGAAGTTTCCCGCTCAGGCCAATGACGTAGGTGGGGTCTGACATACCGAGGGGGCGGACCTGATGGGGAAGTTCGTTCGCTGTGTAATACATGAATAGACCCGCCCCTTCTCGCGTTCCGCATCTGGTCCGCTGAGCGGACCTGATGGGGAACTTTAGAAGGGGCGGGTCTATACATTTAAAACACTGCGGAGGTAGTTCCCCATCAGGTCCGCTCAGGCACAACCAATGACGGACATCGCTGGACATCGGAATCGCCGTGGGACACTGGAATTTATCGCTGGAATATTATTTTTTTATTATTATTTTTTTATTTTTTAATAAAGGACTTTTCCAAGGTGTTTGTGTGTTTTTATTTACTTTTTTTACACTTTCTTCGTGAAATGGTAGGGGTACATTGTACCCCTTACCAATTCACATAGGGGGGGGCGGGATCTGGGGGTCCCCTTTGTTAAAGGGGTCTTCCAGATTCCGATAAGCCCCCTGCCCGCAGACCCCCACAACCACCGGGCAAGGGTTGTGGGGTTGAGGCCCATGTTGAGGGCATGTGGCCTGGTACGGTTCAGGAGGGAAGGGGGGCCACTCTCTCATCCCCCCCTCTTCCCCTGCGGCTCGGATAAGGGTCTGGTATGGATTTTTGGGGGGACTCCACGCCATTTTTTTTTAAATTTGGGGTGGAGTTCCCCTTAAAATTCATGCCAGATCTGAAGGGCCTGGCATGGATATTTAGGGGGAACCGCACGCCATTTTTTTTTTTAAATAGGGTTCTAAAGTTCACACGAACATTCTGTCTGTTCGCAGGTTCTGGTGCAAACCGAACAGGGGGATGTTCGGCTCATCCCTGATCACTAATGAGTGAAACATTTACTTCCCTGCAGCTCGTCCCTCAGTCCCTGCATATACAAAGCTGCTTCCCCTTCTCCCCCTCATTGGGGCTTACCTCTGCCGTTATGGAGCCGTGCCAGGTCTCAGTCCGTCATTGGTGTCCACTTCACACTCCACTGCCTGTCCCATCAAATGCATGGAGGAGTCCGCTCCTCATACCTCCGGTTTTATCTCTCTCGGGCACAATGAGAGAGAGAAAACAGGAAGTGACATCATGATCCAACTCAGATGTCAATCAAACTGCCCAGCCGTAGTAATAGATACTACGAGCGGCAGGCAGAAGCTGTGGCGCATCGGAAGGGTCAAAAGCCTGCAAATGAAGCGCCGCGTCTGCAATCTCGTGATTGCATTGCCGTGGCGCTTCCCACAATGCATGTGGCCGGCGCCACATAGTGTAGTGAGTAAAAGGACATTTTTTCGAAAAAAAAATATTCTTAAAGGGCCTGTTTTTTTTATTTTTATTTGTATTTATTTATTTATTTTGGTGACTACAGGGGGGGGGGGCGCCCCCTATAGACGGGCCGCCACTGCACACAGTCATCTTACCCTAAAAACAAAACTGCTGGAGGCCCAAGGGAGGATGACCCACCCCGGAGGGCGTGGGAGTCCTTAAACCAGGCTACAGGGCAACGGGCAAAAGTCTATCAAAAAAGTTTAAAGTGGGTTTAAGGATAATGACTAGCAATAAGCCAATATGGCCTATATAGTCAAAAAGATAACAGATAATTGATAGTAATATACCTAGTAATCCTACGAAAAGGGCTAGGTTTGGTCGGAAAGACTTCAAGAAAGATCCCAAAAGGGGGTCTTTCTCCTCTCCCCTCTCTCTCTCCTCCCCCTCTCTCTCCTCTCCCCTCTCTCTCTCTCTCCTCCCTCTCTCTCCTCTCTTCCTCCTCCTTTTCTCTCCTCTCCCGCTCTCCTCCCTCTCTCTCCCCTGTCAGTTGCCAGTCAGCCCCAGCACTGGGATCATAGGATGTGTGTAGAGGCTGCACATGGGAGATTATGCCTGGTCCTGCATCCTCTAAAGTGTGTCCCTAAAACACATGATTAGCTCATGCTTAAATAAATAATTTCTGTATTCACGTTTACTGTCATTGACCATAGTCATAACCATTGGTTGTGTCCACAGCAGGCAAGGGGCATAGGTTAAGGAAAATAGATGATGGATCTATGGCCAAGGAAAAGTGAAATTTAGGCATAACAGTGAGCTGTCTAGTAAGTGACGATCACTATATGGAGTAAGGATGAGCTCCGGCGTGTTTGCATAGTACATGTGCAGAGCCCGCCAGAAAGTCGGCACCGCACTCCCTCTGATGCAACGGAAACCTGCGTTACACCAGAGGGGGGCGGGGTCACCCGCACGTCACTGGGGAAGCCCGGGTTTCCCCTTGCGTCAGAGGGGGACTCGGTCACGTGACAGGTGGCCCCGTCCTCAGCTACATAAGAGACCTGTCAGGCTGCCGGGATTCCTGGGGTGTCTCCGGTGGGGACAGGATGCTTGCTGTTCCTCGCTGCGCTGGACATCATCGTTGGAGTCTGGGCTTGGAGAGGAGAGATCATCCATCGCTGGACCCTGGAGAGGAGAGATCATCCATTGCAGGATACCGAGAGTGGATTACCACCGCTGGAATTTATTGTATTTTTTTTAATAAAGGACTTTTCCCAACGGTGTCTGTGTGTTTTTTTACAATTCTTTACACTTTCTTTGTGAAATGGTAGGGGTACAATGTACCCCTTACCAATTCACATAGGGGGGGGGCGGGATCTGGGGGTCCCGGGCAAGGGTTGTGGGGATGAGGCCCTTGTCCCCATGAACATGGGGACATAGTGCTTTGAGGGGTCACAGACCCCCAAAGCATCCTCCCCATATTGAGGGCATGTGGCTTGGTACGGTTCATGGGGGGGGCGCTCTCTCGTCCCCCCCTCTTTTCCTGCGGCCTGCCAGGTTGCATGCTTGGATAAAGGGTCTGGTATGGATTTTTGGGGGGAACTCCACGCCATTTTTTTTTTAATTTGGCGTGGAGTTCCCCTTAAAATCCATACCAGACCTGAAGGGCCTGGTAGACCTTTTTAAATTTGATGCAAGGTTCCCCTTAATATCCATACCAGACCTGAAGGGCCTGGTAATTGAATTCAGGGGGACCCCCACAAATTTTTTATTTATTTTTTTATCAATGAGTTTTGTCTGTATTGCCGGGAGCCGACAATTCATTATAGCCGCGAGTGCTTTTAAATGACTTTTTTTCCTTCAGAAATGACACTTTGTGCAGGGACAGTTCTAAGCACGGGAAACAAGCGCTACTTTACAGGCATACTATACACACCCCCCAGGTACGAAATTCAAAGGAATATTTCACTTTTATTGTTTCACTTTAAGCATTATTAAAATCACTGCTCACGGAAAAACGGCCGTTTTAACCACTTAACCACTGCCTGTCGACAAATAACGTTGACAGGGTGGTTGCTTAACTCTGGGAGGACGTTATATAACGTCCTCCCAGAATCGCGCTCCCGCGCGCCCCCTGGGGCGCGCACACGGGAGTCTCCGTGACCGCCGGGTCCAGAAGACCCGGCGCATCACGAATCACGGTAAATCGCTGCTGATAGCGGCCGTTTACCACGTGCTCGCTCCGTGAAATGATGGAGCGATCACTTCTAAACAGACCGGTGTCATGTGATGACGCCGGTTCCTCTCTCCCCTCTCTGTACCGATCGGTACAGTGTGAGAGGAGAGGGGAGGGAGCGGATCACGTCTGCTCCCTCCACCATGTCAGATCATGTCAGCTGTGGGCTGGATCTGTGACAATTGCAGTCACAGATCCAGCCATCCATCCATCCCTGCTCAGCCATCCCTGTGCAATACTCTGCAATACCCCTGTGCAATACTCTGCAATACGCCCTGTGCAATACTCTGCAATACCCTGTGCAATATTCTGCAATACCCTGCCCATACTGTGCAATACTGTGCAATACCCTGCCATACTGTGCAATACTCTGCCATACTCCGCAATACCCTGCAATACTCCTCAATACTCCGCAATACTCCTAAATACCCTGCAATACTCCACAATACCCTGCAATACTCTGCAATACCCTGCAATACCCTGCAATACCCCGCAATACCCTGCAATACTCTGCAATACTCTGCAATACCCGGCAATACTCCGCAATACCCGGCAATACTCCGCAATACCCGGCAATACTCTGCAATAACCACTTCCCGCCCGCCGGCCGTCATATGACGTCCTTGACTTTGTGCGGGGATATCTGAATGATGGGTGCAGCTACAGGCATCATTCAGATATTAGCTTTTTCAGCCGGCGATTCCCTACACCATAAGAACAATCATAGTGGCTGTTCCGCCGCTTGATCATTCTTATGGGAGGCGAGAGGGGATGCCCCCCCTCCCGCTGCCCTCCGGTGCTTCTACCGACTCACCGGTACGATCAAAGCCAAGATTTTTTATTTTTATTTTTTTTCAGGCTTCCCAGCCTAGAGGTGAGATGTGGGGTCTTATTGACCCCATATCTCACTGTAAAGAGGACCTGTCATGCCATATTCCTATTACAAGGGATGTTTACGTTCCTTGTAATAGGAATAAAAGTGATCAAAAAAAATTTAGGGGCGGAAAAACATGTCAAACTAAAATAAATAAAGTAAAATGAACAATAAAATATATATATTTTTTTAAAGTGCCCCTGTCCCCGCGAGCTCGCATACAGAAGCGAACGCATACGTAAGTCCCGCCCACATCTGAAAACGGTGTTCAAACCACACATGTGAGGTATGTCTGCGAACGTTAGAGCGAGAGCAATCATTTTGGCCCTAGACCTCCTCTGTAACTCAAAACATGTAACCAGTAAAAATATTTAAAGCGTCGCCTATGGGGATTTTTAAGTAGCGAAGTTTGGCGCCATTCCACGAGCGTGTGCAATTTTGAAGGGTGACATGTTAGGTATCTATTTACTCGGCATAACTTCATCTTTCACATTATGCAAAAACATTGGGCTAACTTTACTGTTTTTTTTTTTAACCACAAAACTGTTTTTTTTCCGTAAAAAACGCGTTAAAAAATTGTTGCGCAAATATCGTGCGAGATAAAAAGTTGCAATGATCACCATTATATTCTCTAAGGTCTTTGCTAAAAAAACATATATAATGTTTTGGGGTTCTATGTAATTTTCGTGCAAATAAATGATGATTTTTACATGTAGGAGAGAAATGTCAGAATTGGCCTGGGTGCTCCAGAACGCCTGAAGGTGCTCCCTGCATGTCGGGCCCCTGTATGTGGCCACGCTGTGTAAAAGTCTCACACATGTGGTATCGCCATACTCGGGAGTAATAGCAGAATGTGTTTTGGGGTGTAATTTGTGGTATGCATATGCTGTGTGTGAGAAATAACCTGCTAATATGACAATTTTGTGAAAAAAATAAAAAATAAAAAATCTTGATTTTGCAAATAATTGTGGGAAAAAATTACATCTTCAAAAAACTCACAATGCCTCTTTCTAAATACCTTGGAATGTCTTCTTTCCAAAAAGTGGTCATTTGGGGGGTATTTGTACTTTTCTCGCATGTTAGGGTCTCAAGAAATGAGATAGGCCGTCAGTACTTCAGGTGTGATCAATTTTCAGATATTGGCACCATAGCTTGTGGACTCTATAACTTTCACAAAGACCAAATAATATGCACCAATTTGTACTTATTTTTACCAAAGATATGTAGCAGTATAAATTTTGCCCAAAATTTATGAAGAAAAAATAAAAATTTGCTAAATTTTATAACAGAAACGAAAAAAAAAACATTTTTTTTACAGAATTTTCAGTCTTTTTTCTCTTATAGCGCAAAAAAGAAAAAACCCAATGGTGATTAAATACCACCAAAAGTAAGCTCTGTTTGTGTGAAAAAAAGGACAAAAATTTCATATGGGTACAATGTTGTATGACTGAGTAATTGTCATTCAAAATGTGAGAGCACCGAAAGCTGAAAATTGGTCTGGTTATTAAGGGGGTTTAAGTGCCCAGTGGTCAAGTGGTTAAAAACCTTTTTTTGCATTGATACATGTCCCCTGGGGCAGGACCCGGGTCCCCAAACACTTTTTATGAGAATAACTTGCATATAAGTAGTGATGAGCCGAACACCCCCGGGTTCGGTTCGCACCAGAACCCGCGAACGGACCGAAAGTTCGTACGAACATTAGAACCCTATTAAATACAATGGATGCGAACTTTCGAATTCTAAAGTGCTAATTATAACAACTATTATGCATGTTATTGTCCTAAAAAGGGTTTGGGAACCCGGGTTGTGCACCAGGGGACATGTATCAATGCAAAAAGAAGTTTTAAAAACGGTCGTTTTTCGGGAGCAGTCATTTTAATGATGCATAAAGTGAAAAAAAAAAAGTCAAATATTCCTTTAAATATCGTACCTGGGGGGTGTCTAAAGTATGCCTGTGAAGTGCCACGTGTTTCCCGTGTTTAGAACTGTCCCTGCACAAAATGACACTTCTAAAGGAAAAAAAAGCCATTTAAAACTGCTTGCGGCTTTAATGTAATGTCTGGTCCCGGTAATATGGATGAAAATCTTTAAGAAAAATGGCATAGCTACCCCATGACCCCCCCCCCCCTACCCCAGCCCATTACCAGCCCCTTTGGATCTTGTATGGATATTAAGGGGAACCCCGCACATAAAATAAAAAAGGCCCTATATACTCTGAACAGCCGTATACAGGCGGTGCATACAAGACAGGGACTGTAGGTTTGTTCTTATGTAGAATCTGTTTGTAATTTTGAACAGGTACATTGTTGAAGTGTAGCTCCAGCCCAAAAATCTATTTTTAAACTTTTTGGAAAACATAGGTAAGGGTTATCACCCCTGTAACATTTGTTTTGCTGTCTGTGCCCCTGTTCAGAACATTTCACCTCACTTTCCGTCCCAATGACAACTGTTTTTGAAATGTGGTGTTTTTCTTGAAACAAGGATTGCTGATAAAGCATCAGTACAGAGGAGACACCTTTCTCCCATATTTATTCTTACAGGAGAGAATTTTCCTTCCTAGTGGTAGATTTCCTCTCACTTCCTGTTGTCTTCTTGCGTTTGCAAGTAGGAGTCGTTTGTAAGTTGGATGTTTGAAAGTAGGGACCTGCCGTATATACTCTGCAGAAATAGGCCCCTTAGTTGTTGGTGTTGGCACAACACTGTAAGCACTCACAGTTACTCTTGGTTGGTGCTGGAACGCCCTGCTGTCAACTATTATATCAGGAATTTTAATTACATATAATTGTTGAACAGTGGTAGTAAAAATTGGGCCTTTGATGGTGGTGCTGGTGCCACAACACTGTAAGCCCTGACAGTTACTCTTGGTGGGTGCAGCAATGGGCCCTGCTGTGAATTATTAGATCAAGAATTGTAATTACATGCCCCTTTTGAACAGGGGCTGAAAAATTGGGCCTTTCGTGGTGGTGGTGGTGGTGGCGTTGCCACAACACTGTAAGCCCTCAGAGTTACTCTTGGTGGGTGCAGCAATGGGCCCTGCTGTGAATTATTAGATCAAGAATTGTAATTACATGCCCCTTTTGAACAGGGGCTGAAAAATTGGGCCTTTCGTGGTGGTGGTGGTGGTGGCGTTGCCACAACACTGTAAGCCCTCAGAGTTACTCTTGGTGGGTGCAGCAATGGGTCCTGCTGTGAATTATTAGATCAAGAATTGTAATTGCATGCCCCTGTTGAACAGGGGCTGAAAAATTGGGCCTTAGGCACTGGTGGCACAACACTACAACCCCTCACAGATACTGTACTTGGAGCACAGCAATGAGCCCTGTTGCAAAGTATTGCTTCAAAAATTGTAATGACACGCCCCTGTTAAACAGGGGCTGAAAAATTGGGCCTTAGGCACTGGTGCCACAACACTCCAACCCCTCACAGATACTGTACTTGGAGCACAGCAATGAGCCCTATGGCAAATTATTGCTAAAAAAATTGTAATTACACGCCCCTGTAAAACAGGGGCTGAAAAATTGGGCCTTAGCCACTGGTGGCGGCACCCATAAACAAAAATGATCTTCCAAGCTATAATCATCAATCGTATCATTGAGGACTCGGAGGAGGAGGATAGCCAGTCAACATAACAGCACAGGCACTCAGCATCAGCATCAGTCTTGAAGGGATGTGACATGTTAAAATCAATTAGTCTGTTATATCAGCATCAGGTGTGTGGTAGCTGGTGGTGATCCAAGACTGGTTCATCTTGATGAAAGTCAGTCGATCAACCGAGTCGGTGGACAGGCGCACCCTGTGATCCGTGACAAATCCTCCAGCAGCACTGAATGTGCGTTCCGAAAGAACGCTGGATGCAGGACAGGCCAGTAGCTCAATTGCATACTGTGCAAGCTCTGGCCAGTGATCCATCCTCAAGACCCAGTAAGCCAGAGGATTTTCGGTGGGGAAGGTGTCCAAGTCTGACCTTGCCCCTAGATATTCCTGCACCATGTTTATCAGACGCTGGCGATGGTTGCTGGAACCGATCATACTTTGGGGCTGCGGACTAAAGAATTGTCTGAACGCATCGGTCAGACGGCCACCTTCCCCACCGCTCCTTCTTTGACTGGCCGAAGCCTCAGCAACTCGTTGTCCAGGACCAGGAGTTTGTAACCTCCCAGTCTCTGGGAACGCGTTGCACAGACCTTTCTGCAAGGCCTCCCGGAGTTGTCTCATTCTCTGCTCCCTCTGCGACGGTAACATAAGGTCCGCAACCTTACCCTTGTACCGTGGATCAAGGAGAGTGGCCAGCCAGTAATGGTCCCTCTCCTTGATCCGAAGAATACGAGGATCCTTCCGCAGACTTTGCAGGATCAGGGAGGCCATGCAGCGTAGGTTTGCTGAGGCATTCGCTCCGGAGTCCTCTGGGTCACTAAGGACGACATGATCCGCAGCCACCTCCTCCCAGCCACGTACAAGTCCATTGGTTTCTTGGGACTGTAAATCATCCCTAAAAGACTGCTGCTGATGATGCTGAGTGCCAGCCTCCACCTCCATGCTGACACAATCCTCCTCCTCCTCCTCTTCCTGTGCGATGGGTGGGACAGAAGGAACACTGTCTGGGTAAAGGGGGCCTTGAGAGGCAAGGAAGTCCTCCTCTTCCTGCCTCTGTTCTGCCTCAAGTGCCCTGTCCATTATTCCACGCAGCGTGTGCTCCAACAGGTGGACAAGAGGTACAGTGTCACTGATGCATGCACTGTCACTGCTCACCATCCTCGTGGCCTCCTCAAATGGTGCCAGGACAGTGCATGCATCCCTGATTATGCCCCACTGGCGTGGAGAAAAAAACCCAAGCTCCCCTGACCCTGTCCTGGTGCCGTAGTCGCACAGGTACTCATTGATGGCCCTCTGCTGCGTGTGCAGCCGCTGCAGCATGGCCAACGTTGAGCTCCACCTGGTGGGCATGTCACATATAAGGCGGTTCTTGGGCAGGTTCAACTCCTTTTGCAGCTCAGCCAGGCGAGCACTGGCATTATAAGATCTGCGGAAATGCACACAGACTTTCCTGGCCTGCCTCAGGACATCCTGTAAGCCCGGGTACCTGCCCAAGAACCGCTGCACCACCAGGTTAAGGACGTGAGCCACACAGGGCACATGGGTCAGTTGTCCCTGTCGGAGGGCGGAGAGGAGGTTGGTGCCATTGTCGCAAACCACCATTCCTGGCTTAAGCTGGCGTGGCGTCAACCACCTCTCGGCCTGGCCCTGCAGAGCAGACAGGACCTCTGCCCCAGTGTGGCTTCTGTCCCCCAAACACACCAGCGCAAGCACGGCATGGCATCTTTTTGCCTGCGTACTTGCGTAGCCCCTTGAACGGCTACGGAGCACCGCTGGTTCAGAGGACAAACCACAGGAAGAGGCCATGGAGGAAGAAGAAGAGGAGGGGGTGGAGGAGAGAGGTGTGTCACAACCAGTAGTAGCATTTTGGAGGCGTGGCGGTGGAACAACCTCCAACACTACTGCACCTTGTCCTGCATCCTTCCCAGCTGCCAAAAGAGTGACCCAATGGGCCGTGAAAGAAAGGTAACGTCCCTGTCCATGCCTGCTGGACCATGAGTCAGCGGTAATATGCACCTTACCGCTGACCGCCCTGTCCAGCGAGGCCAAGACATTGCCTTCCACATGCCGGTAGAGAGCCGGAATAGCCTTCCGTGAGAAAAAGTGGCGTTTGGGAACCTGCCACTGAGGAACCGCACATTGCACAAACTCACGGAAGGGGGCCGAGTCTACCAACTGAAAAGGCAGCAGTTGAAGCGCTAGCAATTTAGCCAAGCTAGCATTCAACCGCTGGGCATGTGGATGGCTGGGAGTGAACTTCTTTCGACGGTCCAGCAGCTGGGGCAGGGAAATTTGCCTGCTAGAATCGGACGTCGGTGTACTGCTAGCAGAGTGGCCGCAAGTACTTGGCTGTGACACACCTAATTCTACACCTTCATTCCTCTCAGTGCATGTTTCAGAGAGGACTGAAGTTATAGTGGGGTTGGAGATCCCAGCTGATGCGGTGCAAGGAGAGGTCCGCTTTGTTCTTTGGTGTGGGTCTTTGAGGTAGGCTTGCCAACGAGCTGCATGGCAGGTCAACATATGTCTGGTCAGGCATGTGGTACCCAAGCGGCTGATGTTTTGGCCACGCGATATACGCTTGAGACATATGTTGCAAACAGCAGCTGTGCGATCTGATGCACTAGCCTCAAAAAAGGCCCACACCAAAGAACTTTTTGAATGACGGGCAGAGGCAGCGCCCTGCACAGGCGGAGCTCTGCGGTGTGATTCCGTCGGTGTACTGCCCTTACGCTGGCCACCAAAGGGCATCCTGCCTCGTTGGAGATGTGCCTCCTCCTCATCCTCCTCCTCCTCCTCTCTCCTATTAGGCACCCACGTGGAGTCAGTGACCTCATCATCCCCTCCCTCCTCATCACTGGAGCCAATCTGGCAGTATGCTGCAGCTGCTGGAACATGACTGCCAGATTGGTGTCCTTCTTGAGCATCCCCTCTGTCTGCTCTCACGCTACTGCCTTCCTGTAGCTGGGTTTCATCATCAGACCCTTCGAAACGCTGGGCATCCTCCTGGAGCATGTACCCAACACTGTGCTCAAACAGTTCGGGGGACTCCTCAGGAGGAGGACATGGTGGGTCTAGGGAAGGAGTGACTGATGATGAGTCTGACATTGATACCAGGGAAGAGGACACTTTGGCAGCTGCTTTTCCAGTACCCTGAGCCTGGGTGAGAGAGGATGAGGAGGAGGAGGAGGGCTTGGTCATCCACTCTACCAAGTCTTCGGCATGATGTGGCTCAACATGTCCAGCTGCCGAAAAGAAGGACAAGCGTGTCCCATGGCCATGTGCTGATGACAATGCACCGCGTCCACGACCAGCACTGTTGCCCCCAGACACAGAGCCTGCTTGCCCTCTTTTATTGCCTCCTGACTGTCTGCCTCTCCTTGTTTGCCTTCCAGACATTCTAATAGATGGCCTGAAGGGAGATGGGAAAAAAGCAATAAGGGCTACCTTCAGGTGTCCTTCTCTGTCCCTTTACTTAAGGATTTCTAAATATGGTTGAGGATGATTGCTTTTGCACAGAATAGCACAACGACAATTTCCCTGACTGTCCAAAAAAACAAGGATTTCAAAGATGGTTGATGAGGAATGCTTTAGCACACTATAGCACAAGGAGAATTTCCCTCACTGTCCTTCCCTGTCCCTAGAAACAAGGATTATCACAGTGAAAGAAACTGACACTCTTCCTACCTATAGTTTTCTGTCCCTAGAAAAAATGTTTTTTTAAAGCACACTATAGCACAAGGAGAATTTCCCTCACTTTCCTTCCCTGTCCCTAGAAACAAGGATTATCACAGTGAAAGAAACTGACACTCTTCCTACCTATAGTTTTCTGTCCCTAGAAAAAATGTTTTTTTAAAGCACACTATAGCACAAGGAGAATTCCCTCACTGTCCTTTCCTGTCCCTAGAAACAAGGATTCGCACAGTAAAACACACTGACACTCTCCCTACCTATAGTTTTCTGTCCCTAGAAAAAATGTTTTTTTAAAGCACACTATAGCACAAGGAGAATTTCCCTCACTTTCCTTCTTTGTCCCTAGAAACAAGGATTATCACAGTGAAAGAAACTGACACTCTTCCTACCTATAGTTTTCTGTCCCTTGAAAAAATGTTTTTTTAAAGCACACTATAGCACAAGGAGAATTCCCTCACTGTCCTTCCCTGTCCCTAGAAACAAGGATTCGCACAGTAAAACACACTGACACTCTCCCTACCTATAGTTTTCTGTCCCTAGAAAAAATGTTTTTTTAAAGCACACTATAGCACAAGGAGAATTTCCCTCACTTTCCTTCCCTGTCCCTAGAAACAAGGATTATCACAGTGAAAGAAACTGACACTCTTCCTACTGTGAGGGGGCTAGCTCGGCAGCGGGTATGTGTGACCCCCGGGATGGGCTCCCCACCCAAAAACAGGCCCAGCAGACGGAGGTTGTGGTTTTCAAAATCAAAAAAGGTGCGGTTTATTTTCTATTTACAGTGACAAAAACACAGCAAGGCAAAAAAAACAAACACAAAATAAATCCTGGTCAACTTGACCTCTGACTAAACTTACAGGTTTCCTAACTAACGACTGGGATCAGCCTAGTGCTGTCCTAGTCCCTGGTTTTAAATGTCCAAGCAAAATATAGCCACACAGGCTTTCTCTCACCGCACAGGGGTTCACTCTCCCTAGACAGTCCACACAGGTCTGCTTCCAGGCATGAGCTAACATCTAATGAAGCTGGGAGTTCTTATAGAGGCCTAAATGAGCTGACAAGGTTCAGCTGGTCTCCTCATCTCTGTCTGCACGACGCCCAGCCCTCTCCCTAGAGGTATGAGTCATCCATGAGCCCACTAGTCTCAGCTGGGCTTATACAACTCTCCACCGAGCTGTATAAATCGGCGTAAAGCCTGAATCTGGGCGAAATATATCTACCCCCCTGGATGCAACCAGGTGACTTTACCTTCCTGCTGTCACATACCCCCCCCTCTTGTTTTAACCTCGGGGTTGGAACACCAGCAATCAGGCATTCATGTACTCGAGACAAAGCATCCACATTCCCCATTTGAACGCCAGGGCGATGCTTTACTGTGAAGTTGAATTCCTGGAGGGCCAGGAACCACCTATTCACTCTTCTATTTGTTTCCTTGTTTTGAGCCATCCACTTTAACGGAGCGTGATCCGTAACCATGTCAAAGTGCCTACCTAGCAGGTAGTACCGAAGGGAATCTAGAGCCCACTTCACCGCTAAACACTCCTTTTCAACGGTGGCGTAATTTACCTCATGGGACTTCAACTTCCTGCTGAGGTAAATGACTGGGTGCTCTTCCCCGTTCCAGACCTGGGACAATACTGCTCCTAACCCCACATCTGACGCATCACTTTGTACGACAAAGTCTTTAGAGAAGTCGGGTGAGTACAACACTGGCTGGCTACATAAGGCTTGTTTCAAGAATTGGAATGCTGCCTCAGCCTCGGGGGTCCATTTAATCATGACCGACCCTTTCCCCTTCGTCAGGTTGGTTAGGGGCACAGCCTTAGAAGCAAAGTGGGGAATGAATCGCCGATAATACCCAGCGATTCCCAGAAAGGCTCGTACCTGCTTCTTGCTGTTGGGACGTGGCCAACTCTGGATGGCCTCGACTTTGTTGAGTTGGGGTTTTATTACTCCCCTCCCAATGGTGTACCCAAGATATTTGGCCTCCTCCTGCCCAATGGTACACTTCTTGGGGTTAGCCGTAAACCCTGCTTCCCGAACAGAGTCCAGGACTGCTTGCACTTTTGGCAGATGTGAGGCCCAATCTGTGCTATGGACAATTACGTCATCCAGGTAAGCCGCAGCATACTTCCGATGGGGCCTCAGCATCTGGTCCATTTTCCGCTGGAATGTGGCCGGCGCATTCTGTAACCCGAACGGCATTCTTTTATATTGGAACGCCCCGTCTGGGGTTACAAATGCGGTTTTCTCTTTGGCTGACTTGGCCAGGGGGATTTGCCAATACCCTTTTGTGAGGTCAAGAGTCGTCATGTATCGGGCTGTTCCCAGCCGGTCGATCAACTCATCTATACGTGGCATGGGGTAGGTGTCAAATTTTGTAACTTTGTTCAACTGACGAAAATCGTTACAAAATCGCCAGCTCCCATCCGGTTTAGGCACCAACACAATGGGACTAGACCAATCACTTTGGGACTCCTCTATCACCCCTAAGTTCAGCATTTTCTGTACTTCCTCCCGTATTGCCTCCCGTCGGGCCTCTGGGATCCGATAGGGTTTTAACTTCACCCTTTCACCGGGCGGGGTAATAATGTCATGCTCTACCCCAGATGTTTGTCCCGGCAGCTCAGAGAATACCTCCTTGTTGCGAAGCACAAACTCCTTAACCTCCTGTTGTTGGGGTTGTGACAAGGTGGCTGCGATTCCAACCTCAGGAATCACGCAACCAGTTTGAGCTGGTGACCAAGTGTCTGCGACTAGGGACTCTCTATCCCTCCAGGCTTTCAACAGATTAACGTGATAGATCTGTTCGGGCTTTCGCCTTCCTGGTTGTCTGACCTTGTAATTCACTTCGCTCACTTTTTCCATTATCTCGTAGGGGCCTTGCCATTTGGCAAGGAATTTACTTTCAACCGTAGGGACAAGTACCAATATCCTATCCCCCGGGGAAAAGGTACGGGTCTTGGCTCCACGGTTGTACACTCTCTGCTGTGCCAACTGCGCTTGGGCCAAATGTTCCTTCACGATGGGCATTACCTGTGCAATTCGATCTTGCATCAGGGCGACATGCTCAATCACACTCCTGTGGGGAGAACTCTCACTTTCCCAAGTTTCCTTGGCAATATCCAACAGCCCTCTTGGGTGTCTCCCATACAGTAACTCAAAGGGGGAGAATCCCGTAGAGGATTGGGGCACCTCCCTAATAGCAAACATCAAATAAGGAAGTAGACAGTCCCAATCCTTTCCATCCCTATCCACCACTTTCTTCAACATTTGTTTTAGGGTTTTGTTGAATCTTTCAACCAGCCCATCGGTTTGGGGGTGATACACAGATGTACGTAATTGCGTCACTTTGAACAATTTACACAGCTCCTTCATAACCCGGGACATAAAGGGTGTACCTTGGTCCGTAAGCAGTTCTTTACAAATACCCACCCGGCTAAAAACAAGAGATAGCTCTTTGGCTATGGTTTTGGCCGAGGTATTTCTGAGAGGGATCGCTTCTGGATAACGGGTGGCATAGTCCATTATAACCAATATGTACTGGTGCCCCCTAGCGGACTTGATTATAGGACCTACCAAATCCATTGCGATTCTCTCAAACGGGACCTCAATGATGGGTAGAGGGACCAGCGGGCTACGGAAGTGTGGCATCGGGGCCGACCTCTGACACACAGGGCAGGAGGAACAATAATTTTCTATGTCCTTCATCACCCCAGGCCAATAGAATCTCTGTAATACCCTCTCTCGGGTTTTCTCTGTCCCCAGATGACCTCCAAGAATGTGCCCATGGGCCAACTCCAACACCAACTTCCTGTAAGGTTTGGGCACCACCAGCTGCTCAACGGTTTCTTCTGCCCTTTTTGCCACCCGATACAGTAGGTCCTTCTCTACGCTGAAGTATGGGTAAGTGCAGGTATTATCTGGGTTCACTAACTCGCCATCTATTTTCACTACGTTTTCCCGTGCCTTTATTAGGGCGGGGTCTTTCAACTGTTCTGTGGCAAAGTTTTCCCTGTGAACCTCAAGATCAGAAAACTCCACAGACGGTAGGTTTTCGTCTGAGGAGGTGGGCTCCTCTCCAGTTTCTTGAGTCTCCCCTGCCAATACTGACAAGGGAAATTCGGGAGAGTCCTCACCACTCTCAGAGGAGTTCTGGCTATCATATTCCTGGTACATAGGGGCACCAGTGGGGGGCTCATGATCATCCCACAGTTCCCAGAACTTCGGAAAATCCCTTCCCACAATGGCGTCATGCGGTAACTGAGACACTAAGCCCACTGGATGAGAAAGGGTACCTTTGGGGGTCTCGAAACACACTGTAGTCACTGGATACTCTCGGGTGTCCCCATGCACACAAATAACGGCTACCTTGCTATTCCCAGAGACCTCTGTTTTAACTAACTCAGCCTTTATCAGGGTCACAAGGCTACCTGAATCCAGCAATACCACAACATTTCTACCATTAATACACATTTTGCATAAATGTTTCTCAGTTCCCCGAATGGCAGTGCATGCGACTGTCGCACACAGCGACTGACGTCTGCCCGTCAGAAAGTCACACTGCATGGGTTCCTCCAAAACCGGGCAATTTGCTGCAATATGTCCCGCTTGCCGGCAGCGGTAGCAAATGATCCTTCTTGCCGCCTCTTGAGCCGCTGATTTCCCAGGCTGTTCTCGCCAAACTTGGGGTAGAGCTCCCACCCTCTCACTCTCTCCACCCTTACCCCTTGGAATCATCTTATCCGCCCCTGGGGATGGTCTGGTCTTAGGGTGGAAAGTCCGAGTGTCTCTGGAAGAGGCCGTCAGGTTCTCTGTAGCCAAGTATTTCTCCACACGATCCACAAGACCATCGGCCGTCTCTGGGTCTCCATGGCTTACCCACTTTTGGATGGCAGTAGGAAGAGCTCTCAAAAACCGATCCATTACAACACGTTCCACAATCTTTGGTGCGGACAAAGTCTCTGGCTGTAGCCACTTTCTGCTCAGGTGAATGAGATCATACATTTGAGACCTGGGGGGTTTTCCAAGCTGGAAAGTCCAGTTATGCACACGCTGAGCCCGGACAGCCAGGGTGACACCCAGCCTTGCCAATATTTCAGCTTTTAGCATCACATAGTCTTTTGCTTGGTCAGGCTCTAGGTCATAGTAAGCTTTCTGCGATTCACCCGTTAACAGAGGAGCCACCAGTCCAGCCCACTGCTCCTCAGGCCACTTTTCTCTTTCAGCGGTCCTTTCAAATGTGGTCAAAAATACCTCTGGATCATCCTCTCCAGTCATTTTTGTCAATAAACGACTCACCCCAAAGGACGCGGTATTAGTGGGACGGCTTTCCTCACCGGTCTGCGGACGTTGCTGCATTACTGCTTCCATCTGTTGTTGTAGTCTCTGCTCTTGCTTCTGCAACAGGTCTATGAAGCGGGCCTCAGATTGCTGTTGGGCTTGTTGCTGAGCCTCCAGACTCTGTTGTAAAGTTGCAAGGCTCTGTTGATGAGCTTGCTGCTGGGCTGCAAGGCTCCTTTGCAAACCTGCATTTGTCTGCTGTTGATTGGCATTTGCTAGAGCCAGCTGTTTCAGTATCTCCTCCATGCTGGCTTAAAAAAAAACTGCCACTGGTTCTCCACCAACTGTGAGGGGGCTAGCTCGGCAGCGGGTATGTGTGACCCCCGGGATGGGCTCCCCACCCAAAAACAGGCCCAGCAGACGGAGGTTGTGGTTTTCAAAATCAAAAAAGGTGCGGTTTATTTTCTATTTACAGTGACAAAAACACAGCAAGGCAAAAAAAACAAACACAAAATAAATCCTGGTCAACTTGACCTCTGACTAAACTTACAGGTTTCCTAACTAACGACTGGGATCAGCCTAGTGCTGTCCTAGTCCCTGGTTTTAAATGTCCAAGCAAAATATAGCCACACAGGCTTTCTCTCACCGCACAGGGGTTCACTCTCCCTAGACAGTCCACACAGGTCTGCTTCCAGGCATGAGCTAACATCTAATGAAGCTGGGAGTTCTTATAGAGGCCTAAATGAGCTGACAAGGTTCAGCTGGTCTCCTCATCTCTGTCTGCACGACGCCCAGCCCTCTCCCTAGAGGTATGAGTCATCCATGAGCCCACTAGTCTCAGCTGGGCTTATACAACTCTCCACCGAGCTGTATAAATCGGCGTAAAGCCTGAATCTGGGCGAAATATATCTACCCCCCTGGATGCAACCAGGTGACTTTACCTTCCTGCTGTCACACTACCTATAGTTTTCTGTCCCGAGAAAAAATGTTTTTTTAAAGCACACTATAGCACAAGGAGAATTTCCCTCACTTTCCTTCTTTGTCCCTAGAAACAAGGATTATCACAGTGAAAGAAACTGACACTCTTCCTTCCTATAGTTTTCTGTCCCTAGAAAAAATGTTTTTTTAAAGCACACTATAGCACAAGGAGAATTCCCTCACTGTCCTTTCCTGTCCCTAGAAACAAGGATTCGCACAGTAAAAGACACTGACACTCTCCCTACCTATAGTTTTCTGTCCCTAGAAAAAATGTTTTTTTAAAGCACACTATAGCACAAGGAGAATTTCCCTCACTTTCCTTCTTTGTCCCTAGAAACAAGGATTATCACAGTGAAAGAAACTGACACTCTTCCTACCTATAGTTTTCTGTCCCTAGAAAAAATGTTTTTTTAAAGCACACTATAGCACAAGGAGAATTCCCTCACTGTCCTTTCCTGTCCCTAGAAACAAGGATTCGCACAGTAAAAGACACTGACACTCTCCCTACCTATAGTTTTCTGTCCCTAGAAAAAATGTTTTTTTAAAGCACACTATAGCACAAGGAGAATTTCCCTCACTTTCCTTCTTTGTCCCTAGAAACAAGGATTATCACAGTGAAAGAAACTGACACTCTTCCTACCTATAGTTTTCTGTCCCTTGAAAAAATGTTTTTTTAAAGCACACTATAGCACAAGGAGAATTCCCTCACTGTCCTTCCCTGTCCCTAGAAACAAGGATTCGCACAGTAAAACACACTGACACTCTCCCTACCTATAGTTTTCTGTCCCTAGAAAAAATGTTTTTTTAAAGCACACTATAGCACAAGGAGAATTTCCCTCACTTTCCTTCCCTGTCCCTAGAAACAAGGATTATCACAGTGAAAGAAACTGACACTCTTCCTACCTATAGTTTTCTGTCCCTAGAAAAAATGTTTTTTTAAAGCACACTATAGCACAAGGAGAATTTCCCTCACTTTCCTTCTTTGTCCCTAGAAACAAGGATTATAACAGTGAAAGAAACTGACACTCTTCCTTCCTATAGTTTTCTGTCCCTAGAAAAAATGTTTTTTTAAAGCACACTATAGCACAAGGAGAATTCCCTCACTGTCCTTCCCTGTCCCTAGAAACAAGGATTCGCACAGTAAAAGACACTGACACTCTCCCTACCTATGGTTTTCTGTCCCTAGAAATTTTTTTTTTTTAAAGCACACTATAGCACAAGGAGAATTTCCCTCACTTTCCTTCTTTGTCCCTAGAAACAAGGATTATCACAGTGAAAGAAACTGACACTCTTCCTACCTATAGTTTTCTGTCCCTAGAAAAAATGTTTTTTTAAAGCACACTATAGCACATGGAGAATTTCCCTCACTTTCCTTCTTTGTCCCTAGAAACAAGGATTATCACAGTGAAAGAAACTGACACTCTTCCTACCTATAGTTTTCTGTCCCTAGAAAAAATGTTTTTTTAAAGCACACTATAGCACAAGGAGAATTCCCTCACTGTCCTTCCCTGTCCCTAGAAACAAGGATTCGCACAGTAAAACACACTGACACTCTCCCTACCTATAGTTTTCTGTCCCTAGAAAAAATGTTTTTTTAAAGCACACTATAGCACAAGGAGAATTCCCTCACTGTCCTTCCCTGTCCCTAGAAACAAGGATTCGCACAGTAAAACACACTGACACTCTCCCTACCTATAGTTTTCTGTCCCTAGAAAAAATGTTTTTTTAAAGCACACTATAGCACAAGGAGAATTTCCCTCACTTTCCTTCCCTGTCCCTAGAAACAAGGATTATCACAGTGAAAGAAACTGACACTCTTCCTACCTATAGTTTTCTGTCCCTAGAAAAAATGTTTTTTTAAAGCACACTATAGCACAAGGAGAATTTCCCTCACTTTCCTTCTTTGTCCCTAGAAACAAGGATTATCACAGTGAAAGAAACTGACACTCTTCCTTCCTATAGTTTTCTGTCCCTAGAAAAAATGTTTTTTTAAAGCACACTATAGCACAAGGACAATTCCCCCACTGTCCTTCCCTGTCCCTAGAAACAAGGATTCGCACAGTAAAACACACTGACACTCTCCCTACCTATAGTTTTCTGTCCCTAGAAAAAATGTTTTTTTAAAGCACACTATAGCACAAGGAGAATTTCCCTCACTTTCCTTCCCTGTCCCTAGAAACAAGGATTATCACAGTGAAAGAAACTGACACTCTTCCTACCTATAGTTTTCTGTCCCTAGAAAATATTTTTTTTTAAAGCACACTATAGCACAAGGAGAATTTCCCTCACTTTCCTTCTTTGTCCCTAGAAACAAGGATTATAACAGTGAAAGAAACTGACACTCTTCCTTCCTATAGTTTTCTGTCCCTAGAAAAAATGTTTTTTTAAAGCACACTATAGCACAAGGAGAATTCCCTCACTGTCCTTCCCTGTCCCTAGAAACAAGGATTCGCACAGTAAAAGACACTGACACTCTCCCTACCTATGGTTTTCTGTCCCTAGAAAATTTTTTTTTTTAAAGCACACTATAGCACAAGGAGAATTTCCCTCACTTTCCTTCTTTGTCCCTAGAAACAAGGATTATCACAGTGAAAGAAACTGACACTCTTCCTACCTATAGTTTTCTGTCCCTAGAAAAAATGTTTTTTTAAAGCACACTATAGCACAAGGAGAATTCCCTCACTGTCCTTCCCTGTCCCTAGAAACAAGGATTCGCACAGTAAAACACACTGACACTCTCCCTACCTATAGTTTTCTGTCCCTAGAAAAAATGTTTTTTTAAAGCACACTATAGCACAAGGAGAATTCCCTCACTGTCCTTCCCTGTCCCTAGAAACAAGGATTCGCACAGTAAAACACACTGACACTCTCCCTACCTATAGTTTTCTGTCCCTAGAAAAAATGTTTTTTTAAAGCACACTATAGCACAAGGAGAATTTCCCTCACTTTCCTTCCCTGTCCCTAGAAACAAGGATTATCACAGTGAAAGAAACTGACACTCTTCCTACCTATAGTTTTCTGTCCCTAGAAAAAATGTTTTTTTAAAGCACACTATAGCACAAGGAGAATTTCCCTCACTTTCCTTCTTTGTCCCTAGAAACAAGGATTATCACAGTGAAAGAAACTGACACTCTTCCTTCCTATAGTTTTCTGTCCCTAGAAAAAATGTTTTTTTAAAGCACACTATAGCACAAGGAGAATTCCCTCACTGTCCTTCCCTGTCCCTAGAAACAAGGATTCGCACAGTAAAAGACACTGACACTCTCCCTACCTATAGTTTTCTGTCCCTAGAAAAAATGTTTTTTTAAAGCACACTATAGCACAAGGAGAATTTCCCTCACTTTCCTTCTTTGTCCCTAGAAACAAGGATTATCACAGTGAAAGAAACTGACACTCTTCCTACCTATAGTTTTCTGTCCCTAGAAAAAATGTTTTTTTAAAGCACACTATAGCACAAGGAGAATTCCCTCACTGTCCTTCCCTGTCCCTAGAAACAAGGATTCGCACAGTAAAACACACTGACACTCTCCCTACCTATAGTTTTCTGTCCCTAGAAAAAATGTTTTTTTAATGCACACTATAGCACAAGGAGAATTCCCTCACTGTCCTTCCCTGTCCCTAGAAACAAGGATTCGCACAGTAAAACACATCGACACTCTCCCTACCTATAGTTTTCTGTCCCTAGAAAAAATGTTTTTTTAAAGCACACTATAGCACAAGGAGAATTCCCTCACTGTCCTTCCCTGTCCCTAGAAACAAGGATTCACACAGTAAAACACACTGACACTCTCCCTACCTATAGTTTTCTGTCCCTAGAAAAAATGTTTTTTTAAAGCACACTATAGCACAAGGAGAATTCCCTCACTGTCCTTCCCTGTCCCAAGAAACAAGGATTCGCACAGTAAAACACACTGACACTCTCCCTACCTATCCTTCTCTTTCCCTAAACTAAAGGAATCCAGGTTAAGCAAGAAAAAAATAAATGTCACTGTCCCTGCCTATGCTTCTCTTTCCCTGCTCCGGAACACACTACACTAGGCCGCCGTGCTGGCGGCCTTTTATAGTGTGGGGCGTGTACTAAACACCCTCAGCAATAATTGGCCACAGGCATCCTGCCTGTGGCCAATCATTGCTCTCCTCGCTGCCGGCGCTGTGATTGGCCAAGCATGCGGGGTCACAGTGCATGCTTGGCCAATCACAGCGCCTGGATGACACTGCGATGGCGTAGTGCATTGTGGGCCGTTCGCGTCACTCGAATTTGGCGCGAACGGCCCAAATCGTTCGATCTTCGTCGAACGATCGAACAGCCGATGTTCGAGTCGAACGTATGTTCGACTCGAACACGAAGCTCATCCCTACATATAAGCCTTTCAAATTAGCACGTTAAATTTTTCATGTTCGAGTCCCATAGACTTTAACGGTGTTCGGATGTTCGAACAAATTTATTGCCTGTTCGCAAGTTCTGGTGCGAACCGAACTGAGGGGTGTTCGGCTCCTCCCTACTTGGAATCAGTCGCTTTTGCTGTTTTAACAGAGGAAAAGAAAAAATCACTCTCTACACCCATTACCACAGATTAGTGATTTAGGGTGAGTTCTGGGTTGACTGTAGCATATTACAAATTTTTTCTTACCTCACAGTTTCTGGAGACGTTCAATGCACATACAGACGGTCACACCATTTCTAAAGAGAAAACAGAAGATAGAGGCGCCTTCTAAGTATAGACTATATTACATTTATTTGAACAAAGGTATGCTACAGGAAATATGGCAGAACACTGCCCAGACCAGCGAGCCAATAGTGGGTCAATAGTTTGCCAGGGTGAATGACATTAAATCTATAGAAAAGTTAGTGGCTTCCCATCAGTGTTATGGCTCTCCCTCCAAATACAGCCCCACTATCTCCAGTCATACATTTCCCAGCTCTCCACCATTTGCCCAGTCTTATTTCCCCTGGGCTAATGACCTGCACTAACTCTCTGGCAGGCTAGAATCTTCTCTGGCACTGTCACGGTGGAGTTCCACTGTCCTTCTTCCATCCAACTATACGTGAGAATAAAAAACGAAATGCCGGGAACTCTCGAAATTCTTCTGTAATCTTTTATTACAACATGACCATTAAAATGTGACAACTGACGCGTTTCGACACTTAGCCTTGTTCACAGCACCAAATTGGGTGTTGGCAGATTACATTAGACCCACCATCAGTTTCTTTATTTAACATGTTTTTGTGTAAATTTCTTCTCCTTTGCCTCTCCTTTTCATTCTAATGCCTCATACATACGACCGGTTTTCCTGTCGGAAAAAGTCAGATGAGAGCTTTTGGCCAGGACTCCCGATCGTGTGTATGCTCCAGCAGACTTTTTCCAACAGGAAAACAGGCGGGAAAAAAAGAGAGCAGGATCTCTTTTTTTCCCGTCAGGAAAAAATCCTAGCGGAAAAAACATTTGTCTGTATGTTTTCCGAAGGAAAAAAAACATGCATGCTCGGAAACAATTTGACGCATGCTCAGAAGCATAGAACTTCATTTTGTTGGCTCGTCGTAGTCTTTTACGTCACCGCGTTCTTGGCAGTCAAAAGTTCACCGGACTTTTGTATGACCATGTGTACGCAAGACAAGCTTGGGCGGAATTCGGTCGGGAAAACCATTGGTTTTTTATCCGACGGGAAAACCAGTCGTGTGTACGTGGCATTTGACCTGATATAACTACTTATAGAGCAATCCTGTTTTAACAGGTAGCAGCTAGATGTCAGTTTTCTTTAGGCTGGAAATGGTAATCTTCTGAAAGATTCCTTTTGATTGGTTGATGGGGGTTTAGAAAAACACTTTTCCCAGAGTACATTACATCTTAGAACAGTCAAGTTTTGTATAATTAATTAATTTTGTTAATGCTATTGAGAACTTGTGAATTAAGAGAATTGTTTTAAGACATATTTGGACTTCATTATGGTACAAAATTATCATCAATTTGTATCTGTAATTATTGCCACAAGGCCTCCAACTTTATACATGTCGTAGAATGAATAACCTCCCTAGCCACCTAAGCCCCGGACCAATACGGGCCATCATGACCAGGCCCCTTTTTGCGATTCGGCACTGCGTCGATTTAACTGACAATTGCGCGGTTGTGCGACGTGGCTCCCAAACAAAATTGGCATCCTTTTTTCCCACAAATAGAGCTTTCTTTTGGTGGTATTTGATCACCTCTGCGGTTTTTATTTTTTGCGCTATAAACAAAAATAGAGCGAAAATTTTGAAGAAAATGACATATTTTTTCAAAATTTTTGCTATAATAAATATCCCCAAAAAATATATAAAAAAACATTTTTTTTCCTCAGTTTAGGCCGATACGTATTCTTCTACATATTTTTGGTAAAGAAAATCACAATCAGCGTTTATTGATTGGTTTGCGCAAAAATTATAGCGTTTACAATATAGGGTATAGTTTTAAGGCATTTTTATTAATTATTATTTTTTTACTAGTAATGGCGGCGATCAGCGATTTGTTTCATGACTGCGACATTATGGCGGACACATCGGACACTTTTGACACATTTTTGGGACCATTGTCATTTTCACAGCGATCAGTGCAATAAAAATGCATTGGTTACTGTGAAAATGACACTGGCAGTAAAGGGGTTAACCACTAGGGGCGCTGGAGGGGTTAAGTGTGCCTAGGGGAGTGTTTACTACTGTGTGGGGGCGTGGCTACGAGTGACACATCACCGATCTCCGCTCTGATTACACAGAGCGGAGATCGCTGACATTGTCAGTAGAGGAGCGGGGAGATGCTGTGTTTAAACACACATCTCCACGCTCCGAGCCTCCGTGAGACGATCGCAGGGATCCCCGCGGCGATCAAGTCCACGGGACCCGCAGTCCCACTCACGGGGAAGGCAGGGGGGGTCGCGAGCGCGCTGCCAGCAGCACGCGCGCGACCCCGACGTCGGCAGTTAAAAGGGCCACGTACAGGTACGTGATTGTGCCTGTACGAGCCATTCTGCCGACGTGTGTATATATACCGTGAGCGGTCGGCAAGTGGCTAGATATATTGTGTATGTTAAACACTAAGTTATAAATATCTATTGTACAAATCACTTATCTAAGCTTAGCTATGCCAATGTAATACTATTTGTATTTATAGCAAGTTCAATGCACAATGACGATTTATATAAAAAAAAAAATGTAAAAAAAGAGACACTACATCTGTGGAAGGTCAGTCTATTGAAATTCAGTGACAATCTGGTTGTAACAATTTGTCATAGAAGGACATCATACATCTGCTTCATAATAACAATGTAGAAGTGCAGAGCATAGTTGTGATTATAGCAAAGTGAAAATTTCAGGCATCGTCGCTTCAAACAGCATCCAACTTTCCATCATAGCCAACAGTAATTTGTAGACTGCAGTGATCCGTGTACATATTCACATGGTAATTTTCCTTGTTAAAGCCCAACAAAGAGAATGGCTGTAAATTTCACTTCAGAAAGTATGGAAACAATTCATTATATAGGAAAGAAACCATATGGGGAGCACACAAAACTATGAAGTTTACTTTTATTGATTAGCTAATGTAAATTTCTGCCAGAAGTATGAATTCCTACTTTTATTTACTTATTTATTTTTTGCATTTTGCTATTATGCATTTATAAAATTATGAAAAAGTCTATTTTTAAAGATTAACTGTCTCCATGTATATTTATATTGGATATGGTAAGAAAGGCAGTTATTTTGAGGTTTTGTGTTTCTGTAGAATTACCATGCAAAACTCAAATCTTCTGTTAATAGTACAGCGCATATTGAAATGTACAATTACTGTCACACAGACTATTCATTGGAAAGACACCACAGTTTCTCTGTATACATATGTAGTACTATGGTGACCTTGTATAGCACACTATTACCCAGAAATATTTAATTCCAGAAATTGAAATGCACTCTTTAATTATAAATTTGTCAATGATAAAAATTCATTCATATTAACTAGCTCTGCTATGAAGAAGGAAATAACTCAAGCTGCTTGAGGGGACAAGTGGTTGCTAGCAGGGGAGAGGCTTTTCTACTCAGACTATGGCTGCTTTAGAAAGAAAACAAAAATGACATTGACAATGTTTTGGTTTGATGCATATGGAATGCATTTAGCTGATTTTTGTAAACTGAAGGTTAGATTGGGATTTCAAACAGTATAAATCTGCTCATTTATATTGACTTAAAGAATAACGCCACTTTTGTGGAGAAAAAAACTATGTCCCTCTGGGTGCTCAATGTACTTTACAAGGATTTTAACAAACTTCGTAGCAGATTCTTACCTTTTGTTGCTTTGAAGAAAAAAAAGTTTTGTTTTTTTACCAGTCTGATTGCATACTAATTATGAATGGGAGGGTCCGGTTCATTATAATCACCTACTACACTCTCAGTGTTCTAATGAGAAAAGCTGCAGGGTCTGCATCCCTCCCCCCTTTTTTTTAATAAAGGAATTGTCAAAAACTATCTATTGTGGTTTTTGCTTTTTGACACTTTTTTTGGCAATTGGTAGGGGTACCCAATACACATTCACCTAAGGGGGGTGGGACTTGGGGGCCCCTTGGTAAAGGGGGCTTCCGGACTCCGATAAGCCCCCACCCGCAGACCCCTCACAACTAATGGGCAGGGTTGTCGGGAAGAGGCCCTTGTCCCCATCAACATGGGGACAAGGTGCACTGGGGTGGGGGCCCCACGTCAATTTTTTTTCCTAAATATTGGCGTGGAGTTCCCCTAAAATCAATGCTAGGCCCAAAGGGCCTGGTATGGATTTTGGGGGGACCCCATGATGTTTTTTTTTACATTTTGGCGTGGAGTTCCCTTTAAAATCTATACCAGACCCAAAGGGCCTGGTGTGGATTTTGGTGGAACCCCATGCCATTTATTTTCTTAATTCTCTCATAGGGTTCCCCTTAACCACTTCAATGCACTGTATTATATACTCTGCACTGCCTGCATTGTATATATATTAGACTGCTTGCACTGTGCATATATAGTCTACACTGAATGCACTGTATATATACTGTATATACTCGAGTATAAGCCAAGTTTTTCATCACATTTTTTTGTGCTAAATATGCCCCCCTCGGCTTATACTCGAGTCTGTGTCCATCTTCAGCTTTGTGCACCTGATCCTGGCCAGCGATAGCTCCCCTGGACCCCAAACCTGTCACACATGTAGCTCCACTCCTCATCTACAAGTGTGCAAAGTTTGTTGTCCGGGGGACCTACGGCCGGAGAGCACAGATTTTTCAAAGCCGGGCACCCCTTCCATAGATTTCCATGTTAAATGGTAATTTCTCCGGTGATTTTGGGGACCGGGTACCGGCCGGCCCTAGGTCCTCTGGACCCCAAACTTGGCACACATGTATCCCCACTCTTCTTGTATAAGTGTAAAAAGTTTGTTTTCCAGCAGGCCTACGGTCAGGGAGCACCGATTTTTCAAACCCGGGCACCCCTTCCATAGACTACCATGTTAAACGTCAGTCTAGTCACACAGCGCAGGAGATCAGGTAGGGAGATTGGGCACAGTGAGGCATGGACACAGTGAGGCATGGACACAGTGAGGCATGGACACAGTGAGGCATGGGCATAGTAAGGCACAGTGAGGCATGGACACAGTGAGGCACAGTGAGGCATGCACATGAACACAGTGAGGCAAAGTGAGGCACAGTGAGGCATGCAGATGGACACCCTAGGCTTATACTCTAGTCAATAAGTTTTTCCATTTTTTTGTGGTAAAATTAGTTGCCTCGGCTTATATTTGGGTCGGCTTATACCCGAGTATATACAGTATGTATATATATGTATATATATATATATATATATATATACATATATATATATATACTACATTGCCTGCACTGTATATATATTCTACACTGACTGCACTATATATATATATATATATATATATATATATATATATATATATATATAGGCAGTTTAGTGTATATATATATATATATATATATATATATATATATACACTAAACTGCCTGCACGCCACACTAACTAACCTGCCTAATCTAGCTCAAGTTCTCTCAACCTCCTCCACGTATCACACTACATACGGATGCCGTGTAAGCAGCCTTATATAGTGTGAGGTGTGGACTTAGCCCCCTAAGCCATGATTGGCCAAAGGCACCCTGCCTTTGGCCAATCATGGCTCTCCCAGCAGATTGTGCTGTGATTGGCCAAAGCATGCAGGTTAGGTGCATGCTTTGGCCAATCAGCAGCCATCAATGTACTGCGATCTCGCTCAACGGCACACAAATTTGCCGCAAACGCCCCATATGTTCGGTTCATTTGCGGACAAATGAACACCTGATGTTTGAGTCGAACTTATGTTCGATTCGAACATCTGGACCATCCCTAGTTTTTAATAGGAAAACAGAGGGACTGGCAGGAACATCAGGGATTTTACACAAAGGAAGTAATACAAAGAGAACAGGATACTTTCTCATACAAGTACATGGTACAGCAGACACATATCAGGAATATGAAATGTTGGGGTAACAAACGCTCAAACCCTTGAGGAGTATCTCACCAAAACTGAAATTGTTATCGCAGAGGTTGCCTTACATCTGACTTTGTTTTTTTTTAGTGCAGACTTCTGGGAAAATCAGTGAGTAAATGGCTCAAGAAGGAAATTACATTTCTGGGGGCATTCTGTACACCAACAGTGTGCAGAATGCCTTTAGCTTGCTAAATCTCATAGAATTTTACAGAAAATTACCGCAGATTGAAAAGAGAAGGTCGTTTTTGTTAAAGCACTGTTCCTACTAAACAAAAAATATTAAAAGTCAGCAGCTACAAATACTGCAGCTGCTGACTTTTAATAATCGGACACTTACCTGTCCCAGGGTACAGCGATGCGGGGGAACGAAGCCCCGCTCATCTTCCCCTCCTCTCTGCGGCGCCGGCATTGTCACTGTGGGCGCCCAGGTGTGGCTTCACAGCCGGACATGCACTGCGCATGCGCAAGCCGCGCGGCGCACCGTGACTGGGCGAGCAATCATCTGGGCCCTGTGACGTGTCCCAGATGATTGCCGAGAGGGAGGGGGGAGAGGTGAGATTACTTCCGCCGCTGCGGTGGCCCGGGATGAAATGGGAGCTTGAACCCTCTAAAGAGAGGGTTTCCGCTCCCCCCCCAAAAAAGGACATGTCAAATGTGGCAGGTCAGGGGGCCACCTTCCCTTAAAGCGGAAGTTACATTTTTGGGTGGAACTCCGCTTTAAGATTAAATTACAATATAGCTTGTGTAGCAGTTGTATATGTTATATTATTTTTTTATTTGCTAGATTTTTTCTATGAAAGTTAAATTTAGGGATGAGCTTTATGTTCGAGTCGAACAGCGAACAATTTGGGGTGTTCGCGGCAAATTCGAAAAGCCACAGAACACCCTTTAAAAGTCTATGGGAGAAATCAAAAGTGGTAATTTTAAAGGTTAATATGCAAGTTATTGTCATAAAAAGTGTTTGGGGACCCGGGTCCTGCCCCAGGGGACATGTATCAATGCAAAAAAAAGTTTTAAAAACTGCAGTTTTTTTTGGGAGCAGTGATTTTAATAATGCTTAAAGTGAAACAATAAAAGTGAAATATTCCTTTAAATATCGTACCTGGGGGGTGTCTATAGTATGCCTGTAAAGTAGCGCATGTTTCCCGCGTTTAGAATAGTCCCTGCACAAAATGAAATTTCTGAAGGAAAAAAAGTCATTCAAAACTACTCGCGGCTGTAATGAGTTGTCGGGTCCCCGGGAATACAGAGAAAAGTCATTGAAAAAAACGGCAGAGTTTCCCCCCCCCAGTCTATTACCAGGCCCTTTGGGTCTGATATGAATATTAAGGGGAACACCTGCCGTTTTTTTCAATGACTTGTATCTGTATTGCCGGGACCGACAATTCATTAATAGCTGTGAGTAGTTTTAAATTACTTTTTTTTCCTTCAAAAATTACATAAAAATAATTAAAAAAAATGCGTGGGGGTCCCCCCAAAATTCCATTACCAGACCCTTAAGGTCTGGTATGGATATTAAGGGGAACAAGGGCCTCATCCCTACAACCCTTGCTACTGGTGGACACTAGTACTGCAATCCATAGGACCAACTGCGCCTCCAGGGGGTGAAGCCTTTCCTGACACAGACCCTTATCCGAGCACGCAACCTGGCAGACCGCAGGAAAAGAGGGGGGTCTGTGACCCCCAAAGCACCTTGTCCCCATGTTGATGGGGACAAGGGCCTCATTCCCACAACCCTTGCCCGGTGGTTGTGGGGGACTGCGGGCGGGGGGCTTATCGAAATCTGGAAGCCCCTTTTAACAAAGGGGAACTCCAGATCCCGCCCCCCTATGTGAATTGGTAACGGGTACATTGTACCCCTACCATTTCACAAAGAAAGTTTGTTCCCTCTCCCCATCTGCTGACTCCCCGTGTATGACCTTGGTCTGGCTACGTTTATGCTTCTGGAACACTCCTTTGTCAATCTCCTGATCTGCTGTGTATGACCTTGGCCTGGCTTACATTCAAGATTCTGGTACTGCCCTTTGCTGTATATATTATTTGTTGTTTGTGGGTTGTTTGGTTGGTTTGCACTGTTTGTATTTATTTATATCACCTATCTCAATAAACCTCATTATATTTCACTTTACATACGTTTTTGGTTCTCTCTGTGCAGTCCACACAGTCTGGTCAACTAATTCACTGACCGTATACCAAGGCTCCCTGATCAAAAGTGGCTGCACAGAGAAACCATTTTGGTTCAGTGTGTTTTGCTAACATGAATGCCAATGAGGTTGTTTTTTATGCTCTGCTGGTGTCAGAGAGTAGTGAATACTGCCGCCAGGCATTGAAAGAATGGACCAGTGATCAGCTGCTAGGGAGTATTAGTTTAATTCACTCCCTGGTTGATCAGGGCTTAATGCCATTTGGGGAAGTTCAGCCCTTGATCCAAATGTGTACTGAGCTAGCCCTGTCCTGTGTTCCAAAGGGCCGTGATGATTACACTCCCCCTTTCAGTGATGAGCAGGTGGAGTCCCTAGTATGGCTGTTGGAGGATGACTCTGCATCCTTTTTTGAGCACTATTCGGCCTGTTCCAAACAGTTGTTAAAATATTGTATTTGTGCAGTGCAGTCTCTGATTAAGCAGGGTGTGTGTGAACCAACTTTTGTTCAGCATGTGCTTCAGGCATGGTCTGATCTCCTGTATTTAGCCAAGCCACAACAATCCAGCCCTGCCATTAGTTACCTGCCTTCCTAAGTATCTATCTCTCCGTCGCCCATGGCAACCTCAGCTACAGCCCAGTATACTTAGCTTCCCACCAAGTACTATTACCCAGTCTCTACAGCACTTATCCTGCCTTCAATCTACCTGCCTCTTCCCTTCCTCCTGTAACAATTCCACAAAAATCTCCTCCAGCCTCTGCCCCCATATTTCCACCGCATTCCAGCCCTTCTTTTTGCCCAATTACTTCCTTTTCTTACATTCCTCCAGTTATTTATAAATCTGCAGTTGATAAGCCAAAGAAGAAGCAAAAGTTTTGTCCAACCAAAACGATCCTGCCATTAACCCAACCTGCCTCCACACCCACCAATCTGTTCCAGCCCGAAGTGCCAGTGTTCCAGCCCGAAGTGCCAGTGTTCCAGCCCAAAGTGCCAGTGTTCCAGCCCGGAGTGCCAGTGTTCCAGCCCGGAGTGCCAGTGTTCCAGCCCAGAGTGCCAGTGTTCCAGCCTGCCAGCCTGAAGATCCTGTGCCAGCCTGAAGTTCCTGTGCCAGCCTGCCAGCCTGAAGTTCCTGTGCCAGCCTTAAGTTCCTATGCCAGTCTGCCAGCCTGAAGTGCCAGAGTCAGTGTTCCAGCCTGATGTCCTGATGCCTGTCTCCCAGCCGGAAGTCCCGGTGTCCCAGCCTGAAGATCCGGTGTCCCAGCCTGAAGATCCGGTGTCCCAGCCTGAAGATCCGGTGTCCCAGCCTGAAGATCCGGTGCCTGTGGCCCAGCCTGAAGATCCGGTGCCTGTGGCCCCGCCTGAAGATTCGGTGCCTGTGGCCCCGCCTGAAGATTCGGTGCCTGTGGCCCCGCCTGAAGATTCGGTGCCTGTGGCCCCACCTGAAGATTCGGTGCCTGTGGCCCTGCCTGAGGTTGTGGTGCCCGTTTCTCGGCTTGAGGTTGTGGTGCCCGTTTCCCGGCCTGAGCTTGTGGTGCCCGTTTCCCGGACTGAGGTTGTGGTGCCCGTTTCCTGGCCTGAGGAGCCTGCTGCCCAGTCTGATGTATCCCTGTCTGCTGCCCAGCCTGACGTGCCCCTGTCTGCTGCCCAGCCTGACGTGCCCCTGTCTGCTGCCCAGCCTGACGTGCCCCTGTCTGCTGCCCGGCCTGACATGCCCCTGTCTGCCGCCCGGCCTGAGGTGTTCCTGTCTGCCGCCCAGCCTGAGGTGTTCCTGTCTGCCGCCCAGCCTGAGGTGTTCCTGTCTGCCGCCCAGCCTGAGGTGTACCTGTCTGCCGCCCAGCCTGAGGTGTTCCTGCCTGCTGCCCAGCTCGACGACCCGGAGCCTGCTGCCCAGCTCGACGACCCAGAGCCTGCTGCCCAGCTCGACGACCCGGAGCCTGCTGTCTGCCTGGATGTGCCCGCTGTCTGCCTGGATGTGCCCGCTGTCTGCCTGGATGTGCCCGCTGTCTGCCCAGATGTGCCCACTGTCTGCCCGGATGTGCACTTGGTCCAGTTTAAAGTGCCTGATGACCAATCTGAAGTACCCTCATCCTTTGTGCCACTCAATGCCATAGACTATGGACAATTAAGACTGGTTGGAGCGTCCAGAGGCCGCTCCTTTGGGGGGGGGGGGGTACTGTCAGGAAAGGCTTCACCCGCTGGTGGCGCTGTTGGTCCTATGGATTGCAGTACTAGTGTCCACCAGTAGGTGTCCTCTTGCAGCCAGTATCTTTGATAGAGGATCTCACCTGCTGGTGGTAATGCCTGATCCATGGTCTGTAGTACCGACATCCACCAGCGGGTGTATTCCGGCAGTGTGGGGCAGGCAGCACTTCCTCCATTAAGCTGTCACATGAGGACAATCATAGCAGTCCTATAAATACCCAGCGAGCCCTTACATTCTCGTCTTGGTATCTCTCTCCTTGAGCCCTGACCTCGCTGCTTGTATTCGGACTTTGAACCTGTACCTCACCTCTCCTGACCTGATCTGATCCCCATCCTGAGCCTATCCATCCGTCCTCTCCCTGTCTTGTTTGTTCCCTGTCCCCATCTGCTGACTCCCCGTGTATGACCTTGGTCTGGCTATGTTTATGCTTCTGGAACACTCCTTTGTCAATCTCCTGATCTGCTGTGTATGACCCTGGCCTGGCTTACATTCAAGATTCTGGTACTGCCCTTTGCTGTATATATTATTTGTTGTTTGTGGGTTGTTTGGTTGGTTTGCACTGTTTGTATTTATTTATATCACCTATCTTAATAAACCTCATTATATTTCACTTTACATACGTTTTTGGTTCTCTCTGTGCAGTCCACACAGTCTGGTCAACTAATTCACTGACAGTCTGGTATGGATTTTTGGGGGGAACCCCACGCCATTTTTTTTTTATTTTGGTGCGGAGTTCCCCTTAAAATCCATACCAGACCTGAAGGATCTGGTATGGATTTTTGGAGGGAACCCCACACCATTTTTTTAAAAAACAAATTACGCGGGGTTCCCCTTAACCACTTAAGCCCCGGACCAATACGCAGCATAAAGACCAGAGGTGATTTTACAATTTGGCACTGCGCTGCTTTAACTGGAAATTGTGCAGACATGCAGTGTTGTACCCAAACGAAATTCCACACAAATAGAGTTTTCTTTTAATGGTATTTGATTGCCTCTGCGATTTTTTTTTTTTGCGATATAAACGGAAAAAGACCAAAAATTTTGAAAAAAAATTATATTGTCTACTTTTTGTTATAAGAAAAATCGAATAAACTCAATTTTAGTCATACATTTAGGCCAAAATGTATTCAGCCACATGTCTTTAGTAAAAAAAAGTTTGCGCAAAAGTTATAGCGTCTACAAACTAGGATAAATTTTCTGGAATTTACACAGCTTTTAATTTATGACTGCCTATCTCATTTCTCGAGGTGCTAAAATGGCAGGGCAGTACAAACCCCCCCAAATGACCCCATTTTGGAAAGTAGACACCCCAAGCTATTTGCTGAGAGACATGGTGAGTATTTTACAGCTCTCATTTGTTTTTGAAAATGAAGAAAGTAAATTTATTTTTTTCAATTTTCAAAACTTTGTGACAAAAAGCGAGATCTGCAAAATACTCACCATACCTCTCAGCAAATAGCTTGGGGTGTCTACTTTCCAAAATGGGGTCATTTGGGGGGGGGGGGGGTTGTGCCATCTGGGCATTCCATGGCCTCCGAAACTGTGATAGGCAGTGAGGAGTGAAATCAAAAATTTACACCCTTAGAAAGCCTGAAGGCGGTGCTTGGTTTTTGGGGTCCCATACGCGGCTAGGCTCCCAAAAAGTCCCACACATGTGGTATCCCCGTACAGGAGAAGCAACTGAATGTATTTTGGGGTGTAATTCCACATGCCCATGGCATGTTTGAGCAATATATCATTTACTGACAACTTTGTGCAAAAAATAAATAATTTTTTTAATTTTTTCCGCAACTTGTGTCAACATATAAAATACTCCATGGACTTGACATGCCTTTCATCAAATAGCTTGGGGTGTCTACTTTCCAAAATGGGGTCATTTGGGGGGGGGGGTTTGAACTGTCCTGGCATTTTATGCACAACATTAGGAAGCTTATGTCACACATCATCCACTCTTCTAACCACTTGAAGACAAAGCCCTTTAACCATTATATATCTTTTTTAAAGCAAAGGCACTACAGATTAAAATGGTGAGTGTTGCATTTTTTTTTCCACACAGTATTTGCGCAGCGATTTTTCAAACACATTTTTTGGGGAAAACATACACTTTTTTTTTATTTTAATGCACTAAAACACACTATATTGCCCAAATGTTTGAAATGTTTGATGAAATAAAAAAGATGATCTTAGGCCGAGTACATGGATACCAAACACGACATGCTTTAAAATTTCGGACAAACGCGCAGTGGCGACAAACTACATACATTTTTAAAAGCATTTAAAAGCCTTTACATGTTACCACATTATATTTACAGAGGAGGCTACTGCTAAAATTACTGCCCTCGATCTGACCTTCGCGGTGATACCTCACATGCATGGTGCAATTGCTGTTTACATATGACGCCAGACCGACGCTTGCGTTCGCCTTTGCGCAAGATCAGGGCGGGACAGGGGTGCTTTTTTTTTATTTATTTTTTATTTTTATTTTTTTTATTATTAATTTTGCTTTTTTATTTTATTTTTAAACTGTTCCTTCCATATTTTTTTTTTAACCACTTGACCACTGGGCACTTAAACCCCCTTAATAACCAGACCAATTTTCAGCTTTCGGTGCTCTCACATTTTGAATGACAATTACTCAGTCATACAACACTGTACCCATATGAATTTTTTGTCCTTTTTTTCACACAAATAGAGCTTTCTTTTGGTGGTATTTAATCACTGTTGGGTTTTTTATTTTTTGCGCTATAAGAGAAAAAAGACTGAACATTTTGTAAAAAAATGATTATTTTTTCGTTTCTGTTATAAAATTTTGCAAATTACTATTTTTTCTTCATAAATTTTGGCCAAAATTTATACTGCTACATATCTTTGGTAAAAATAAGTACAAATTGGTGGATATTATTTGGTCTTTTTGAAAGTTATAGAGTCCACAAGCTATGGTGCCAATATCTGAAAATTGATCACACCTGAAGTACTGACGGCCGATCTCATTTCTTGAGACCCTAACATGCCAGAAAAGTACAAATACCCCCCAAATGACCCCTTTTTGGAAAGAAGACATTCCAAGGTATTCAGAAAGAGGCATTGTGAGTTTTTTGAAGTTGTCATTTTTTCCCACAATTCTTTGCAAAATCAAGATTTTTTTTTCTCTTTTTTTTTTTCACAAAATTGTCATATTAGCAGGTTATTTCTCACACACAGCATATGCATTCCACAAATTACACCCCAAAACACATTCTGCTATTCCTCCCGAGTATGGCGATACCACATGTGTGAGACTTTTACACAGCGTGGCCACATAGAGAGGCCCAACATGCAGGGAGCCCCTTCAGGCGTTCTGGAGCACCCAGGCCAATTCTGACATTTCTCTCCTACATGTAAAAATCATCATTTATTTGCTAGAAAATTACATAGAACCCCAAAACATTATATATGTTTTTTTAGCAAAGGCCTTAGAGAATATAATGGTGGTTGTTGCAACTTTTTATCTCGCACGATATTTGCGCAGCAATTTTTTTAACGCGTTTTTTACGGAGAAAAAATGTTTTGTGCTTAAAAAAAAAAAAAACAGTAAAGTTAGCCCAATGTTTTTGCATAATGTAAAAGATGAAGTTACGCCGAGTAAATAGATACCTAACATGTCACCCTTAAAAATTGCACACACTCGTGGAATGGCGCCAAACTTCGCTACTTAAAAAAATCCCCATAGGCGACGCTTTAAATATTTTTACTGGTTACATGATTTTAGTTACAGAGGAGGTCTAGGGACAAAATGATTGCTCTCGCTCTAACGTTCGCAGAGATACCTCACATGTGTGGTTTGAAAACCGTTTTCATATGTGGGCGGGACTTACGTATGCGTTCGCTTCTGTATGCGAGCTCACGGGGACAGGGGTGCTTTAAAAAATATATATATTTTTTTATTGTTCATTTTACTTTATTTATTTTAGTTTGACATGTTTTTCCGCCCCAAAAATTTTTTTGATCACTTTTATACCTATTACAAGGAACGTAAACATCCCTTGTAATAGGAATATGGCATGACAGGTCCTCTTTACAGTGAGATATGAGGTCAATAAGACCCCACATCTCACCTCTAGGCTGGGAAGCCTGAAAAAAAAACAAAAAAAAAACAACAATCCTGGCTTTGATCGTAGCGGTGAGTCGGTAGAAGCACCGGAGGGCGGCGGGGGGGGACATCCCCTCTCGCCTCCCGTAAGAATGATCAAGCAGTGGAACAGCCGCTATGATTGTTCTTATGGTGTAGGGAATCGCCGGCTGAAAAAGCTGATATCTGAATGATGCCTGTAGCTGCACCCATCATTCAGATATCCCCGTACAAAGTCAAGGACGTCATATGACGGCCGGCGGGCGGGAAGTGGGCATTGCGGAGTATTGCCGGGCATTGCAGGGCATTGCGGAGTATTGCGGACTATGGCAGAGTATTGCGGAGTATTGCGGACTATGGCAGGGTATTGCGGAGTATGGCAGGGTATTGCACGGGGTATTGCACAGGGTATTGCAGGGTATTGCAGAGTATTGTGCAGGGTATTGCAGAGTATTGTGCAGGGTATTGTGCAGGGTATTGCAGAGTATTGCGCAGGGTATTGCAGAGTATTGCACAGGGTATTGCAGAGTATTGCGCAGGGTATTGCAGAGTATTGCGCAGGGTATTGCAGAGTATTGCGCAGGGTATTGCAGAGTATTGTGCAGGGTATTGCAGAGTATTTTGCAGAGTATTGCGCAGGGTATTGCAGAGTATTGCGCAGGGTATTGCAGAGTATTGCGCAGGGTATTGCAGAGTATTTTGCAGAGCATTGTGCAGGGTATTGCAGAGCATTGTGCAGGGTATTGCAGAGTATTGCGCAGGGTATTGCAGAGTATTGCGCAGGGTATTGCAGAGTATTGCGCAGGGTATTGCAGAGTATTGCAGAGTATTGCGCAGGGTATTGCGCAGGGTATTGCAGAGTATTTTGCAGGGTATTGCAGAGTATTGCGCAGGGTATTGCAGAGTATTGCGCAGGGTATTTCAGAGTATTGCACAGGGTATTGCAGAGTATTGCAGAGTATTGCAGAGTATTGCGCCAGGGTATTGCAGAGTATTGCACCAGGGTATTGCAGAGTATTTTGCAGAGTATTGCGCAGGGTATTTTGCAGAGTATTGGCAGGGTGTATTGCAGAGTATTGGCAGGGTGTATTGCAGAGTATTTTGCAGAGTATTGCGCAGGGTATTTTGCAGAGTATTGGCAGGGTGTATTGCAGAGTATTTTGCAGAGTATTGCACAGGGTGTATTGCAGAGTATTGCACAGGGTGTATTGCAGAGTATTGGCAGGGTATTGCACCAGGGATGGCTGAGCAGGGATGGATGGATGGCTGGATCTGTGACTGCAATTGTCACAAATCCAGCCCACAGAGCTGCTGCTGCCATCCGCTCCCTCCCCTCTCCTCTCACACTGTACCGATCGGTACAGAGAGGGGAGGGAGGAACCGGCGTCATCAAATGACGCCGGTCTGTTTACAAGTGATTGCTCCGTCATTTGACGGAGCGATCACGTGGTAAACGGCCGCTATCGGAGTTTCCCGTGTGCGCGCCCCAGGGGGCGCGCGGGAGCGCGATTCTGGGAGGACGTTATATAACGTCCTCCCAGAGTTAAGCAACCACCTTGTCGACGTTATTTGTCGGCAGGTGGTTGTTAAGTGGTTAATCATTTTTATTGTTATCTCAGGGAATGTAAATATCCCCTATGATAGCAATAGGTAGTGACAGGTACTCTTTTTTTGAAAAAACTGGGGTCTATTAGAACCTAGATCTTTCCTCTGCCCTCAAAGCATCTGACCACACCAAGATCGGTGTGATAAAATGCTTTCCCAATTTCCCAATGGCGCTTTTTATATCCGGGGGTGGGACATTCCCTCCCACTGCTTGTAAAAGCAGTCCAGAGGCTAATTAGCCACTAGGATTGCTTTTACATGAAAGCCGGCCGCTGGCTGAAAAGAATGATACCAAGATGATACCTAAACCCGCAGGCATCATTCTGGTATAACCATTCAAAGTTCGACATGTATTGTAATCTTTTTTTTCATGCAGCCTGTTGGCTGAACGAAAAAAAGAGATTGATCGGTGGGTATGCCCACCATTAGAATGCCTCCCTTCATTCACCCACTTCTAATGATGGGCATACATGCACCATTTATATATGCCGAAGCATGGGGGCATCCTCCCGCAAAAGTTATGCCGCGTACACACGGTCGCACTTTTCCACGGGCAAGCCTCCATCGGAATTTTGACCGTATGTACGCGGCATTAGGAGCAAAATCGCTCCTCCGCCCCTGCTGCCCCCATGCTTCAGCATATATGCTCTTTTTTTTAACTGTGGTGGTGAAATCACCTCCTACAGCACTGGAGTGGCAGGGATCAGGCCTGTCTCTGCGAACGCTGCAGTTATGTGTGATGTGTTTTGTAAGTGACAGTGATCGATCGATACTGCACTTAGGTGGCCTGGGCTGGACGGAGGGGCAAAACGCAGGTCCTAGCAGGTATCTGGGCTGATCCCTCTAACACTGCATTTTTGGGAACCCTAAACTGCTGGGGACGCTAGTATAGATCTGATAAGATCAGATATTGATCTGTTCAGATACTATACCACCAAGGGAGGTGTATGCTTCACGCGTGGGTGTTAGCGCTACTGGCACTAACCTGACGCTGCCTGGGGTGACGTAGACCCTCTTTGACTCTAAAACCTAATTGATATCACCCGTTGGACGATCAGGGGGTTAAACCTTTATTGGGTTATATACGGCGGGTGCCCTGACACTATAAAAGCAAACTAACTAACCAGCGTCACCCGTAACACTTATACAGTGATCACTGGTGAAAGGGTTAACTAGGGGCAATCAGGGGGTTAAAACCTTTATTAGTTAATATTTGGGGGTACCTGACTCTATATAAAAACTTGATGGGGAACCTAAATAATGAAATAACTAACTGGCTAACCAGTGTCACCAGTGACACTTATACAGTGATCACTGGTGAAAGGGTTAACTCTAGGGGCAATCAGGGGCTTAAAACCTTTATTAGATAATATATGGGGGTACCTGACGCTATAAAAACTTTGCGGCGATTTAAAAAAAAATAACTGACTACCTAGCGGCACCAGCATAACTAATACAGCGATCAGAAAAATGATCGCTTAGTGACACTGGCAAACGGGGGTGAAAGGGTTACCTGGGGGTCGATCAAGGGGTTAAACCTTTATTAGGTAATATATGGGGGTACCTGACGCTATAAAAACCTGGCGGCGAACCTAAAAAAATAACTGACTACCTAGCGGCACCAGCATAACTAATACAGCGATCAGAAAAACGATTGCTTAGTGACACTGGCAAAAGGGGGTGAAAGGTTTACCTGGGGGGGCGATCAAGAGGTTAAACCTTTATTAGGTAATGTGACAAGGGGGTCACTTTGGACACAGGGTGAATGGAAAAACCCCAATATGGTCTATGATAGCCATATTCAATGCTGTACATACATTTTATCTAGATTGGGTCTGTAATCTGTAATATTGATCCACCATATTCCTCAGGATATCTGCAAAGAACTATTTACTGTTTGATTATGGTAATTGAAAAGTGACGCCTTCATGATGTTGGGACACATACTGTTAGATGCTAATGTCATCACCCCAGCCCCTTGTCTTTGTGTAATCAATGCTGGGAGGAATTAAGGTGATTTGCATACTATTGTTCATTATGACTTGGGAAGGTCTGGTGTGAATAGAGATAATTAACACCATGCCTGTGTGTATGGTATCCGGCAGACAGACTGGCTGCCAACACTTTGTGATAAGATGTGTATTGGGGATCGTTTATATTCTATTGTCTGGGATCTTTTGAAGCCTAGCAGATGTCAGGATGATGTGTTGAGTCTTGTGATGTGTGGGTGGAGCTGGGCCATTGTTCATGTTAAACTAATGCAGTATTGGATATATATAAAAGTTACAATGTTTCTCAATAAATTCATTCTACCCCAGAAGGATACAGAGTGCGTCTCGTTTCTTCAGAAGGATTAATTCCTATGGGAAGGGGTCGTTTGGCTGTGGAAGATTGGTAGCGAGTGGATGTGTGTCCAGGAGAGGGGACAGAGGAAACGGCGTTAACCCCCTTCGTATTTGGGGTGCCGTTACATTGGTTGGTAGCGGCGGGATTTTCCCTCCAGTTCCTGGGACACTCCAAACCACCACAGTGAATGACCAGCTATGCAGCCTGCAGGAAAGTCACGCTGAAAGACCTACTTGAGAGCCGAGATGGACCAGAAGAGGGTTGGTGATGCAGGACCCCGGTCAGTTGAATACCTGTTTCAGCAACGTGTTCAACAGCGGTTGGCATTATATGGTGCTAACCTATCAGAGACCGCCATACAGGAAGCCATTAAAGGCATCCAGCTGCAGGATGCCCGACAAGAGAGAGAACGAGAGCGACAAGAGAGAGAACTAGCGCGACAAAAGAGAGAACGAGAGCGTCAAGAGAAAGAACTAGAGCGACAAAAGAGAGAACTAGAGCGGCAACATGAGCCGAGAATGGCGGAAATACGGCAATCGGAGACAACGCCTAAAGAACCAGCCGCCATGGAAGAGGAATTTGGAAGGAGGTTGCGAGAGATGCAGATACAGCATAGAGGACCAGTATCAGAACAGGTCCTGCTGGGATGGTCTGATTCAATCCGCTGCGAACTCTGGAAGAAAGTGCTAGCTCTCGAGCAGCAACACCAGGGAAAAGTTCTCCCCTCCATCCATGTAAGGTACTGGTCGCAGTATGAAGTACGAATGCTGTTATTGGGGGAACAACCGAAGCAGGAGTGGACAGCTGAGTTAAGCAGTCTGATCTGGGCAGAGATGCGGTTGGACGAGAGCTACAGAGCCCTCCGGTGGTATGTAGCCCAAGAGTGCCCATGGTCAGCGGATGACAGCCCCACAGAAGGCTTTGACTATGATGGCCTGGGATTGTTGTATTGGAGGCTGTCCAGTGACCCTGACTTTGGGAGTGATCAGGAGTGGCGTTTGGAGGAAATAATGGAGCACAGAGAGCGAAAACTGAATGTCTCGGAAGGGCACTGGGCAGAGGAAGATTTGGAGTTTCTGGCCATTCAGGAATGGGAGCTGGAGATCGCCTACAGACAGCTGCTAGAATCTGCTCAGCAGCAGGGTGGTGCTCCCTTTGCCTGGGACTATCAGGAAATACCAGTTGACAACTCTGAAATCCTGGCTGAAGAATCGGCAGTGGAAAAGCTGAAGATTGCCCTCCCTAAAGCCGAAGTGGATGATATGGAGTTCCAGGGAGCTAGGGCAGTTGGCTCATCTCCCCAGCCACAGATTACAGAAGGTATGGACTTAAGGGACTGTTCAGAGGATGTTATGGATTATGCATCGCCCGCTCAAGTACTGGCAGCAGGACAGGGTACTGCAGACCCCTACTCTACACCCGTGGCAGTTTTGGAGGCCCGAGGTAAGAAGGTGATGGTTCCCCCTTCCCAGTGGATTTCAGAGATGCAGGGAGGAGAAGAAGCCATTTTCCCTCCCCAACAGGTAGCCAGAGCAGATGGTGTAGAGTCCCCAGCAGAAGTGCTGGCAACAGAGCAGAGTGCTAGCAACCTCTGCCCAGCACTGGAAACAACTGTGGAGTTTCAGGGAGCCAGGGCAGTTGGCCCCCCTCTCCAGCAACAAGCTGAGGTGGTAAAGCTTTTACCCCTAGCTAAATCATTGGCAGCAGGGCAGAACGCTACTGGCATCTGCACACAACTGCAACTTGAGCGGATATCGGTGGATGGGACTGCGGTCTCCACTCACAGCAACCCAGCACAAGAGCTGGCAACAGAGCAGAGTGCCACGGGCCTCTGCTCTCAACTAACAGAAGAGGGAGTTCCTGTGGTACTGGATGGGACTTCGGTCCTCACTGACACAACCCCAGAAAATGGTGTGACACTGAGACAGGAGGATGTCAGCCTTGCTTTGCAAGCACTGGGGGATTTTCACCTACCACAAGTGGATGGGACTTCAGTCCCCACTTGTATACCCCAGGGATGCTGGGCAGTCGGCCCAGATCCCCAACAGCATGACGGATTGAACCCAGTCACCCTGTCTTCTCTCCAGCGGCTGAAAGGACTCCAGGGAGAAGGGCCAGTCCAGGCCTCTCCCCAGCGGCGGGTATGTTCTCTGAGAGAGGCAGAGGTTGGCTGGGTGAGTAGTGCTCTGTTTGGAGCAATTCATTTGGGGTACTGTGTGGATACCGGCATTAGAGGAATGGACCTATGGACTAACTTCGGAGTCAACCCGTCTGGGGTCGCCTCCTCTGTTAGTCTCCTGCCGAAAAGGGAGATGTGTGACAAGGGGGTCACTTTGGACACAGGGTGAATGGAAAAACCCCAATATGGTCTATGATAGCCATATTCAATGCTGTACATACATTTTATCTAGATTGGGTCTGTAATATTGATCCACCATATTCCTCAGGATACCTGCAAAGAACTATTTACTGTTTGATTATGACCTCAACAGGGTAATTGAAAAGTGACGCCTTCATGATGTTGGTACACATACTGTTAGATGCTAATGTCATCACCTCCAGCCCCTTGTCTTTGTGTAATCATTGCTGGGAGGAATTAAGGTGATTTCCATTCTATTGTTCATTATGACTTGGGAAGGTCTGGTGTGAATAGAGATAATTAACACCATGCCTGTGTGTATGGTATCCGGCAGACAGACTGGCTGCCAACACTTTGTGATAAGATGTGTATTGGGGATCGTTATATTCTATTGTGTGGGATCTTTTGAAGCCTAGCAGACGTCAGGATGATGTGTTGAGTCTTGTGATGTGTGGGTGGAGCTGGGCCATTGTTCATGTTAAACTAATGCAGTATTGGATATATATAAAAGTTACAATGTTTCTCAATAAATTCATTCTACCCCAGAAGGATACAGAGTGCGTCTCGTTTCTTCAGAAGGATTAATTCCTATGGGAAGGGGTCGTTTGGCTGTGGAAGATTGGTAGCGAGTGGATGTGTGTCCAGGAGAGGGGACAGAGGAAACGGCGTTAACCCCCTTCGTATTTGGGGTGCCGTTACATTGGTTGGTAGCGGCGGGATTTTCCCTCCAGTTCCTGGGACACTCCAAACCACCACAGTGAATGACCAGCTATGCAGCCTGCAGGAAAGTCACGCTGAAAGACCTACTTGAGAGCCGAGATGGACCAGAAGAGGGTTGGTGATGCAGGACCCCGGTCAGTTGAATACCTGTTTCAGCAACGTGTTCAACAGCGGTTGGCATTATATGGTGCTAACCCATCAGAGACCGCCATACAGGAAGCCATTAAAGGCATCCAGCTGCAGGATGCCCGACAAGAGAGAGAACGAGAGCGACAAGAGAGAGAACTAGCGCGACAAAAGAGAGAACGAGAGCGTCAAGAGAAAGAACTAGAGCGACAAAAGAGAGAACTAGAGTGGCAACATGAGCGGAGAATGGCGGAAATACGGCAATCGGAGACAACGCCTAAAGAACCAGCCGCCATGGAAGAGGAATTCGGAAGGAGGTTGCGAGAGATGCAGATACAGCATAGAGGACCAGTATCAGAACAGGTCCTGCTGGGATGGTCTGATTCAATCCGCTGCGAACTCTGGAAGAAAGTGCTAGCTCTCGAGCAGCAACACCAGGGAAAAGTTCTCCCCTCCATCCATGTAAGGTACTGGTCGCAGTATGAAGTACGAATGCTGTTATTGGGGGAACAACCGAAGCAGGAGTGGATAGCTGAGTTAAGCAGGCTGATCTGGGCAGAGATGTGGTTGGACGAGAGCTACAGAGCCCTCCGGTGGTATGTAGCCCAAGAGTGCCCATGGTCAGCGGATGACAGCCCCACAGAAGGCTTTGACTATGATGGCCTGGGATTGTTGTATTGGAGGCTGTCCAGTGACCCTGACTTTGGGAGTGATCAGGAGTGGCGTTTGGAGGAAATAATGGAGCACAGAGAGCGAAAACTGAATGTCTCGGAAGGGCACTGGGCAGAGGAAGATTTGGAGTTTCTGGCCATTCAGGAATGGGAGCTGGAGATCGCCTACAGACAGCTGCTAGAATCTGCTCAGCAGCAGGGTGGGGCTCCCTTTGCCTGGGACTATCAGGAAATACCAGTTGACAACTCTGAAATCCTGGCTGAAGAATCGGCAGTGGAAAAGCTGAAGATTGCCCTCCCTAAAGCCGAAGTGGATGATATGGAGTTCCAGGGAGCTAGGGCAGTTGGCTCATCTCCCCAGCCACAGATTACAGAAGGTATGGACTTAAGGGACTGTTCAGAGGATGTTATGGATTATGCATCGCCCGCTCAAGTACTGGCAGCAGGACAGGGTACTGCAGACCCCTACTCTACACTAGTGATGAGCCGAACACCCCCGAGTTCGGTTCGCACCAGAACCCGCGAACGGACCGAAAGTTCGCACGAACATTAGAACCCTATTAAATACAATGGATGCGAACGTTCGGATTCTAAAGTGCTAATTATAACGACTATTATCCATGTTATTGTCCGAAACAGAGTTTGGGAACCCGGCTTCTGCACCAGGGGACATGTATCAATGCAAAAAGAAGTTTTAAAAACATACGTTTTCCGGGAGCAGTCATTTTAATGATGCATAAAGTGAAAAAAAAAAAGTCAAATATTCCTTTAAATATTGTACCTGGGGGGTGTCTAAAGTATGCCTGTGAAGTGCCACGTGTTTCCCGTGTTTAGAACTGTCCCTGCACAAAATAACATTTCTAAAGGGAAAAAAGTCATTTAAAACTGCTTGCGGCTTTAATGCAATGTCTGGTCCCGGTAATATGGATGAAAATCTTTAGGAAAAATGGCATAGCTACCCCATCAACCCCCCCCCCCCCCACCCCAGCCCATTACCAGCCCCTTTGGGTCTTGTATGGATATTAAGGGGAACCCCGCACACAAAATAAAAAAGGACCTATATACTCTAAACAGCCGTATACAGGCGGTGCATACAAGACAGGGACTGTAGGTTTGTTCTTATGTAGAATCTGTTTATAATTTTGAACAGCTGCATTGTTTAAGTGGAGCTCCATGGCAAATTCCTTTTTTTTAGCTTTTTGTAAAACATAGGGAACGGTTATCACCCCTGTCACATTTTTTTTGCTGTCTGTGCCCCTGTTCAGAACATTTCACCTCACTTTGCGTCCCAATGACAACTGTTTTTCAAATGTGGTGTTTTTATTGAAACAAGGATTGGTGATAAAGCATCAGTAGAGAGGAGATACCTTTCTCCCATATTAATTCTTACAGGAGAGAATTTTCCTTCCAAGGGGTAGATTTCCTCTCACTTCCTGTTGTCTTCTTCCGTTTGCAAGTAGTGGTAGTTTGTAAGTTGGATGTTTGAAAGTAGGGACCTTCCGTATATACTCTGCAGAAATTGGCCCCTTAGGTGTTGGTGTTGGCACAACACTGAAAGCACTCACAGTTATTCTTGGTGGGTGCTGGAACGCCCTGCTGTCAAGTATAATATCAGGAATTGTAATAACATATAATTGTTGATCAGTGGTAGTAAAAATTGGGCCTTTGATGGTGGTGCTGGTGCCACAACACTGTAAGGCCTGACAGTTACTCTTGGTGGGCGCAGCAATGGGCCCTGCTGTGAATTATTAGATCAATAATTATAATTGCATGCCCCTGTTGAACAGGGGCTGAAAAATTGGGCCTTTGGTGGTGGTGGTGGTGGTGATGGTGGTGCTGGTGCCACAACACTGTAAGGCCTGACAGTTACTCTTGGTGGGCGCAGCAATGGTCCCTGCTGTGAATTATTAGATCAATAATTATAATTGCATGCCCCTGTTGAACAGGGGCTGAAAAATTGGGCCTTTGGTGGTGGTGGTGATAGTGGTGCTGGTGCCACAACACTGTAAGGCCTGACAGTTACTCTTGGTGGGCGCAGCAATGGGCCCTGCTGTGAATTATTAGATCAATAATTATAATTGCATGCCCCTGTTAAACAGGGGCTGAAAAATTGGGCCTTAGGCACTGGTGGCACAACACTGCAACCCCTCACAGATACTGTACTTGGAGCACAGCAATGAGGCCTGTTGCAAAGTATTGCATCAAAAATTTTAATTACACGCCCCTGTTAAACAGGGGCTGAAAAATTGGGCCTTAGCCACTGGTGGCGTCACCCATAAACCAAAATGATCTTCCAAGCTATCATCGTTAATCGTATCATTGAGGAGGAGGAGGAGGATAGCCAGTCAACATAACAGCACAGGCACTCAGCATCAGCATCAGTCTTGAAGGGATGTGACATTTTAAAATCAATTAGTCTGTTATATCAGCATCTGGTGTGTGGTAGCTGGTGGTGATCCAAGACTGGTTCATCTTGATGAAAGTCAGTCGATCAACCGAGTCGGTGGACAGGCGCACCCTGTGATCCGTGACAAATCCTCCAGCAGCACTGAATGTGCGTTCTGAAAGAACGCTGGATGCAGGACAGGCCAGTAGCTCAATTGCATACTGTGCAAGCTCTGGCCAGTGATCCATCCTCAAGACCCAGTAAGCCAGAGGATTTTCGGTGGGGAAGGTGTCCAAGTCTGACCTTGCCCCTAGGTATTCCTGGACCATGTATATCAGACGCTGGCGATGGTTGCTGGAACCGATCATACTTTGGGGCTGCGGACTAAAGAATTGTCTGAACGCATCGGTCAGACGGCCACCTTCCCCACCGCTCCTTCTTTGACTGCCCGAAGCCACAGCAACTCGTTGTCCAGGACCAGGAGTTTGTAACCTCCCAGTCTCTGGGAACGCGTTGCACAGACCTTTCTGCAAGGCCTCCCGGAGTTGTCTCATCCTCTGCTCCCTCTGCGACGGTACGATAAGGTCTGCAACCTTACCCTTGTACCGTGGATCAAGGAGAGTGGCCAGCCAGTAATGGTCCCTCTCCTTGATCCGAAGAATACGAGGATCCTTCCGCAGACTTTGCAGGATCAGGGAGGCCATGCAGCGTAGGTTAGCTGAGGCATTCAGTCCGGAGTCCTCTGGGTCACTAAGGACGACATGATCCGCAGCCACCTCCTCCCAGCCACGTACAAGTCCACGGGTTTCTTGGGACTGTAAATCATCCCTAAAAGACTGCTGCCGATGATGCTGAGTGCCAGCCTCCACCTCCATGCTGACACAATCCTCCTCCTCCTCCTCTTCCTGTGCGATGGGTGGGACAGAAGGAACACTGTCTGGGTAAAGGGGGCCTTGAGAGGCAAGGAAGTCCTCCTCTTCCTGCCTCTGTTCTGCCTCAAGTGCCCTGTCCATTATTCCACGCAGTGTGTGCTCCAACAGGTGGACAAGAGGTACAGTGTCACTGATGCATGCACTGTCACTGCTCACCATCCTCGTGGCCTCCTCAAATGGTGCCAGGACAGTGCATGCATCCCTGATCATGCCCCACTGGCGTGGTGAAAAAAACCCGAGCTCCCCTGACCCTGTCCTGGTGCCGTAGTCGCACAGGTACTCATTGATGGCCCTCTGCTGCGTGTGCAGCCGCTGCAGCATGGCCAACGTTGAGTTCCACCTGGTGGGCATGTCACATATAAGGCGGTTCTTGGGCAGGTTCAACTCCTTTTGAAGCTCAGCCAGGCGAGCACTGGCATTATAAGATCTGCGGAAATGCACACAGACTTTCCTGGCCTGCCTCAGGACATCCTGTAAGCCCGGGTACCTGCCCAAGAACCGCTGCACCACCAAGTTAAGGACGTGAGCCATACAGGGCACATGGGTCAGTTGTCCCTGTCGGAGGGCGGAGAGGAGGTTGGTGCCATTGTCGCAAACCACCATTCCTGGCTTAAGCTGGCGTGGCGTCAACCACCTCTCGGCCTGCCCCTGCAGAGCAGACAGGACCTCTGCCCCAGTGTGGCTCCTGTCCCCCAAACACACCAGCGCAAGCACGGCATGGCATCTTTTTGCCTGCGTACTTGCGTAGCCCCTTGAACGCCTACGGAGCACCGCTGGTTCCGAGGACAAACCACAGGAAGAGGCCATGGAGGAAGAAGAAGAGGAGGGGTTGGAGGAGAGAGGTGTGTCACAACCAGTAGTAGCATTTTGGAGGCATGGCGGTGGAACAACCTCCAACACTACTGCACCTTGTCCTGCATCCTTCCCAGCTGCCAAAAGAGTGACCCAATGGGCCGTGAAAGAAAGGTAACGTCCCTGTCCATGCCTGCTGGACCATGAGTCAGTGGTAATATGCACCTTACCGCTGACCGCCCTGTCCAGCGAGGCCAAGACATTGCCTTCCACATGCCTGTAGAGAACCGGAATAGCCTTCCGTGCGAAAAAGTGTAGTTTGGGAACCTGCCACTGAGGAACCGCACATTGCACAAACTCACGGAAGGGGGCCGAGTCTACCAACTGAAAAGGCAGCAGTTGAAGCGCTAGCAATTTAGCCAAGCTAGCATTCAACCGCTGGGCATGTGGATGGCTGGGAGTGAACTTCTTTCGACGGTCCAGCAGCTGGGGCAGGGAAATTTGCCTGCTAGAATCGGACGTTGGTGTACTGCTAGCAGAGTGCCCGCAAGTACTTGCCTGTGACACACCTAATTCTACACCTTCATTCCTCTCAGAGCAGGTTTCAGAGAGGAGTGAAGGTATAGTGGGGTTGGAGATCCCAGCTGATGCGGTGCAAGAAGAGGTCCGCTTTGTTCTTTGGTGTGGGTCTTTAAGGTAGGCTTGCCAACGAGCTGCATGGCAGGTCAACATATGTCTGATCAAGCATGTGGTGCCCAAGCGGCTGATGTTTTGGCCACGCGATATACGCTTGAGACATATGTTGCAAACAGCAGCTGTGGGATCTGATGCACTCGCCTCAAAAAAGGCCCACACCAAAGAACTTTTTGAATGACGGGCAGAGGCAGCGCCCTGCACAGGCGGAGCTCTGCGGTGTGATTCCGTCGGTGTGCTGCCCATACGCTGGCCACTCAAGGGCATCCTGCCTCGTTGGAGATGTGCCTCCTCCTCATCCTCCTCCTCCTCCTCTCTCCTATTAGGCACCCACGTGGAGTCAGTGACCTCATCATCCCCTCCCTCCTCATCACTGGAGCCAATCTGGCAGTATGCTGCAGCTGCTGGAACATGACTGCCAGATTGGTGTCCTTCTTGAGCATCCCCTCTCTCTGCTCTCACGCTGCTGCCTTCCTCTAGCTGGGTATCATCATCAGATCCTTCCAAACGCTGGGCATCCTCCTGGAGCATGTACCCAACACTGTGCTCAAACAGTTCGGGGGACTCCTCAGGAGGAGGGCATGGTGGGTCTAGGGAAGGATTGACTAATGAAGATAATGATACCAGAGAAGAGGACGCTTTGGCAGCTGCTTTGCCAGTACCCTGAGCCTGGGTGAGAGAGGATGAGGAGGATGAGGTGGGCTTGGTCATCCACTCTACCAAGTCTTCGGCATGATGTGGCTCAACATGTCCAGCTGCCGAAAACAAGGACAAGCGTGTCCCATGGCCATGTGCTGATGACAATGCACCGCGTACACGACCAGCACTGTTGCCCCCAGACACAGAGCCTGCTGGCCCTCTTTTTTTGCCTCCTGACTGTCTGCCTCTCCTTGGTTGCCTTCCAGACATTTTAATGGATGGCCTGCAGGGAGATGGGGAAAACAGCAATAAGGGCTACCTTCAGGTGTATATTGTGCAGGAGGCTTAGCAACAATGACACTGACACTGTCCCCTGCCTATCCTTCTCTGTCCCTAAACACAAGGATTGAAAATATGGTTCAGCAAAAAAGTTTTAGAACAGAATAGCACACTGACACTTTCCCTCACTGTCCTACTCTGTCCCTCCCTACAAACAAGATTTAGCACAGAATAGCACACTGATAATTTCTACGAGTGTCCTTTTCTGTCCCTCAACTCAAGGATTGAAAATATGGAACAGAAAAATTGGTTTAGAACAGAATAGCACACTGTCAGTTTCACTGACTGTACCTCTCTGTCCCTCAACTCAAGGATTGAAAATATGGAACAGCAAAATTGGTTTAGAACAGAATAGCACACTGTCAGTTTCACTCACTGTACCTCTCTGTCCCTCAACTCAAGGATTGAAAATATGGAACAGCAAAATTGGTTTAAAACAGAATAGCACACTGTCAGTTTCACTCACTGTACCTCTCTGTCCCTCAACTCAAGGATTGAAAATATGGTTCAGCAAAATAGTTTTAGAACAGAATAGCACACTGACACTTTCCCTCACTGTCCTACTCTGTCCCTCCCTACAAACAAGATTTAGCACAGAATAGCACACTGATAATTTCTACGAGTGTCCTTCTCTGTCCCTAAACTCAAGGATTGAAAATATGGAACAGCAAAATTGGTTTAGAACAGAATAGCACACTGTCAGTTTCACTGACTGTACCTCTCTGTCCCTCAACTCAAGGATTGAAAATATGGAACAGCAAAATTGGTTTAGAACAGAATAGCACACTGTCAGTTTCACTCACTGTACCTCTCTGTCCCTCGACTCAAGGATTGAAAATATGGAACAGCAAAATTGGTTTAGAACAGAATAGCACACTGTCAGTTTCACTCACTGTACCTCTCTGTCCCTCAACTCAAGGATTGAAAATATGGTTCAGCAAAATAGTTTTAGAACAGAATAGCACACTGACACTTTCCCTCACTGTCTTACTCTGTCCCTCCCTACAAACAAGATTTAGCACAGAATAGCACACTGATAATTTCTACGAGTGTCCTTCTCTGTCCCTAAACTCAAGGATTGAAAATATGGAACAGCAAAATTGGTTTAGAACAGAATAGCACACTGTCAGTTTCACTGACTGTACCTCTCTGTCCCTCAACTCAAGGATTGAAAATATGGAACAGCAAAATTGGTTTAGAACAGAATAGCACACTGTCAGTTTCACTCACTGTACCTCTCTGTCCCTCAACTCAAGGATTGAAAATATGGAACAGCAAAATTGGTTTAGAACAGAATAGCACACTGTCAGTTTCACTCACTGTACCTCTCTGTCCCTCAACTCAAGGATTGAAAATATGGTTCAGCAAAATAGTTTTAGAACAGAATAGCACACTGACACTTTCCCTCACTGTCCTACTCTGTCCCTCCCTACAAACAAGATTTAGCACAGAATAGCACACTGATAATTTCTACGAGTGTCCTTCTCTGTCCCTAAACTCAAGGATTGAAAATATGGAACAGCAAAATTGGTTTAGAACAGAATAGCACACTGTCAGTTTCACTCACTGTACCTCTCTGTCCCTCAACTCAAGGATTGAAAATATGGAACAGCAAAATTGGTTTAGAACAGAATAGCACACTGTCAGTTTCACTCACTGTACCTCTCTGTCCCTCAACTCAAGGATTGAAAATATGGTTCAGCAAAATAGTTTTAGAACAGAATAGCACACTGACACTTTCCCTCACTGTCCTACTCTGTCCCTCCCTACAAACAAGATTTAGCACAGAATAGCACACTGATAATTTCTACGAGTGTCCTTCTCTGTCCCTAAACTCAAGGATTGAAAATATGGAACAGCAAAATTGGTTTAGAACAGAATAGCACACTGTCAGTTTCACTCACTGTACCTCTCTGTCCCTCAACTCAAGGATTGAAAATATGGAACAGCAAAATTGGTTTAGAACAGAATAGCACACTGTCAGTTTCACTCACTGTACCTCTCTGTCCCTCAACTCAAGGATTGAAAATATGGTTCAGCAAAATAGTTTTAGAACAGAATAGCACACTGACACTTTCCCTCACTGTCCTACTCTGTCCCTCCCTACAAACAAGATTTAGCACAGAATAGCACACTGATAATTTCTACGAGTGTCCTTCTCTGTCCCTAAACTCAAGGATTGAAAATATGGAACAGCAAAATTGGTTTAGAACAGAATAGCACACTGTCAGTTTCACTCACTGTACCTCTCTGTCCCTCAACTCAAGGATTGAAAATATGGTTCAGCAAAATAGTTTTAGAACAGAATAGCACACTGACACTTTCCCTCACTGTCCTACTCTGTCCCTCCCTACAAACAAGATTTAGCACAGAATAGCACACTGATAATTTCTACGAGTGTCCTTCTCTGTCCCTAAACTCAAGGATTGAAAATATGGAACAGCAAAATTGGTTTAGAACAGAATAGCACACTGTCAGTTTCATTCACTGTACCTCTCTGTCCCTCAACTCAAGGATTGAAAATATGGAACAGCAAAATTGGTTTAGAACAGAATAGCACACTGTCAGTTTCACTCACTGTACCTCTCTGTCCCTCAACTCAAGGATTGAAAATATGGAACAGCAAAATTGGTTTAGAACAGAATAGCACACTGTCAGTTTCACTCACTGTACCTCTCTGTCCCTCAACTCAAGGATTGAAAATATGGTTCAGCAAAATAGTTTTAGAACAGAATAGCACACTGACACTTTCCCTCACTGTCCTACTCTGTCCCTCCCTACAAACAAGATTTAGCACAGAATAGCACACTGATAATTTCTACGAGTGTCCTTCTCTGTCCCTAAACTCAAGGATTGAAAATATGGAACAGCAAAATTGGTTTAGAACAGAATAGCACACTGTCAGTTTCACTGACTGTACCTATCTGTCCCTCAACTCAAGGATTGAAAATATGGTTCAGCAAAATAGTTTTAGAACAGAATAGCACACTGACACTTTCCCTCACTGTCCTACTCTGTCCCTCCCTACAAACAAGATTTAGCACAGAATAGCACACTGATAATTTCTACGAGTGTCCTTCTCTGTCCCTAAACTCAAGGATTGAAAATATGGAACAGCAAAATTGGTTTAGAACAGAATAGCACACTGTCAGTTTCACTCACTGTACCTCTCTGTCCCTCAACTCAAGGATTGAAAATATGGAACAGCAAAATTGGTTTAGAACAGAATAGCACACTGTCAGTTTCACTCACTGTACCTCTCTGTCCCTCAACTCAAGGATTGAAAATATGGAACAGCAAAATTGGTTTAGAACAGAATAGCACACTGTCAGTTTCACTCACTGTACCTCTCTGTCCCTCAACTCAAGGATTGAAAATATGGTTCAGCAAAATAGTTTTAGAACAGAATAGCACACTGACACTTTCCCTCACTGTCCTACTCTGTCCCTCCCTACAAACAAGATTTAGCACAGAATAGCACACTGATAATTTCTACGAGTGTCCTTCTCTGTCCCTAAACTCAAGGATTGAAAATATGGAACAGCAAAATTGGTTTAGAACAGAATAGCACACTGTCAGTTTCACTCACTGTACCTATCTGTCCCTCAACTCAAGGATTGAAAATATGGTTCAGCAAAATAGTTTTAGAACAGAATAGCACACTGACACTTTCCCTCACTGTCCTACTCTGTCCCTCCCTACAAACAAGATTTAGCACAGAATAGCACACTGATAATTTCTACGAGTGTCCTTCTCTGTCCCTAAACTCAAGGATTGAAAATATGGAACAGCAAAATTGGTTTAGAACAGAATAGCACACTGTCAGTTTCACTCACTGTACCTCTCTGTCCCTCAACTCAAGGATTGAAAATATGGCTCAGCAAAATAGTTTTAGAACAGAATAGCACACTGACACTTTCCCTCACTGTCCTACTCTGTCCCTCCCTACAAACAAGATTTAGCACAGAATAGCACACTGATAATTTCTACGAGTGTCCTTCTCTGTCCCTAAACTCAAGGATTGAAAATATGGAATCGCAAAATTGGTTTAGAACAGAATAGCACACTGTCAGTTTCACTCACTGTACCTCTCTGTCCCTCAACTCAAGGATTGAAAATATGGAACAGCAAAATTGGTTTAGAACAGAATAGCACACTGTCAGTTTTACTCACTGTACCTCTCTGTCCCTCAACTCAAGGATTGAAAATATGGAACAGCAAAATTGGTTTAGAACAGAATAGCACACTGTCAGTTTCACTCACTGTACCTCTCTGTCCCTCAACTCAAGGATTGAAAATATGGTTCAGCAAAATAGTAGAGATGTACAGAACTATTCGCCGGCGAACAGTTCCCGGCGAACATAGCTTGTTCGCGTTCGCCGCGTCCGGCGAACATATGCGATGTTCGGTCCGCCCCCTATTCATTATCATTGAGCAAACTTTGACCCTGTACCTCACAGTCAGCAGACACATTCCAGCCAATCAGCAACATACCCTCCCTCCCAGACCCTCCCACCTCCTGGACAGCATCCATTTTAGATTCATTCTCAAGCTGCAGTCTTAGCGAGAGGAGGGACAGTTTAGCTGCTGCTTATTTTATAGGGAAAGCTAGGCTAGGCAAGTGTATTCAGTGTTCACTCCACTCCTGAAAGACTCATCTGATCTCTGCTGTAAGCACAGCGTCCTGACAGCACCCCAAAAAGCCCTTTTTAGGGCTGGTAAAACACCAGTCTGCTTTTTTTTTTTTCCTGGACAGCATCTATTTTAGATTCAGTCTGTACTTAAGCTGCAGTGTTAGCCAGAGGAGGGACAGTTTAGCTGCTGCTGATTTTATAGGGAAAGCTATAGGCAAGTGTATTCAGTGTTCACTCCACTCCTGAAAGACTCATCTGATCTCTGCTGTAAGCACAGCGTCCTGACAGCACCCCAAAAAGCCCTTTTTAGGGCTGGTAAAACACCAGTCTGCTTTTTTTTTTTTTCCTGGACAGCATCTATTTTAGATTCAGTCTGTACTTAAGCTGCAGTGTTAGCCAGAGGAGGGACAGTTTAGCTGCTGCTGATTTTATAGGGAAAGCTAGGCTAGGCCAGTGTATTCAGTGTTCACTCCACTCCTGAAAGACTCATCTGATCTCTGCTGTAAGCACAGCGTCCTGACAGCACCCCAAAAAGCCCTTTTTAGGGCTGGTAAAACACCAGTCTGCTTGTTTTTTTTCCCCGGCACAGTAGCTTACATAAAAAAAACCACAACAGTTTTGACTGCAGTAGATGAGCAGTCAGTTGCCTGCCAGTGTGTGTGTCAGACCTACAGTGTCTACTGTGCCAACTTCTGCCAGTGCACAGTGCCACTCATATCTGGTGTCACAGTAGCTTGCACGCATAGTACAACTAAACTAATCTAAAAAAAATGACAGGCAGTGGCAGGCCACCCCGCAGGGGCTGTCGTGGTCGTGGTGCTGTGATTCCCTTTGGCCCTAGAATAATGCCCAGTGTTCAGGGGCCACGTACCCTGAACTCGAAAAGTTCTGAGGACATAGTTGACTGGCTAACACAGGACAGCCAATCTTCTACAGCTTCCGCTCGGAACCTTGACGCACCATCCTTCTCCAGCTCAGCTTTGGGCACCTCTCAAGTTACCACTCGCCCGCCTGCCGCCACCACCAACACTAGCACCACAGTTGCTTCACTTGATCTGTCAGAGGAGTTATTTACACATGAGTTGGAAGAAATGAGTGATGCGCAAACATTATTGCCAGAGGATGTAGATAAAAGGGATATGTCTCAGTCAGGCAGCATTACACACATGGATGTACGGTGTGATGATGATGATGTTGTACCCGCTGCTGCTTCCTTTGCTGAGTTGTCAGATACAAGTGAAGCGGTTGATGATGACGATGTGGATGTCACGTGGGTGCCCGCTCGAAGAGAAGAAGAACAGGGGGAAAGTTCAGATGGGGAGACAGAGAGGAGGAGGAGACGAGTTGGAAGGAGGGGTAGGTCGTCGCAAGGAGCTAGTGGCACAGTCAGACAGCATGTATCGGCACCCGGGGTCAGCCAGACAGCACGCCAATCAACGCATGCTGTTGCCACCACCAGAATGCCGCCATTGCAAAGCTCAGCAGTGTGGCATTTTTTTTGTGTGTCTGCCTCTGATAACAGCGATGCCATTTGCAACCTGTGCCAAAAGAAACTGAGTCGTGGGAAATCCAACACCCACCTAGGTACAACTGCTTTGCGAAGGCACATGATCTCACATCACAAACGCCTATGGGATCAACACATGATGACGAGTACAAGCAGCACACAAGCTCAAAGCCACCATCCTCCTCCTGGTCCAGCATCTTCAGCCACGTCAACCACTGCTGTCCTCCTTGCCCCCTCTCAACCATCTGACACTACGTCTCTCGCCTTGAGCAGTTCCTGCTCATCTGCCCACAGTCAGGTGTCTGTCAAGGACTAGTGATGAGCCGAACACCCCCGGGTTCGGTTCGCACCAGAACCCGCGAACGGACCGAAAGTTCGAACGAACATTAGAACCCTATTAAATACAATGGATGCGAACGTTCGAATTCTAAAGTGCTAATTATAACAACTATTATGCATGTTATTGTCCTAAAAAGGGTTTGGGAACCCGGGTTCTGCACCAGGGGACATGTATCAATGCAAAAAGAAGTTTTAAAAACGGTCGTTTTTCGGGAGCAGTCATTTTAATGATGCATAAAGTGAAAAAAAAAAAGTCAAATATTCCTTTAAATATCGTACCTGGGGGGTGTCTAAAGTATGCCTGTGAAGTGCCACGTGTTTCCCGTGTTTAGAACTGTCCCTGCACAAAATGACACTTCTAAAGGAAAAAAAAGCCATTTAAAACTGCTTGCGGCTTTAATGTAATGTCTGGTCCCGGTAATATGGATGAAATTCTTTAAGAAAAATGGCATAGCTACCCCATGACCCCCCCCCCTACCCCAGCCCATTACCAGCCCCTTTGGGTCTTGTATGGATATTAAGGGGAACCCCGCACATAAAATAAAAAAGGCCCTATATACTCTGAACAGCCCTATACAGGCGGTGCATACAAGACAGGGACTGTAGGTTTGTTCTTATGTAGAGTCTGTTTGTAATTTTGAACAGGTACATTGTTGAAGTGTAGCTCCAGACCAAAAATCTATTTTTAAACTTTTTGGAAAACATAGGTAAGGGTTATCACCCCTGTAACATTTGTTTTGCTGTCTGTGCCCCTGTTCAGAACATTTCACCTCACTTTCCGTCCCAATGACAACTGTTTTTGAAATGTGGTGTTTTTCTTGAAACAAGGATTGCTGATAAAGCATCAGTACAGAGGAGACACCTTTCTCCCATATTTATTCTTACAGGAGAGAATTTTCCTTCCTAGTGGTAGATTTCCTCTCACTTCCTGTTGTCTTCTTGCGTTTGCAAGTAGGAGTCGTTTGTAAATTGGATGTTTGAAAGTAGGGACCTGCCGTATATACTCTGCAGAAATAGGCCCCTTAGTTGTTGGTGTTGGCACAACACTGTAAGCACTCACAGTTACTCTTGGTTGGTGCTGGAACGCCCTGCTGTCAACTATTATATCAGGAATTTTAATTACATATAATTGTTGAACAGTGGTAGTAAAAATTGGGCCTTTGATGGTGGTGCTGGTGCCACAACACTGTAAGCCCTGACAGTTACTCTTGGTGGGTGCAGCAATGGGCCCTGCTGTGAATTATTAGATCAAGAATTGTAATTACATGCCCCTGTTGAACAGGGGCTGAAAAATTGGGCCTTAGGCACTGGTGGCACAACACTGCAACCCCTCACAGATACTGTACTTGGAGCACAGCAATGAGCCCTGTTGCAAAGTATTGCTTCAAAAATTGTAATGACACGCCCCTGTTAAACAGGGGCTGAAAAATTGGGCCTTAGGCACTGGTGGCACAACACTGCAACTCCTCACAGATACTGTACTTGGAGCACACCAATGAGCCCTGTTGCAAAGTATTGCTTCAAAAATTGTAATGACACGCCCCTGTTAAACAGGGGCTGAAAAATTGGGCCTTAGGCACTGGTGGCACAACACTGCAACTCCTCACAGATACTGTACTTGGAGCACAGCAATGAGCCCTGTTGCAAAGTATTGCTTCAAAAATTGTAATGACACGCCCCTGTTAAACAGGGGCTGAAAAATTGGGCCTTAGGCACTGGTGGCACAACACTGCAACTCCTCACAGATACTGTACTTGGAGCACACCAATGAGCCCTGTTGCAAAGTATTGCTTCAAAAATTGTAATGACACGCCCCTGTTAAACAGGGGCTGAAAAATTGGGCCTTAGGCACTGGTGGCACAACACTGCAACTCCTCACAGATACTGTACTTGGAGCACAGCAATGAGCCCTGTTGCAAAGTATTGCTTCAAAAATTGTAATGACACGCCCCTGTTAAACAGGGGCTGAAAAATTGGGCCTTAGGCACTGGTGGCACAACACTGCAACTCCTCACAGATACTGTACTTGGAGCACACCAATGAGCCCTGTTGCAAAGTATTGCTTCAAAAATTGTAATGACACGCCCCTGTTAAACAGGGGCTGAAAAATTGGGCCTTAGGCACTGGTGGCACAACACTGCAACTCCTCACAGATACTGTACTTGGAGCACAGCAATGAGCCCTGTTGCAAAGTATTGCTTCAAAAATTGTAATTACACGCCCCTGTTAAACAGGGGCTGAAAAATTGGGCGTTAGGCACTGGTGGCGGCACCCATAAACAAAAATGATCTTACAAGCTATCATCATCAATCGTATCATTGAGGACTCGGAGGAGGAGGATAGCCAGTCAACATAACAGCACAGGCACTCAGCATCAGCATCAGTCTTGAAGGGATGTGACATGTTAAAATCAATTAGTCTGTTATATCAGCATCAGGTGTGTGGTAGCTGGTGGTGATCCAAGACTGGTTCATCTTGATGAAAGTCAGTCGATCAACCGAGTCGGTGGACAGGCGCACCCTGTGATCCGTGACAAATCCTCCAGCAGCACTGAATGTGCGTTCCGAAAGAACGCTGGATGCAGGACAGGCCAGTAGCTCAATTGCATACTGTGCAAGCTCTGGCCAGTGATCCATCCTCAAGACCCAGTAAGCCAGAGGATTTTCGGTGGGGAAGGTGTCCAAGTCTGACCTTGCCCCTAGATATTCCTGCACCATGTTTATCAGACGCTGGCGATGGTTGCTGGAACCGATCATACTTTGGGGCTGCGGACTAAAGAATTGTCTGAACGCATCGGTCAGACGGCCACCTTCCCCACCGCTCCTTCTTTGACTGGCCGAAGCCTCAGCAACTCGTTGTCCAGGACCAGGAGTTTGCAACCTCCCAGTCTCTGGGAACGCGTTGCACAGACCTTTCTGCAAGGCCTCCCGGAGTTGTCTCATTCTCTGCTCCCTCTGCGACGGTAACATAAGGTCCGCAACCTTACCCTTGTACCGTGGATCAAGGAGAGTGGCCAGCCAGTAATGGTCCCTCTCCTTGATCCGAAGAATACGAGGATCCTTCCGCAGACTTTGCAGGATCAGGGAGGCCATGCAGCGTAGTTTTGCTGAGGCATTCGCTCCGGAGTCCTCTGGGTCACTAAGGACGACATGATCCGCAGCCACCTCCTCCCAGCCACGTACAAGTCCACTGGTTTCTTGGGACTGTAAATCATCCCTAAAAGACTGCTGCTGATGATGCTGAGTGCCAGCCTCCACCTCCATGCTGACACAATCCTCCTCCTCCTCCTCCTCCTCCTCCTCCTCCTCTTCCTGTGCGATGGGTGGGACAGAAGGAACACTGTCTGGGTAAAGGGGGCCTTGAGAGGCAAGGAAGTCCTCCTCTTCCTGCCTCTGTTCTGCCTCAAGTGCCCTGTCCATTATTCCACGCAGCGTGTGCTCCAACAGGTGGACAAGAGGTACAGTGTCACTGATGCATGCACTGTCACTGCTCACCATCCTCGTGGCCTCCTCAAATGGTGCCAGGACAGTGCATGCATCCCTGATCATGCCCCACTGGCGTGGAGAAAAAAAACCAAGCTCCCCTGACCCTGTCCTGGTGCCGTAGTCGCACAGGTACTCATTGATGGCCCTCTGCTGCGTGTGCAGCCGCTGCAGCATGGCCAACGTTGAGTTCCACCTGGTGGGCATGTCACATATAAGGCGGTTCTTGGGCAGGTTCAACTCCTTTTGCAGCTCAGCCAGGCGAGCACTGGCATTATAAGATCTGCGGAAATGCACACAGACTTTCCTGGCCTGCCTCAGGACATCCTGTAAGCCCGGGTACCTGCCCAAGAAGCGCTGCACCACCAGGTTAAGGACGTGAGCCACACAGGGCACATGGGTCAGTTGTCCCTGTCGGAGGGCGGAGAGGAGGTTGGTGCCATTGTCGCAAACCACCATTCCTGGCTTAAGCTGGCGTGGCGTCAACCACCTCTCGGCCTGGCCCTGCAGAGCAGACAGGACCTCTGCCCCAGTGTGGCTTCTGTCCCCCAAACACACCAGCGCAAGCACGGCATGGCATCTTTTTGCCTGCGTACTTGCGTAGCCCCGTGAACGGCTACGGAGCACCGCTGGTTCATAGGACAAACCACAGGAAGAGGCCATGGAGGAAGAAGAAGAGGAGGGGGTGGAGGAGAGAGGTGTGTCACAACCAGTAGTAGCATTTTGGAGGCGTGGCGGTGGGACAACCTCCAACACTACTGCACCTTGTCCTGAATCCTTCCCAGCTGCCAAAAGAGTGACCCAATGGGCCGTGAAAGAAAGGTAACGTCCCTGTCCATGCCTGCTGGACCATGAGTCAGCGGTAATATGCACCTTACCGCTGACCGCCCTGTCCAGCGAGGCCAAGACATTGCCTTCCACATGCCGGTAGAGAGCCGGAATAGCCTTCCGTGAGAAAAAGTGGCGTTTGGGAACCTGCCACTGAGGAACTGCACATTGCACAAACTCACGGAAGGGGGCCGAGTCTACCAACTGAAAAGGCAGCAGTTGAAGCGCTAGCAATTTAGCCAAGCTAGCATTCAACCGCTGGGCATGTGGATGGCTGGGAGTGAACTTCTTTCGACGGTCCAGCAGCTGGGGCAGGGAAATTTGCCTGCTAGAATCGGACGTCGGTGTACTGCTAGCAGAGTGGGCGCAAGTACTTGGCTGTGACACACCTAATTCTACACCTTCATTCCTCTCAGTGCATGTTTCAGAGAGGACTGAAGTTATAGTGGGGTTGGAGATCCCAGCTGATGCGGTGCAAGGAGAGGTCCGCTTTGTTCTTTGGTGTGGGTCTTTGAGGTAGGCTTGCCAACGAGCTGCATGGCAGGTCAACATATGTCTGGTCAGGCATGTGGTACCCAAGCGGCTGATGTTTTGGCCACGCGATATACGCTTGAGACATATGTTGCAAACAGCAGCTGTGCGATCTGATGCACTAGCCTCAAAAAAGGCCCACACCAAAGAACTTTTTGAATGACGGGCAGAGGCAGCGCCCTGCACAGGCGGAGCTCTGCGGTGTGATTCCGTCGGTGTACTGCCCTTACGCTGGCCACCAAAGGGCATCCTGCCTCGTTGGAGATGTGCCTCCTCCTCATCCTCCTCCTCCTCCTCTCTCCTATTAGGCACCCACGTGGAGTCAGTGACCTCATCATCCCCTCCCTCCTCATCACTGGAGCCAATCTGGCAGTATGCTGCAGCTGCTGGAACATGACTGCCAGATTGGTGTCCTTCTTGAGCATCCCCTCTGTCTGCTCTCACGCTACTGCCTTCCTCTAGCTGGGTTTCATCATCAGACCCTTCGAAACGCTGGGCATCCTCCTGGAGCATGTACCCAACACTGTGCTGAAACAGTTCGGGGGACTCCTCAGGAGGAGGACATGGTGGGTCTAGGGAAGGAGTGACTGATGATTTGTCTGACATTGATACCAGGGAAGACGACGCTTTGGCAGCTGCTTTTCCAGTACCCTGAGCCTGGGTGAGAGAGGATGAGGAGGAGGAGGAGGGCTTGGTCATCCACTCTACCAAGTCTTCGGCATGATGTGGCTCAACATGTCCAGCTGCCGAAAAGAAGGACAAGCGTGTCCCATGGCCATGTGCTGATGACAATGCACCGCGTCCACGACCAGCACTGTTGCCCCCAGACACAGAGCCTGCTTGCCCTCTTTTATTGCCTCCTGACTGTCTGCCTCTCCTTGTTTGCCTTCCAGACATTCTAATAGATGGCCTGCAGGGAGATGGGAAAAAAGCAATAAGGGCTACCTTCAGGTGTCCTTCTCTGTCCCTTGAAACAAGGACTTTCACAGTGAAAGAAACTGACACTCTCCCTACCTACAGTTTTCTGTCCCTAGAAAAAATGTTTTTTTTAATCACAATATAGCACAAGGACAATTCACTCACTGTCCTTACAGGTCCCTGGAAACAAGGACTTGCAGAGTGAAATAAACTGACACTCTCCCTACCTACAGTTTTCTGTCCCTAGAATAAATGTTTTTTTTAAGCACAATATAGCACAAGGAGAATTCACTCACTGTCCTTCCAGGTCCCTGGAAACAAGGACTTGCAGAGTGAAATAAACTGACACTCTCCCTACCTACAGTTTTCTGTCCCTAGAATAAATGTTTTTTTTAAGCACAATATAGCACAAGGACAATTCACTCACTGTCCTTACAGGTCCCTGGAAACAAGGACTTGCAGAGTGAAAGAAAAAAAACACTCTCCCTACCTACAGTTTTCTGTCCCTAGAAAAAATGTTTTTTTTAATCACAATATAGCACAAGGACAATTCACTCACTGTCCTTACAGGTCCCTGGAAACAAGGACTTGCAGAGTGAAAGAAAAAAAACACTCTCCCTACCTACAGTTTTCTGTCCCTAGAAAAAATGTTTTTTTTAATCACAATATAGCACAAGGACAATTCACTCACTGTCCTTCCAGGTCCCTGGAAACAAGGACTTGCAGAGTGAAATAAACTGACACTCTCCCTACCTACAGTTTTCTGTCCCTAGAATAAATGTTTTTTTTAAGCACAATATAGCACAAGGACAATTCACTCACTGTCCTTACAGGTCCCTGGAAACAAGGACTTGCAGAGTGAAAGAAAAAAAACACTCTCCCTACCTACAGTTTTCTGTCCCTAGAAAAAATGTTTTTTTTAATCACAATATAGCACAAGGACAATTCACTCACTGTCCTTACAGGTCCCTGGAAACAAGGACTTGCAGAGTGAAAGAAAAAAAACACTCTCCCTACCTACAGTTTTCTGTCCCTAGAAAAAATGTTTTTTTTAAGCACAATATAGCACAAGGACAATTCACTCACTGTCCTTACAGGTCCCTGGAAACAAGGACTTGCAGAGTGAAAGAAAAAAAACACTCTCCCTACCTACAGTTTTCTGTCCCTAGAAAAAATGTTTTTTTTAATCACAATATAACACAAGGACAATTCACTCACTGTCCTTCCAGGTCCCTGGAAACAAGGACTTGCAGAGTGAAATAAACTGACACTCTCCCTACCTACAGTTTTCTGTCCCTAGAATAAATGTTTTTTTTAAGCACAATATAGCACAAGGACAATTCACTCACTGTCCTTACAGGTCCCTGGAAACAAGGACTTGCAGAGTGAAAGAAAAAAAACACTCTCCCTACCTACAGTTTTCTGTCCCTAGAAAAAATGTTTTTTTTAATCACAATATAGCACAAGGACAATTCACTCACTGTCCTTACAGGTCCCTGGAAACAAGGACTTGCAGAGTGAAAGAAAAAAAACACTCTCCCTACCTACAGTTTTCTGTCCCTAGAAAAAATGTTTTTTTTAATCACAATATAGCACAAGGACAATTCACTCACTGTCCTTCCAGGTCCCTGGAAACAAGGACTTGCAGAGTGAAATAAACTGACACTCTCCCTACCTACAGTTTTCTGTCCCTAGAATAAATGTTTTTTTTAAGCACAATATAGCACAAGGACAATTCACTCACTGTCCTTACAGGTCCCTGGAAACAAGGACTTGCAGAGTGAAAGAAAAAAAACACTCTCCCTACCTACAGTTTTCTGTCCCTAGAAAAAATGTTTTTTTTAATCACAATATAGCACAAGGACAATTCACTCACTGTCCTTCCAGGTCCCTGGAAACAAGGACTTGCAGAGTGAAATAAACTGACACTCTCCCTACCTACAGTTTTCTGTCCCTAGAAAAAATGTTTTTTTTAATCACAATATAGCACAAGGACAATTCACTCACTGTCCTTCCAGGTCCCTGGAAACAAGGACTTGCAGAGTGAAATAAACTGACACTCTCCCTACCTACAGTTTTCTGTCCCTAGAATAAATGTTTTTTTTAAGCACAATATAGCACAAGGACAATTCACTCACTGTCCTTACAGGTCCCTGGAAACAAGGACTTGCAGAGTGAAAGAAAAAAAACACTCTCCCTACCTACAGTTTTCTGTCCCTAGAAAAAATGTTTTTTTTAATCACAATATAGCACAAGGACAATTCACTCACTGTCCTTCCAGGTCCCTGGAAACAAGGACTTGCAGAGTGAAATAAACTGACACTCTCCCTACCTACAGTTTTCTGTCCCTAGAAAAAATGTTTTTTTTAATCACAATATAGCACAAGGACAATTCACTCACTGTCCTTCCAGGTCCCTGGAAACAAGGACTTGCAGAGTGAAATAAACTGACACTCTCCCTACCTACAGTTTTCTGTCCCTAGAATAAATGTTTTTTTTTAAGCACAATATAGCACAAGGACAATTCACTCACTGTCCTTACAGGTCCCTGGAAACAAGGACTTGCAGAGTGAAAGAAAAAAAACACTCTCCCTACCTACAGTTTTCTGTCCCTAGAAAAAATGTTTTTTTTAATCACAATATAACACAAGGACAATTCACTCACTGTCCTTCCAGGTCCCTGGAAACAAGGACTTGCAGAGTGAAATAAACTGACACTCTCCCTACCTACAGTTTTCTGTCCCTAGAATAAATGTTTTTTTTAAGCACAATATAGCACAAGGACAATTCACTCACTGTCCTTACAGGTCCCTGGAAACAAGGACTTGCAGAGTGAAAGAAAAAAAACACTCTCCCTACCTACAGTTTTCTGTCCCTAGAAAAAATGTTTTTTTTAATCACAATATAGCACAAGGACAATTCACTCACTGTCCTTCCAGGTCCCTGGAAACAAGGACTTGCAGAGTGAAATAAACTGACACTCTCCCTACCTACAGTTTTCTGTCCCTAGAATAAATGTTTTTTTTAAGCACAATATAGCACAAGGACAATTCACTCACTGTCCTTACAGGTCCCTGGAAACAAGGACTTGCAGAGTGAAAGAAAAAAAACACTCTCCCTACCTACAGTTTTCTGTCCCTAGAAAAAATGTTTTTTTTAATCACAATATAGCACAAGGACAATTCACTCACTGTCCTTACAGGTCCCTGGAAACAAGGACTTGCAGAGTGAAAGAAAAAAAACACTCTCCCTACCTACAGTTTTCTGTCCCTAGAAAAAATGTTTTTTTTAATCACAATATAGCACAAGGACAATTCACTCACTGTCCTTCCAGGTCCCTGGAAACAAGGACTTGCAGAGTGAAATAAACTGACACTCTCCCTACCTACAGTTTTCTGTCCCTAGAAAAAATGTTTTTTTAAAGCACACTATAGCACAAGGAGAATTCCCCTCACTTTCCTTCTTTGTCCCTAGAAACAAGGACTGGCACAGTGAAAGAAACTGACACTCTCCCTACCTACAGTTTTCTGTCCCTAGAAAATTTTTTTTTTTTAATCACAATATAGCACAAGGACAATTCACTCACTGTCCTTACAGGTCCCTGGAAACAAGGACTTGCAGAGTGAAATAAACTGACACTCTCCCTACCTACAGTTTTCTGTCCCTAGAATAAATGTTTTTTTTAAGCACAATATAGCACAAGGAGAATTCACTCACTGTCCTTCCAGGTCCCTGGAAACAAGGACTTGCAGAGTGAAATAAACTGACACTCTCCCTACCTACAGTTTTCTGTCCCTAGAATAAATGTTTTTTTTAAGCACAATATAGCACAAGGACAATTCACTCACTGTCCTTACAGGTCCCTGGAAACAAGGACTTGCAGAGTGAAAGAAAAAAAACACTCTCCCTACCTACAGTTTTCTGTCCCTAGAAAAAATGTTTTTTTTAATCACAATATAGCACAAGGACAATTCACTCACTGTCCTTACAGGTCCCTGGAAACAAGGACTTGCAGAGTGAAAGAAAAAAAACACTCTCCCTACCTACAGTTTTCTGTCCCTAGAAAAAATGTTTTTTTTAAGCACAATATAGCACAAGGACAATTCACTCACTGTCCTTACAGGTCCCTGGAAACAAGGACTTGCAGAGTGAAAGAAAAAAAACACTCTCCCTACCTACAGTTTTCTGTCCCTAGAAAAAATGTTTTTTTTAATCACAATATAGCACAAGGACAATTCACTCACTGTCCTTACAGGTCCCTGGAAACAAGGACTTGCAGAGTGAAAGAAACTGACACTGTCCCTACCTACAGTTTTCTGTCCCTAGAATAAATGTTTTTTTTAAGCACAATATAGCACAAGGAGAATTCACTCACTGTCCTTCCAGGTCCCTGGAAACAAGGACTTGCAGAGTGAAATAAACTGACACTCTCCCTACCTACAGTTTTCTGTCCCTAGAATAAATGTTTTTTTTAAGCACAATATAGCACAAGGACAATTCACTCACTGTCCTTACAGGTCCCTGGAAACAAGGACTTGCAGAGTGAAAGAAACTGACACTCTCCCTACCTACAGTTTTCTGTCCCTAGAATAAATGTTTTTTTAAGCACAATATAGCACAAGGACAATTCACTCACTGTCCTTCCAGGTCCCTGGAAACAAGGACTTGCAGAGTGAAAGAAACTGACACTGTCCCTACCTACAGTTTTCTGTCCCTAGAATAAATGTTTTTTTTAAGCACACTATAGCACAAGCACAAAACACACTGACACTCTCCCTACCTATCCTTCTCTTTCCCTAAACTAAAGGAATCCAGGTTAAGCAAGAAAGAAATAACAGTCACTGTCCCTGCCTATGCTGCTCTATCCCTGCTCCGGAACACACTACACTAGGCCGCCGTGCTGGCGGCCTTTTATAGTGTGGGGCGTGTACTAAACACCCTCAGCAATAATTGGCCACAGGCATCCTGCCTGTGGCCAATCATTGCTCTCCTCGCTGCCGGCGCTGTGATTGGCCAAGCATGCGGGGTCACAGTGCATGCTTGGCCAATCACAGCGCCTGGATGACACTGCGATGGCGTAGTGCATTGTGGGCCGTTCGCGTCACTCGAATTTGGCGCGAACGGCCCAAATCGTTCGATCTTCGTCGAACGATCGAACAGCCGATGTTCGAGTCGAACGTATGTTCGACTCGAACACGAAGCTCATCCCTATCAAGGACATGTTTGAGCGTAAGAAGCCAATGTCACAGAGTCACCCCCTTGCCCGGCGTCTGACAGCTGGCTTGTCGGAACTCTTAGCCCGCCAGCTTTTACCATACAAGCTGGTGGAGTCTGAGGCCTTCAAAAAATTTGTAGCTATTGGGACACCGCAGTGGAAGGTACCCGGCCGAAATTTCTTTTCACAAAAGGCAATCCCCAACCTGTACTCTATTGTGCAAAAGGAAGTCATGGCATGTCTGGCACACAGTGTTGGGGCAAGGGTCCATCTGACCACTGATACCTGGTCTGTAAAGCACGGTCAGGGCAGGTATATCACCTACACTGCTCATTGGGTAAACCTGCTGACGGCTGCCAAGCATGTAATACGTGGCTCTGCAGAGGAGTTGGTGGTGACACCACCACGACTTGCAGGCAGGCCTGCTGTCACCTCCTCTACTCCTCCTACTCCATCCTCTTCGATAACCTCCTCGGCTGAGTCCTCTTCTGCTGCTGCGTCTTGCTCCACATCAACAGCACCCCCCCAGCTCCCCAGGGGCTATTCCACATCCCGGATACGACAGTGTCACGCTGTCTTGGGGTTGACTTGCCTGAAAGCAGAGAGTCACACCGGACCAGCACTCCTGTCCGCCCTGAACGCACAGGTGGATCAGTGGCTGACTCCGCACCAACTGGAGATCGGCAAAGTGGTGTGTGACAACGGAAGCAATTTGTTGGCGGCATTGAATTTGGGCAAGTTGACACATGTGCCGTGCATGGCACATGTGTTAAATCTGATTGTACAACGCTTTGTGCATAATTACCCAGACTTACAGGATGTCCTCAAGCAGGCCAGGAAGGTGTGTGGCCATTTCAGGCGTTCCTACACAGCCATGGCGCACTTTTCAGATATCCAGCGGCGAAACAACATGCCAGTGAGGCGCTTGATTTGCGACAGCCCGACACGTTGGAATTCAACACTCCTAATGTTCGACCGCCTGCTCCAACAAGAAAAAGCCGTCAACGAGTATTTGTATGACCGGGGTGCTAGGACAGCCTCTGCGCAGCTGGGAATTTTTTTGCCACGTTACTGGACGCTCATGCGCAATGCCTGTAGGCTCATGCGTCCTTTTGAGGAGGTGACAAACCTAGTCAGTCGCACTGAAGGCACCATCAGCGACATCATCCCATTTGTTTTCTTCCTGGAGCGTGCCCTGCGAAGAGTGCTGGATCAGGCCGTAGATGAGCGTGAAGAGGAAGAGGAAGAGTTGTGGTCACCATCACCACCACCAGAAACAGCCTTATCAGCATCGCTTGCTGGACCTGCGGCAACGCTGGAAGAGGAGTCTGAGGAAGAGGAGTCAGAGGAGGAATGTGGCTTTGAGGAGGAGGAGGAAGACCAACCACAGCAGGCATCCCAGGGTGCTCGTTGTCACCTATCTGGTACCCGTGGTGTTGTACGTGGCTGGGGGGAAGAACAGACCTTCAGTGAGATCAGTGAGGACGAGGAACAGGACATGAGTAGCTCGGCATCCAACCTTGTGCAAATGGGGTCTTTCATGCTGTCGTGCCTGTTGAGGGACCCTCGTATAAAAAGGCTGAAGGAGAACGACCTGTATTGGGTGGCCACGCTACTAGACGCCCGGTATAAGCAGAAAGTGCCAGAAATGTTACCGAATTACAGGAAGTCGGAAAGGATGCAGCAGTTCCAAAATAAATTAAAAAGTATGCTTTACACAGCGTATAAGGGTGATGTCACAGCACAACGGGAATCTAACAGGGGAAGAGGTGAAAGTAATCCTCCTCCTACCACGACCATGCCGGCAAGGACAGGACGCTTTACAGACGTATTGTTGATGGAGGACATGCGGAGCTTTTTAAGTCCTACGCATCGCCACAGCCCTTCGGGGTCCACCCTCAGAGAACGACTCGACCGACAGGTAGCAGACTACCTCGCCTTAACTGCAGATATCGACACTCTGAGGAGCGATGAACCCCTTGACTACTGGGTGTGCAGGCTTGACCTGTGGCCTGAGCTATCCCAATTTGCGATAGAACTTCTGGCCTGCCCCGCTTCAAGTGTCCTTTCAGAAAGGACCTTCAGTGCAGCAGGAGGTATTGTCACTGAGAAGAGAAGTCGCCTAGGTCAAAAAAGTCTAGATTACCTCACCTTTATTAAGATGAATGAGGCATGGATCCCGAAGGGACTGACAGTGGGCGATACATTTGACTAAAAAAGGCCTGATGAGATGAGCTGCCTTGGGCTAAAAATGGTCCACAAGCCGCAATGTTTTAGGGCACTTTCTGCCTGAAAAACATAATTTTTTCTGGCCGCTGCTACAGCAGCGGCTGCAACAATACCTAGTTTTACAGGCATGTGTACATGCCTAATTTTTCTGGCCTCTGGTGCTGCACTGTGGCTGCAAAAAAAACAAACAAAAAAACACATACCTGTGTCAATTCCCCTTCGTGATCGTTACCTTGTTGTGGTGAAGGGGCTTGCGTATCACAATGAAGCGACCACCTCTATGAGTGTGTTGGCAATGGCGTTGTTGGCACACCCCAGATGGTAAGGTCGTTGCTTCATTGTGAACAGACCAAAAGCGATCGGCTTGATAATTTTGCATAGAAAAAACATAAATTTTCTTTGTGATCATCTAAGGTGATCATTGAAGCCTTGCGGTTGTGCAAATGGACTGTTTGCAGTTGTTTGCGGTGCGTTAAACGGGGAGCTTGGTCTGTCCGAGTTTGGTCTGTCACTGTGAAGCGGGCGTAACCCTTACACTACCTGATCGATACAACATCATACCTGATGTTTTAAAGCACGTTATTCCAAACACATTAGGAATGTTAGGTGATTTATGCCCTTTATGGATTAAAACCCGACTCTGCGTCAACTACGTAATTTTCCATGGGAGTTTTGCCATGGATCCCCCTCCGGCATGCCACAGTCCAGGTGTTAGTCCCCTTGAAACAACTTTTCCATCACTATTGTGGCCAGAAAGAGTCCCTGTGGGTTTTAAAATTCGCCTGCCTATTGAAGTCTATGGCGGTTCGCCCGTTCGCGAACATTTGCGGCAGTTCGCGTTCGGCGTTCGCGAACGGAAAATTTTATGTTCGCGACATCACTACAAAATAGTTTTAGAACAGAATAGCACACTGACACTTTCCCTCACTGTCCTACTCTGTCCCTCCCTACAAACAAGATTTAGCACAGAATAGCACACTGATAATTTCTACGAGTGTCCTTCTCTGTCCCTAAACTCAAGGGTTGAAAATATGGAACAGCAAAATTGGTTTAGAACAGAATAGCACACTGTCAGTTTCACTCACTGTACCTCTCTGTCCCTCAACTCAAGGATTGAAAATATGGTTCAGCAAAATATTTTTAGAACAGAATAGCACACTGACACTTTCCCTCACTGTCCTACTCTGTCCCTCCCTACAAACAAGATTTAGCACAGAATAGCACACTGATAATTTCTACGAGTGTCCTTCTCTGTCCCTAAACTCAAGGATTGAAAATATGGAACAGCAAAATTGGTTTAGAACAGAATAGCACACTGTCAGTTTCACTCACTGTACCTCTCTGTCCCTCAACTCAAGGATTGAAAATATGGAACAGCAAAATTGGTTTAGAACAGAATAGCACACTGTCAGTTTCACTCACTGTACCTCTCTGTCCCTCAACTCAAGGATTGAAAATATGGTTCAGCAAAATAGTTTTAGAACAGAATAGCACACTGACACTTTCCCTCACTGTCCTACTCTGTCCCTCCCTACAAACAAGATTTAGCACAGAATAGCACACTGATAATTTCTACGAGTGTCCTTCTCTGTCCCTAAACTCAAGGATTGAAAATATGGAACAGCAAAATTGGTTTAGAACAGAATAGCACACTGTCAGTTTCACTCACTGTACCTCTCTGTCCCTCAACTCAAGGATTGAAAATATGGAACAGCAAAATTGGTTTAGAACAGAATAGCACACTGTCAGTTTCACTCACTGTACCTCTCTGTCCCTCAACTCAAGGATTGAAAATATGGTTCAGCAAAATAGTTTTAGAACAGAATAGCACACTGACACTTTCCCTCACTGTCCTACTCTGTCCCTCCCTACAAACAAGATTTAGCACAGAATAGCACACTGATAATTTCTACGAGTGTCCTTCTCTGTCCCTAAACTCAAGGATTGAAAATATGGAACAGCAAAATTGGTTTAGAACAGAATAGCACACTGTCAGTTTCACTCACTGTACCTCTCTGTCCCTCAACTCAAGGATTGAAAATATGGTTCAGCAAAATAGTTTTAGAACAGAATAGCACACTGTCAGTTTCACTCACTGTACCTCTCTGTCCCTAAACTCAAGGATTGAAAATATGGAACAGCAAAATTGGTTTAGAACAGAATAGCACACTGTCAGTTTCACTCACTGTACCTCTCTGTCCCTCAACTCAAGGATTGAAAATATGGAACAGCAAAATTGGTTTAGAACAGAATAGCACACTGTCAGTTTCACTCACTGTACCTCTCTGTCCCTCAACTCAAGGATTGAAAATATGGTTCAGCAAAATAGTTTTAGAACAGAATAGCACACTGACACTTTCCCTCACTGTCCTACTCTGTCCCTCCCTACAAACAAGATTTAGCACAGAATAGCACACTGATAATTTCTACGAGTGTCCTTCTCTGTCCCTAAACTCAAGGATTGAAAATATGGAACAGCAAAATTGGTTTAGAACAGAATAGCACACTGTCAGTTTCACTCACTGTACCTCTCTGTCCCTCAACTCAAGGATTGAAAATATGGAACAGCAAAATTGGTTTAGAACAGAATAGCACACTGTCAGTTTCACTCACTGTACCTCTCTGTCCCTCAACTCAAGGATTGAAAATATGGTTCAGCAAAATAGTTTTAGAACAGAATAGCACACTGACACTTTCCCTCACTGTCCTACTCTGTCCCTCCCTACAAACAAGATTTAGCACAGAATAGCACACTGATAATTTCTACGAGTGTCCTTCTCTGTCCCTAAACTCAAGGATTGAAAATATGGAACAGCAAAATTGGTTTAGAACAGAATAGCACACTGTCAGTTTCACTCACTGTACCTCTCTGTCCCTCAACTCAAGGATTGAAAATATGGTTCAGCAAAATAGTTTTAGAACAGAATAGCACACTGACACTTTCCCTCACTGTCCTACTCTGTCCCTCCCTACAAACAAGATTTAGCACAGAATAGCACACTGATAATTTCTACGAGTGTTCTTCTCTGTCCCTAAACTCAAGGATTGAAAATATGGAACAGCAAAATTGGTTTAGAACAGAATAGCACACTGTCAGTTTCACTCACTGTACCTCTCTGTCCCTCAACTCAAGGATTGAAAATATGGAACAGCAAAATTGGTTTAGAACAGAATAGCACACTGTCAGTTTCACTCACTGTACCTCTCTGTCCCTCAACTCAAGGATTGAAAATATGGAACAGCAAAATTGGTTTAGAACAGAATAGCACACTGTCAGTTTCACTCACTGTACCTCTCTGTCCCTCAACTCAAGGATTGAAAATATGGTTCAGCAAAATAGTTTTAGAACAGAATAGCACACTGACACTTTCCCTCACTGTCCTACTCTGTCCCTCCCTACAAACAAGATTTAGCACAGAATAGCACACTGATAATTTCTACGAGTGTCCTTCTCTGTCCCTAAACTCAAGGATTGAAAATATGGAACAGCAAAATTGGTTTAGAACAGAATAGCACACTGTCAGTTTCACTCACTGTACCTCTCTGTCCCTCAACTCAAGGATTGAAAATATGGAACAGCAAAATTGGTTTAGAACAGAATAGCACACTGTCAGTTTCACTCACTGTACCTCTCTGTCCCTCAACTCAAGGATTGAAAATATGGAACAGCAAAATTGGTTTAGAACAGAATAGCACACTGTCAGTTTCACTCACTGTACCTCTCTGTCCCTCAACTCAAGGATTGAAAATATGGTTCAGCAAAATAGTTTTAGAACAGAATAGCACACTGACACTTTCCCTCACTGTCCTACTCTGTCCCTCCCTACAAACAAGATTTAGCACAGAATAGCACACTGATAATTTCTACGAGTGTCCTTCTCTGTCCCTAAACTCAAGGATTGAAAATATGGAACAGCAAAATTGGTTTAGAACAGAATAGCACACTGTCAGTTTCACTCACTGTACCTCTCTGTCCCTCAACTCAAGGATTGAAAATATGGAACAGCAAAATTGGTTTAGAACAGAATAGCACACTGTCAGTTTCACTCACTGTACCTCTCTGTCCCTCAACTCAAGGATTGAAAATATGGTTCAGCAAAATAGTTTTAGAACAGAATAGCACACTGACACTTTCCCTCACTGTCCTACTCTGTCCCTCCCTACAAACAAGATTTAGCACAGAATAGCACACTGATAATTTCTACGAGTGTCCTTCTCTGTCCCTAAACTCAAGGATTGAAAATATGGAACAGCAAAATTGGTTTAGAACAGAATAGCACACTGTCAGTTTCACTCACTGTACCTCTCTGTCCCTCAACTCAAGGATTGAAAATATGGTTCAGCAAAATAGTTTTAGAACAGAATAGCACACTGTCAGTTTCACTCACTGTACCTCTCTGTCCCTAAACTCAAGGATTGAAAATATGGAACAGCAAAATTGGTTTAGAACAGAATAGCACACTGTCAGTTTCACTCACTGTACCTCTCTGTCCCTCAACTCAAGGATTGAAAATATGGAACAGCAAAATTGGTTTAGAACAGAATAGCACACTGTCAGTTTCACTCACTGTACCTCTCTGTCCCTCAACTCAAGGATTGAAAATATGGTTCAGCAAAATAGTTTTAGAACAGAATAGCACACTGACACTTTCCCTCACTGTCCTACTCTGTCCCTCCCTACAAACAAGATTTAGCACAGAATAGCACACTGATAATTTCTACGAGTGTCCTTCTCTGTCCCTAAACTCAAGGATTGAAAATATGGAACAGCAAAATTGGTTTAGAACAGAATAGCACACTGTCAGTTTCACTCACTGTACCTCTCTGTCCCTCAACTCAAGGATTGAAAATATGGAACAGCAAAATTGGTTTAGAACAGAATAGCACACTGTCAGTTTCACTCACTGTACCTCTCTGTCCCTCAACTCAAGGATTGAAAATATGGTTCAGCAAAATAGTTTTAGAACAGAATAGCACACTGACACTTTCCCTCACTGTCCTACTCTGTCCCTCCCTACAAACAAGATTTAGCACAGAATAGCACACTGATAATTTCTACGAGTGTCCTTCTCTGTCCCTAAACTCAAGGATTGAAAATATGGAACAGCAAAATTGGTTTAGAACAGAATAGCACACTGTCAGTTTCACTCACTGTACCTCTCTGTCCCTCAACTCAAGGATTGAAAATATGGTTCAGCAAAATAGTTTTAGAACAGAATAGCACACTGACACTTTCCCTCACTGTCCTACTCTGTCCCTCCCTACAAACAAGATTTAGCACAGAATAGCACACTGATAATTTCTACGAGTGTCCTTCTCTGTCCCTAAACTCAAGGATTGAAAATATGGAACAGCAAAATTGGTTTAGAACAGAATAGCACACTGTCAGTTTCACTCACTGTACCTCTCTGTCCCTCAACTCAAGGATTGAAAATATGGAACAGCAAAATTGGTTTAGAACAGAATAGCACACTGTCAGTTTCACTCACTGTACCTCTCTGTCCCTCAACTCAAGGATTGAAAATATGGAACAGCAAAATTGGTTTAGAACAGAATAGCACACTGTCAGTTTCACTCACTGTACCTCTCTGTCCCTCAACTCAAGGATTGAAAATATGGTTCAGCAAAATAGTTTTAGAACAGAATAGCACACTGACACTTTCCCTCACTGTCCTACTCTGTCCCTCCCTACAAACAAGATTTAGCACAGAATAGCACACTGATAATTTCTACGAGTGTCCTTCTCTGTCCCTAAACTCAAGGATTGAAAATATGGAACAGCAAAATTGGTTTAGAACAGAATAGCACACTGTCAGTTTCACTCACTGTACCTCTCTGTCCCTCAACTCAAGGATTGAAAATATGGAACAGCAAAATTGGTTTAGAACAGAATAGCACACTGTCAGTTTCACTCACTGTACCTCTCTGTCCCTCAACTCAAGGATTGAAAATATGGTTCAGCAAAATAGTTTTAGAACAGAATAGCACACTGACACTTTTCCTCACTGTCCTACTCTGTCCCTCCCTACAAACAAGATTTAGCACAGAATAGCACACTGACAATTTCTACGAGTGTCCTTCTCTGTCCCTCAACTCAAGGATTGAAAATATGGAACAGCAAAATTGGTTTAGAACAGAATAGCACACTGTCAGTTTCACTCACTGTACCTCTCTGTCCCTCAACTCAAGGATTGAAAATATGGAACAGCAAAATTGGTTTAGAACAGAATAGCACACTGTCAGTTTCACTCACTGTACCTCTCTGTCCCTCAACTCAAGGATTGAAAATATGGTTCAGCAAAATAGTTTTAGAACAGAATAGCACACTGACACTTTCCCTCACTGTCCTACTCTGTCCCTCCCTACAAACAAGATTTAGCACAGAATAGCACACTGATAATTTCTACGAGTGTCCTTCTCTGTCCCTAAACTCAAGGATTGAAAATATGGAACAGCAAAATTGGTTTAGAACAGAATAGCACACTGTCAGTTTCACTCACTGTACCTCTCTGTCCCTCAACTCAAGGATTGAAAATATGGAACAGCAAAATTGGTTTAGAACAGAATAGCACACTGTCAGTTTCACTCACTGTACCTCTCTGTCCCTCAACTCAAGGATTGAAAATATGGATCAGCAAAATAGTTTTAGAACAGAATAGCACACTGACTCTTTCCCTCACTGTCCTACTCTGTCCCTCCCTACAAACAAGATTTAGCACAGAATAGCACACTGATAATTTCTACGAGTGTCCTTCTCTGTCCCTAAACTCAAGGATTGAAAATATGGAACAGCAAATTTGGTTTAGAACAGAATAGCACACTGTCAGTTTCACTCACTGTACCTCTCTGTCCCTCAACTCAAGGATTGAAAATATGGAACAGCAAAATTGGTTTAGAACAGAATAGCACACTGTCAGTTTCACTCACTGTACCTCTCTGTCCCTCAATTTAAGGATTGAAAATATGGTTCAGCAAAATAGTTTTAGAACAGAATAGCACACTGACACTTTCCCTCACTGTACCTCTCTGTCCCTAAACTCAAGGATTGAAAATATGGTTCAGCAAAATAGTTTTAGAACAGAATAGCACACTGACACTTTCCCTCACTGTACCTCTCTGACCCTACAAACAAGGATTAGCACAGAATAGCACACTGTCACTGACACTCTCCCTACCTATCCTTATTTGTCCCTAAACACAAGGAATCCAGGAATAGTAAAGGAAAAATAATGACACTGTCCCTGCCTATGCTTCTCTTTCCCTGCTCCGGAACACACTACACAAGGCCGCGGCGCTGGCGGCCTTTTATAGTGTGGGGCGTGTACTAAACCCCATCAGCAATAATTGGCCACAGGCATCCTGCCTGTGGCCAATCATTGCTCTCCTCGCTGCCGGCGCTGTGATTGGCCAAGCATGCGGGGTCACAGTGCATGCTTGGCCAATCACAGCGCCTGGATGACACTGCGATGGCGTAGTGCATTGTGGGCCGTTCGGGTCACTCAAATTTGGCGCGAACGGCCCAAATCGTTCGATCTTTGTCGAACGATCGAACAGCCGATGTTCGAGTCGAACGTATGTTCGACTCGAACACGAAGCTCATCCCTACTCTACACCCGTGGCAGTTTTGGAGGCCCGAGGTAAGAAGGTGATGGTTCCCCCTTCCCAGTGGATTTCAGAGATGCAGGGAGGAGAAGAAGCCATTTTCCCTCCCCAACAGGTAGCCAGAGCAGATGGTGTAGAGTCCCCAGCAGAAGTGCTGGCAACAGAGCAGAGTGCTAGCAACCTCTGCCCAGCACCGGAAACAACTGTGGAGTTTCAGGGAGCCGGGGCAGTTGGCCCCCCTCTCCAGCAACAAGCTGAGGTGGTAGCTTTTACCCCTAGCTGAATCACTGGCAGCAGGGCAGAACGCTACTGGCATCTGCACACAACTGCAACTTGAGCGGATATCGGTGGATGGGACTGTGGTCTCCACTCACAGCAACCCAGCACAAGAGCTGGCAACAGAGCAGAGTGCCACGGGCCTCTGCTCTCAACTAACAGAAGAGGGAGTTCCTGTGGTACTGGATGGGACTTCGGTCCTCACTGACACAACCCCAGAAAATGGTGTGACACTGAGACAGGAGGATGTCAGCCTTGCTTTGCAAGCACTGGGGGATTTTCACCTACCACAAGTGGATGGGACTTCAGTCTCCACTTGTATACCCCAGGGATGCTGGGCAGTCGGCCCAGATCCCCAACAGCATGACGGATTGAACCCAGTCACCCTGTCTTCTCTCCAGCGGCTGAAAGGACTCCAGGGAGAAGGGCCAGTCCAGGCCTCTCTCCAGCGGCGGGTATGTTCTCTGAGAGAGGCAGAGGTTGGCTGGGTGAGTAGTGCTCTGTTTGGAGCAATTCATTTGGGGTACTGTGTGGATACCGGCATTAGAGGAATGGACCTATGGACTAACTTCGGAGTCAACCCATCTGGGGTCGCCTCCTCTGTTAGTCTCCTGCCGAAAAGGGAGATGTGTGACAAGGGGGTCACTTTGGACACAGGGTGAATGGAAAAACCCCAATATGGTCTATGATAGCCATATTCAATGCTGTACATACATTTTATCTAGATTGGGTCTGTAATATTGATCCACCATATTCCTCAGGATACCTGCAAAGAACTATTTACTGTTTGATTATGACCTCAACAGGGTAATTGAAAAGTGACACCTTCATGATGTTGGGACACATACTGTTAGATGCTAATGTCATCACCCCCAGCCCCTTGTCTTTGTGTAATCATTGCTGGGAGGAATTAAGGTGATTTGCATTCTATTGTTCATTATGACTTGGGAAGGTCTGGTGTGAATAGAGATAATTAACACCATGCCTGTGTGTATGGTATCCGGCAGACAGACTGGCTGCCAACACTTTGTGATAAGATGTGTATTGGGGATCGTTATATTCTATTGTGTGGGATCTTTTGAAGCCTAGCAGACGTCAGGATGATGTGTTGAGTCTTGTGATGTGTGGGTGGAGCTGGGCCATTGTTCATGTTAAACTAATGCAGTATTGGATATATATAAAAGTTACAATGTTTCTCAATAAATTCATTCTACCCCAGAAGGATACAGAGTGCGTCTCGTTTCTTCAGAAGGATTAATTCCTATGGGAAGGGGTCGTTTGGCTGTGGAAGATTGGTAGCGAGTGGATGTGTGTCCAGGAGAGGGGACAGAGGAAACGGCGTTAACCCCCTTCGTATTTGGGGTGCCGTTACAGGTAATATATTGGGGTACCTGACGCTATAAAAACCTGGCGGCGAACCTAAAAAAATAACTGACTACCTAGCGGCACCAGCATAACTAATACAGCGATCAGAAAAACGATCGCTTAGTGACACTGGCAAAAGGGGGTGAAAGGGTTACCTGGGGGGGGGCGACCAAGGGGTTAAACCTTTATTAGGTAATATATGGGGTACCTGACGCTATAAAAACCTGGCGGCGAACCTAAAAAAACGGGTTACCTGGGGGGCGATCAAGGGGTTAAACCTTTATTGGGGGGTTGGGGGGCTACCCTGGACCTAAAGGGACCTAACACTAACTGCCCTGACACTTTTACTATCACAGATGACACTGTTTGAAGTGATCAGTAAATAACTGATCACTGCAATCAGTGACACTGTGACTGGGGGCTGGGGGTGACTGGGAGGGCGATCGTGTGCCTATGTGTCCTGGTGTCAGTGTACTGTTTGTGCACTAACCTGATGTCTTCTCTCCACGGCGCTCCGGTCTATGTGAGCGCCGCATGGAGAGATGACATCACTTCCTCCTGCCTGTGTTTACATTACACAGGCAGAGGAAGCATCCTATTCACCGGGAGCGATCACGAGGGGGTGGCCAGAAACGAGTGGCGGCCCCCTCATCACGGATCGCTCCCGCACGGAAAACGACGGCTCCATGTACCGGAGGGGGATCCGATCGGACCCCCCACCCATACGAAGGCAGTCACGTACAGGTACGTGATTGTGCCTGTCCGTGCCATTTTGTCGACGTATATGTACATGGGGCGGTCGTTAAGTGGTTAATATCCATACCAGACCTGAAGGGCCTGGAATTTTGGGGGGACCCCCACGCATTTTATTTCTTTTCATTTTGGTTCCCTGAGCAAAATGTCATTTTTAAAGGAAAAAAAGTCATTTAAAACTACTCGCAGCTATTAATGAATTGTTGGTCCCGGCAATACAGATAAAAGTCATTGAAAAAAATGGCAGGGGTTCCCCTTAATATTCATTTCATATCCAAAGGGCCTGGTAATGGACTGGGGGGGGGACCCCTGCCATTTTTTTCAGCTGGAGTCAGCTGCTGGAGTCTGCTGAATGCTGAGACTAGGGAAGGCGGAGGCTAGGGGAAGCCACAGATTGGCACAGGATCTCTAGGAGCAGTTCTATCCTCCTCTCTACTACCGACTGCTGAGACGCTGGGGGGGATTGGAGATTGGAGATGAGGCTCTGTGCGGCTGTGCAGAGAACCGCAAGATCTGGCGGAGGAGTTCTGTCCTGCTCCCTGCTGCCGACTGCTGAAACATGGGGGGGGCGAAGATGAGGGGGGTGCCGTAGCTGCAGGAGAGGTGCGAGGGCCACATGAAATGGCCTGGCAGTGGGCCTTGTGTTTAACACTCGTGTTCTAGATGGTTAAAACATATCCCAGCCTGAATCCCCCCAATCTGCCACGTTTCACCCACTGACTGGGCTTTATCATAGATTTCTTAAAATTGTGTTTGTTTATAGTAATCATACTGACACCTGCACCGGGTCAGATTCCTTCAACATTCCCAAGCCATTGATGTTGTTTGTGTTCCTTTTGGTTCATTACAAAATGGTAAATAGTGGGTTTAAAGTGGAAGTAAACCCTCCTATCGTTTTCAGCCAAGGGAGCTGCCATCTTGGCCTCTGTTTAATCTTCAACTGCCATGAAGCTGCACATGTGATCAGTTATGACACCAGCCATTGGATGGTTTGACAGTTTGGTTGAGAGCACAACCAATGTGCAGTTAGTATTCCCGGCATTAAACATTAAAGTTTTTTTGAAAATGTTACATCGATGGGTTTACTTCCGCTTTAAGTCGTTTTGTGTTGGTTTTGGTGGGTAGTATTTTTTTTTTTGTTACATTTTGCCACATGTGTTGGTATCTGGTTTGTGTTGTGTTTGGTAAAGCAAATTAGGCCAATGAAAGTCTCTGAATAAGACTACACAAGCTGAATATGAGTCAAATTAGGTCAATTTAGAACTTCTTCACCAATATATAGTATGTGAAAGGGAACCAGTAACCAAGAAGTTGAAATGATTGTACCTGCATACGTTTGATGACATCATGCAACCATACCACAATCTGAAACAAATTTTTTATTTTTTTAAATGAACCAGTAAATAATGTATTACAGGACATGACAAAATACTATTTACGACAGTGAGGAGCCGAATTGTAGATCATCTTCACAAAGGTAAAGTTCCCAGAATCATAGTGATGCTCTAAAACACATGTGTCAAACACAACGCCCGCGTGCCAATTCTGGTCCACTAGGCCCTTTCTTGTGGCCCTCACACCCAGTGCTTTTTTTCAGTTAAAATGTGGCAGAACTCAGTTCCGCCACCTCCAACTCTTGCCCTACGCTCCCTGCTCACCACTGTCACTTACAAACACAGAAGCCTTCTTTGTTTACAAGGACAGCTTTCCTCATGGCAGCTCACGGCTGTTATCCCTACCTGCCCTATGCGCACTCATGGTGTGGACAAATTCCAACCAATGATCCCCCTGCAAGTGAGAAAGACAGAGCTGGGCTGAGTAGGTGAGTTGTGAGGAAGCTTTGGAGAGGGGGGGTGGAGGGGTAGATGAGGGATGTGGAAGGAGAAGTGTGTAGAGGTGGGGGATGGGAGAGAGTGGGGGAGAGTGGTGCAGAGGTCAGAGATGAGGAGGAGGGGTGGAAATGAGATGTGAAGAGCCTGTATAAGAGAGTGGAGCCCTGCACTCTGTATGTAGTGCGCTCCTCAACCCTGTAGCACACGCCTCAACCCTACACCCTGTACACCGTGCACCCGTGAACTCTGCACATAGCACACTCCTGTCCACTTCACTCTGTATGTGTCACGTACCTTAGCAGAGACCAAAATGCTGGGAGGGCTTCCCTTGCGACTAAGTGCAGAGTGCCCCCTGAAGGTGGCACAGGGAGTGCTATACCCAAAGAGGCAGAGGTTGCCAGCTGCGACAAGCTGAGGTGATGCTGGAGATCAGCTGGTGAGCAGGGTAGACTGCTAGGCGGGGGAACCTCGAAAGTACCAGATGAGGCTGTGCAGCAGGGAGAACCAAAGGCGGAGTCAGATGCCAAGCTAGAAGTCATACACAGGTTAGCAAGCAGAGGTAGAGTCACTGGAACAGGTCAAGGGACAAGCCGGGGTCATACACAGGATCAGCAGACAGGATCAGGATACAGGAACAAGCCAAGGATCAAGCCGGGGTCATACACAGAGAAGACGGGTCAGGCAAGCCGGGTCGATAACGGTAATTCAAGATAACAGAAACAGGAACTCAGGAACAATCACAGGAAGGCTGAAGATCATGCAGCAGTTATTGACTGCTGCAGCAAGCTTTAAATAGGCCACTGGGCGCCTAGTGTCACTCATGTATTGCGTGCGATCTGGCGCACGTGCATGCGCACTGGAGAAAGTAGATTCCTGACAGTTCTTGCCCGTGTGCGCGCGCGCGCATGCGCATAGCGTTTGTTGATCCGTAATTCTGCTGGACATGAAGAGACCTGCCAGTCCTGCGGATAGTTCCCTGACAGTATGTAACGTACACCTGAACCCTAACCTCTGTACGTTAAGCACTTCTGATCTCTGCACGCTGTATGTAGTGCACTCCTGAACTCTGCATACATATAGTCTTACAGATACAATCGACCCCTTGAGGGCAACCATAATGCTGAAATTGCCCACGATGAAATGGAGTTTGACACCCCTGTTTTAAGAAGACTGTTTATATTTTTAAGACCTGCTGCCACCTTATTGTGCGGCTTTATTTTCCCTTAACTTTCCTGAATATAATTGTCTTTTCCAGTGAGTTAGTTCTTCTTTTATGTCCAAATAAGACAGCTTTGGTTTAGTCATCAGGTTGTCCAGTAAAAGGTTAAGCTTGATTTGTTGAAGGATTTATTTGTTTGTTTTCCTTGCTGTCCATGATATTCTTAGAATTATTCACCAACACCAAAGTTCAAAGGCATTAACACTTTTCCTGTCTTCCTCTTCATTGTCCTTCTCTCACCTCCATAGAGAGTGACATAAAATACCTAATGCCGCGTACACACGATCGTTTTTAAATGTCATTGAAAAAAACTGCATTTTTCTCGACGTGATTTTTCGTGTTTCCTCTCAAGCCAGCCTTGCCTACACACGATCGTGGAAAAAAATGTTTGAGTAAAGCGTGGTGACGTACAACACGTACGACGGCACTATCAAGGGAAAGTGGCGCCACCCTTCATGTTAGTAAAGTTTGTTAAGAGACGATTGGCGCTTTTCAGCCTCGTGCTTTTCAGTCCGGTACAGCGTGACGAATGTGCTATCTCCATTACGAACGCTAGTTTTACCAGAACGAGCGCTCCCGTCTCATACTTGATTCTGAGCATGAGCATTCTTTTTCACGTCGTTAAAGCCCACACACGGCCGTTTTTCATGACGAGAAAAATGACGATGTAAAAAACGACGTGAAAAATTCGAGCATGTTCCAATTTTTCTCGTTGGGATTCTCTGCGTTTTTAATGACCATTTAAAAATAATTAATTTTTCACGTCATTAAAAACGATCGTGTGTACGCGGCATTAGCCTGGATAATTTTGATCTTTGTTCTTACAGACACATCAGTACATTTGAAGATCTTTTCTAGGTCTTTCATCCTTGCTCTTCTAGTGCCAATTTGCATCTTATATCTCGACTGCTGGATACTTTGTTGTTAATAACTGATCCAAAGAGGCAAAAACTGTCTTCTACTTCTATGCTTTCACCATGAGCTCTGAAGTTAGCTGTCTTCCTTGTTGTTATAACCTTCGTTTCCTTGATATTTATCTAAAGGCTAAGGTCACATTTTCGGACAGAATTTCACTTTTCATAATAAATAGGAACCTTTTCTAATGTCCTTTCTGCTCAAGCCATCTTGGCATGCTTATCTCTCATTTACCTAGTCCATAGAAGCTTTGAATCTTCACCTCTCAGTTCAAAACTTAGAAAATGGCATTCTGAGCTCAAACTTCCTTTATGATCATATGACCTTCCAGGAAACTTCATATCCCATTATGTACTGCCTTCTTGCATTACAGAATGGGTGTGTTTACTTCTGTGGACCACACCTCCCTCATTAATATACCACTCCTTTTTTTATTTCCCCTCTGATTTTACAATCTCCTTTAGATCTACCATCAGCTATGTCATGCAAGGGCCTGCCTGATTTGATATAAATTACATTTAAATGGGCTGCCCTATATGCCCTATATGCAACAAATGCAGCAAATTAGCTTATGGGGCACTTTGGTTGCAGTTTGCATTTTTTACTGTGCATTTTGCAGAGTTTGTTGCACATGTTTGCATGTGACAAAATGTGCATTTCCGCACCGAAAGCTCGTTTAGTTCATTTAAGGTGTATAAAGGTGCCCATACACTATGCAATCTGATTGTACATTCTCTGTACAATCCCCTTTAGATTTACCAAAACTATATATTAGGAGGACACACCTATCTATAAAATCACTTTGTATTCAATCAGGCAGGCCCTTCCACTTCACCCTCTATAGTGGATCTAAAGGATAATATACAATCAGATTGCATAGTGTACAGTGAGCTTTACAGATTTCCAGGGACACACTCCTGTTCAATACTACAGCTCTGCTCCACCTAGACTGTTATGTGATCGCTCAGCTTCTGCCAAATGAACAGTCTATGCAAGAAGAAAATAAGGTACAAAACAATTGATCAGCACAGGAAGACACTGGCTATGTATTCAGCGAGAACAGTGCTCACGGATAATGATTGCATGTACTTACAGAGGTGGGCAGGAGCAATCTCCTGGAGAGGGAGAGCAGGTGCAGGGTGTGTGTTAACCTCCCTGGCGGTATGATTCTTTCTGGAATTATGTACCAAAAGCGGTACAATTATTTTGCATGAAAATTTGGTGTTATGTATTATAGGCCTGCGATTCTTAGTAATTACTTACTTAAACCTGACCAAACCAGAGTCTAGTAAACATCCCGGGTATGATAAATATAAAACACAAAATTATAAATTATAATATAATAAATAACTATAAATAATTATAAAAAATAGTAATCTAATTATAATAAAAATTATTCACTAATGTAATCAAATCAAAAACACTGAAATTTGCTCAGTTGCAGAATTGTCGCTGTCATTAGATTTAGTGTTTGATGACGAATTTCCCCACAAATCGCTATCGCTCAATTCTGCGAGTGATTCTAATTTATTATCGCTGCTTTCTAGCTGGTCTAAAACCACTTTTGACATAAAGGGACACTTTTTGGTTGCTATGGACAATCCCCAGTTTACAGGCAGAAAGAACGATTTTTATTATATAAAAGTGCATGCAGGACACTGGGCAGACCACTAGGGACAAAGGGGGTGTGTAATTATTACATACAGTACTGTAATCAGTAAGATTACAGTATACTGTATGTATACTATGTGTTTACCTTTTTGAATTTGCCGCCCAGTTCCGCTCCCATGCGCCGCTGCGGCTCGCAGGGAACGGAACTAGGAAGTCAGATGGGGTCGAAAGTGCCGACACTCGCCGGAGATCTCGCTGGCGATCACAGCAGAGGACATCATCGCTGGATCGCCAGGAGAAGGTAGGGAAACTCCGCTGCGAGCTCTGCAATGTCTACCCCGAGCGTGACTCGGGGTTACCGATCCTAGCATAAAAAAACAACCCAGAGTCACGCTCGGGATTACCGCTAGGGAGGTTAATGAGGTCAGCTTGTAAACTATTTAGTTCACAAACAGTTTTCCTGTCTCAGATACCAGGAGGAATTGCAGGGAGTATTGGAGGAGTTTTCTAAAAGAGATTGGAGGGTGAGGTAAAGTTTCTCCTAGAATATATAAGCTTTTTATTTTCTGCAACAGAGGTACATTTTGCACTGCAATCGATCCCATCCCCCCACCACCGCAGATCTCATTCCTATCCCCTGTGACAGCAGGAAGGTAAAGTCACCTGGTTGCATCCAGGGGGGTAGATATATTTCGCCCAGATTCAGGCTTTACGCCGACTTATACAACTAGGTGGAGAGTTGTATAAGGCTAGTGGGCTCATGGATGACTCATACCTCTAGGGAGAGTATGGGGCGTCGTGCAGACAGGGAGTTGATGAGACCAGCTGAAGCTTGTCAGCTCGTTTAAGGCCTCTATAAAAACTCCCAGCTTCATTAGATGTTAGCTCATGCCTGGACCCAGACCTGTGTGGACTGTCTAGGGAGAGTGAACCCCTGTGCGGTGAGACAAAGCCTGTGTGGCTATTTGCTTGGACATTTAAAACCAGGGACTTAGGGACTAGGACAGCACTAGGCTGATCCCAGTTGTTAGTTAGGAAACCTGTATGTTTAGTCAGAGGTCAAGTTGACCAGGATTTATTTTGTTTATGTTTCTTTTGCTTTGCTGTGTTTTGTCACTGTAAATAGAAAATAAACCGCACCTTTTTGATTTTGAAAACCACAACCTCCGTTTGCTGGGCCTGTTTTTGTGTGCGGAGCCCATCTCGGGGGTCACACACACCCGCTGCCGAGCTAACCCCCTCACAGTTGGTGGAGAACCAGTGGCAGTTTTTTTTTAAGCCAGCATGGAGGAGATACTGAAGTAGCTGGCTCTAGCAAATGCCAATCAACAGCAGACAAATGCAGGTTTGCAAAAGAGCCTTGCAGCTCATCAACAGAGCCTTGCAGCTCAACAACAGAACTTCGCAGCCCAGCAGCAAGCTCATCAACAGAGCCTTGCAGCCCAGCAGCAAGCTCATCAACAGAGCCTTGCAGCCCAGCAGCAGACAAACGCAACTTTGCAACAGAGTCTGGAGGCTCAGCAACAAGCCCAGCAGCAATCTGAGGCCCGCTTCATAGACCTGTTGCAGAAGCAAGAGCAGAGACTACAACAACAGATGGAAGCAGTAATGCAGCAACGTCCGCAGACCAGGGAGGAAAGCCGTCCCACTAATACCGCGTCCTTTGGGGTGAGTCGTTTATTGACAAAAATGACTGGAGAGGATGATCCAGAGGTATTTTTGACCACATTTGAAAGGACCGCTGAAAGAGAAAAGTGGCCTGAGGAGCAGTGGGCTGGACTGGTGGCTCCTCTGTTAACTGGTGAATCGCAGAAAGCTTACTATGACCTAGAGCCTAACCAAGCAAAAGACTATGTGATGCTAAAAGCTGAAATATTGGCAAGGCTGGGTGTCACCCAGGCTGTCCGGGCTCAGCGTGTGCATAACTGGACTTTCCAGCTTGGAAAACCCCCCAGGTCTCAAATGTATGATCTCATTCACCTGAGCAGATAGTGGCTACAGCCAGAGACTTTGTCCGCACCAAAGATTGTGGAACGTGTTGTAATGGATCGGTTTTTGAGAGCTCTTCCTACTGCCATCCAAAAGTGGGTAAGCCATGGAGACCCAGAGACGGCCGATGGTCTTGTGGATCGTGTGGAGAAATACTTGGCTACAGAGAACCTGACGGCCTCTTCCAGAGACACTCGGACTTTCCACCCTAAGACCAGACCATCCCCAGGGGCGGATAAGAGGATTCCAAGGGGTGAGGGTGGAGAGAGTGAGAGGGTGGGAGCTCTACCCCAAGTTTGGCGAGAACAGCCTGGGAAATCAGCGGCTCAAGAGGCCGCAAGAAGGATCGTTTGCTACCGCTGCCGGCAAGCGGGACATATTGCAGCCAATTGCCCGGTTGTGGAGGAACCCATGCAGTGTGACTTTCTGACGGGCAGACGTCAGTCGCTGTGTGCGACAGTCGCATGCACTGCCATTCGAGGAACTGAGAAACATTTATGCAAAATGTGTGTTAATGGTAGAAATGTTGTGGTATTGCTGGATTCAGGTAGCCTTGTGACCCTGATAAAGGCTGAGTTAGTTAAAACAGAGGTCTCTGGGAATAGCAAGGTAGCTGTTATTTGTGTGCATGGGGACACCCTAGAGTATCCAGTGACTACAGTGTGTTTCGAGACCCCCAAAGGTACCCTCTCTCATCCAGTGGGCTTAGTATCTCAGTTACCGCATGACGCCATTGTGGGAAGGGATTTTCCGAAGTTCTGGGAACTGTGGGATGATCCTGAGCCCCCCACTGGTGCCCCTATGTACCAGGAATGTGATAGCCAGAACTCCCCTGAGAGTGGTGAGGACTCTCCGGAATTTCCCTTATCAGTATTGGCAGGGGAGACTCAAGAAACTGGAGAGGAGCCCACCTCCTCAGACGAAAACCTACCGTCTGTGGAGTTTTCTGATCTTGAGGTTCACAGGGAAAACTTTGCCACAGAACAGTTGAAAGACCCCGCCCTAATAAAGGCACGGGAAAACGTAGTGAAAATAGATGGCGAGTTAGTGAACCCAGATAATACCTGCACTTACCCATACTTCAGCGTAGAGAAGGACCTACTGTATCGGGTGGCAAAAAGGGCAGAAGAAACCGTTGAGCAGCTTGTGGTGCCCAAACCTTACAGGAAGTTGGTGTTGGAGTTGGCCCATGGGCACATTCTTGGAGGTCATCTGGGGACAGAGAAAACCCGAGAGAGGGTATTACAGAGATTCTATTGGCCGGGGGTGATGAAGGACATAGAAAATTATTGTTCCTCCTGCCCTGTGTGTCAGAGGTCGGCCCCGATGCCACATTTCCGTAGCCCGCTGGTCCCTCTACCCATCATTGAGGTCCCGTTTGAGAGGATCGCCATGGATTTGGTAGGTCCTATAATCAAGTTCGCTAGGGGGCACCAGTACATATTAGTTATAATGGACTATGCCACCCGTTATCCAGAAGCGATCCCTCTCCGAAATACCTCGGCCAAAACCATAGCCAAAGAGCTATCTCTTGTGTTTAGCCGGGTGGGTATTTGTAAAGAACTGCTTACGGACCAAGGTACACCCTTTATGTCCCGGGTTATGAAGGAGCTGTGTAAATTGTTCAAAGTGACACAATTACGTACATCTGTGTATCACCCCCAAACCGATGGGCTGGTTGAAAGATTCAACAAAACCCTAAAACAAATGTTGAAGAAAGTGGTGGATAGAGATGGAAAGGATTGGGACTGTCTACTTCCTTATCTGATGTTTGCTATTAGGGAGGTGCCCCAATCCTCTACGGGATTCTCCCCCTTTGAGTTACTGTATGGGAGACACCCAAGAGGGCTGTTGGATATTGCCAAGGAAACTTGGGAAAGTGAGAGTTCTCCCCACAGGAGTGTGATTGAGCATGTCGCCCTGATGCAAGACCGAATTGCACAGGTAATGCCCATCGTGAAGGAACATTTGGCCCAAGCGCAGTTAGCACAGCAGAGAGTGTACAACCGTGGAGCCAAGACCTGTACCTTTTCCCCGGGGGATAGGATACTGGTACTTGTCCCTACGGTTGAAAGTAAATTCCTTGCCAAATGGCAAGGCCCCTACGAGATAATGGAAAAAGTGAGCGAAGTGAATTACAAGGTCAGACAACCAGGAAGGCGAAAGCCCGAACAGATCTATCACGTTAATCTGTTGAAAGCCTGGAGGGATAGAGAGTCCCTAGTCGCAGACACTTGGTCACCAGCTCAAACTGGTTGCGTGATTCCTGAGGTTGGAATAGCAGCCACCTTGTCACAACCCCAACAACAGGAGGTTAAGGAGTTTGTGCTTCGCAACAAGGAGGTATTCTCTGAGCTGCCGGGACAAACATCTGGGGTAGAGCATGACATCATTACCCCGCCCGGTGAAAGGGTGAAGTTAAAACCCTATCGGATCCCAGAGGCCCGACGGGAGGCAATACGGGAGGAAGTACAGAAAATGCTGAACTTAGGGGTGATAGAGGAGTCCCAAAGTGATTGGTCTAGTCCCATTGTGTTGGTGCCTAAACCGGATGGGAGCTGGCGATTTTGTAACGATTTTCGTCAGTTGAACAAAGTTACAAAATTTGACACCTACCCCATGCCACGTATAGATGAGTTGATCGACCGGCTGGGAACAGCCCGATACATGACGACTCTTGACCTCACAAAAGGGTATTGGCAAATCCCCCTGGCCAAGTCGGCCAAAGAGAAAACCGCATTTGTAACCCCAGACGGGGCGTTCCAATATAAAAGAATGCCGTTCGGGTTACAGAATGCGCCGGCCACATTCCAGCGGAAAATGGACCAGATGCTGAGGCCCCATCGGAAGTATGCTGCGGCTTACCTGGATGACGTAATTGTCCATAGCACAGATTGGGCCTCACATCTGCCAAAAGTGCAAGCAGTCCTGGACTCTGTTCGGGAAGCGGGGTTTACGGCTAACCCCAAGAAGTGTACCATTGGGCAGGAGGAGGCCAAATATCTTGGGTACACCATTGGGAGGGGAGTAATAAAACCCCAACTCAACAAAGTCGAGGCCATCCAGAGTTGGCCACGTCCCAACAGCAAGAAGCAGGTACGAGCCTTTCTGGGAATCGCTGGGTATTATCGGCGATTCATTCCCCACTTTGCTTCTAAGGCTGTGCCCCTAACTAACCTGACGAAGGGGAAAGGGTCGGTCATGATTAAATGGACCCCCGAGGCTGAGGCAGCATTCCAATTCTTGAAACAAGCCTTATGTAGCCAGCCAGTGTTGTACTCACCCGACTTCTCTAAAGACTTTGTCGTACAAAGTGATGCGTCAGATGTGGGGTTAGGAGCAGTATTGTCCCAGGTCTGGAACGGGGAAGAGCACCCAGTCATTTACCTCAGCAGGAAGTTGAAGTCCCATGAGGTAAATTACGCCACCGTTGAAAAGGAGTGTTTAGCGGTGAAGTGGGCTCTAGATTCCCTTCGGTACTACCTGCTAGGTAGGCACTTTGACTTGGTTACGGATCACGCTCCGTTAAAGTGGATGGCTCAAAACAAGGAAACAAATAGAAGAGTGAATAGGTGGTTCCTGGCCCTCCAGGAATTCAACTTCACAGTAAAGCATCGCCCTGGCGTTCAAATGGGGAATGTGGATGCTTTGTCTCGAGTACATGAATGCCTGATTGCTGGTGTTCCAACCCCGAGGTTAAAACAAGAGGGGGGGGGTATGTGACAGCAGGAAGGTAAAGTCACCTGGTTGCATCCAGGGGGGTAGATATATTTCGCCCAGATTCAGGCTTTACGCCGACTTATACAACTAGGTGGAGAGTTGTATAAGGCTAGTGGGCTCATGGATGACTCATACCTCTAGGGAGAGTATGGGGCGTCGTGCAGACAGGGAGTTGATGAGACCAGCTGAAGCTTGTCAGCTCGTTTAAGGCCTCTATAAAAACTCCCAGCTTCATTAGATGTTAGCTCATGCCTGGACTCAGACCTGTGTGGACTGTCTAGGGAGAGTGAACCCCTGTGCGGTGAGACAAAGCCTGTGTGGCTATTTGCTTGGACATTTAAAACCAGGGACTTAGGGACTAGGACAGCACTAGGCTGATCCCAGTTGTTAGTTAGGAAACCTGTATGTTTAGTCAGAGGTCAAGTTGACCAGGATTTATTTTGTTTATGTTTCTTTTGCTTTGCTGTGTTTTGTCACTGTAAATAGAAAATAAACCGCACCTTTTTGATTTTGAAAACCACAACCTCCGTTTGCTGGGCCTGTTTTTGTGTGCGGAGCCCATCTCGGGGGTCACACACACCCGCTGCCGAGCTAACCCCCTCACACCCCCCATCACCACTACAACAGGGGTGATGAGGGGGGGATAGGGATGAGATCAGTGGTGGTGGTGGGGGGGATGGGATCAGTAAGAGGCAGATGTGGTGATGGTTTGAGGATGGCACCACCACTGCCACCGCTACCACCCCCCCTCGAGTACCACCACTACCACCACCACTGCCCCCCACAACACTACTGCCACCCCCCCTCAACACCACTGCTGCCACCCCCCCTCAACACCACCGCTGCCATCCCCCCTCAACACCACCGCTGCCATCCCCCCTCAACACCACCCCTACCACCCCTCCTCAACACCACCGCTGCCACCCCCCAACACCACCGCTGCCATCCCCCCCCAAGACTACCGCTGCCACCCCCTCAAAACCACCGCTGCCATTCCCCCTCAACCCCACCGCTACCACCCCCCTCAACACCACCGCTGCCATTCCCCCTCAACACCACCGCTGCCACCCCCCCAACACCACCGCTGCCACCCCCCTCAATACCACCCCCCACTACACTACTGCTGCCGTCCCCTCAACACCACCGCTACCACCCCCCCAACATTACCGCTGCCACCCCCCTCAATACCACCACTGCCACCCCCCACAACACCACCGTTGCCACCCCCCCTCAACACCACCGCTGCCATCCCCCCTCAACACCACCGCTACCACCCCCCCTCAACACCACCGCTGCCATCCCCCTTCAACACCACCACCCCCAACACCACCGCTGCCACCCACCCTCAATACCACCCCCCACAACACTACTGCTGCCACCCCCCCTCAACACCACCGCTGCCATCCCTCCAACACTACCGCTGCCACCCCCCCTCAATACCACTGCTGCCACCCCCCACAATACTATTGCTGCCACCCCACCTCAACACCACCGCTGCCATCCCCCCCAACACTACTGCTGCCATCCCCCCTCAATACCACCGCTGCCACCCCCCCCAACACTACAGCTGCCACCCCCCCTCAACACCACCGCTTCTATCCCCCCTAACACTACCGCTGCCATCCCCCTCAATACCACCGCTGCCACCCCCCAACACTACCGCTGCCACCCCCTCAACACCACCGCTTCTATCTCCCACAACACTACCGCTGCCATCGATGGGGGGGCCCTTCATGATTTCTTGCACCGGGGCCCTGAAGTTTCCAGTTACACCTCTGCATTCAGCTGTTGTTACAAGCAGCGGGAGGGGGCACCCCAGCCCTTCTGCTTTCTTCCGTTGCCGCCACTATAACCTGAGCGACCAGCCGTCATGTCCGTAATGACATCACTTCCGGATTACTGGAGTCTTGAAGGCGCCACTTTTAAAAAATAGAATTGATTCAAAAACGACCAATCTTGTTGTTTTGAATACTTTCAAGTGCAAATGAGGGATTTGGGGTCTTATAGATCCCTCTATAAGAATATCTGTCAATTTAAAGCAACCGTGTAAAAATAAAAAAATATATAAATTAATTTAAACATTTTTTAAAGGGCCCCGTTCCCCCCGAGCTAGTGCGGGTCTTTAACGCATGCAATCTGCGATCGTCCCACACATGTGAGGTATCACTGCAAACGTCAGATCATGGGCAGTAATTCTATTACTAGACCTCCTCTGTATATCTAAAGTGGTAACCTGTAAAGGCTTTTGAAGCGTTGCCTATGGAACAGAAAGTGCCAGAAAATGCTTGGTCTTCAGCTGGTTAAAGTCCCATCTTTTCACTCTGATTTTCAAAGTGAACCTTGCATGTTCAACAACTAACAAACTAAAACCAAGAAATCTTGCGAGCTACCCAAAATCTGTAAATATGTATCACCTCCTATCAGGACAGCTGCTAGCACTGATGGCGTCCCATAAGACCGTGCAAATGCAATATTTATAGAGGAAATGCTGCGCTATCTGGATCCTAGCAGTGCCTTTATGCAATGACACAAAAAAAAAAATGTGTTGACATGCAAACAACGTTTTTTTACCATAGAGCGTGTGATCACAGCATCACAAACCTTATAATCCACATATGTGTTGAAATGTATAAATTGCATCTGTGCTGGTAAATAAATATATAAAGTATTTTCATGCAAACTCCAAAAACTTCATACAAAATAAAATCAAAAACTTCATGTATCAAATATAGTGATTCAAATACATGCAAAAAATAAATAAATATATATATATATATATGTACCGATACCTTCAACTAAGAGGGCCGCAGATTTAGTTTGGGCCCTGAAGACAGCTCCGTCAACCCCCCGGCAATTTACTCGACCCCCTACTGGCACAGTTAGTCTAGGGTAATATGTGTATATCTTATGCTCTATGATTAAATTCAAACACCAAAGCAGTGATAGAAGAATAACGAATTTACTTTCTATGGCAATAAAAATCAACAGTGATAACAGATCATAAGAATCTATCTGCAGAGCCCTGCAGCAATAGTCACACTATACTATTAAGATATGGCGCACACGCTCCACGTGTAACAGTACTTCACTATGCGCCCTATGGCGCAGCAACTAAATAACTACCTAGATGGCCAGGCCTGACCATACAACTCAGTCTCTAGGGGGGTAAAATTCTTTGCATGCAAGTCATTAAACGGTGGTGCACATTTCAGGAACACATTTGTAATCCAATGGGGGGGGGGGGTAAAAATACCAACACAGTACACTCCACTAGAGATCCGTTTTGACTCAGTTCTGCTATGGATCTCAAGTGGGGGAAAAGAACAAAAATAGGAACTGGTGGGCCACGGCAGTCTGTAGGCCTAACAATGGTATACAGTATTTGTGGATTGAGCATGTGCTCGCTCACCCCTCCGGACACGATCCCAGTCCGGGAACTTCCACCTGCTGTGTCTCCTCACACAGCTCTGCAGCAGTCTGGTCTCCGGCTCAGCAGCAGTTGAAGAAAACCGAGTCAGATGCCACTCAAGCTCGCGATGGGATGGAAGGCTCTTTGGGTAACAGCGCAAGGCCCCAGGCTTCAGGCCTTGCACCACAGCGGATCCGCACAGGAAGATCTCTCCCTTGAAGTCTCGTGTCCCAAAGAGGCCGAACCCAGCCTCGCCTCCTCCTTTTATAACCCCTCCCATGAGTCTCTGGGGTGGAAACATTGCCGAAAGGGGTTCTGGGTAAGGTAGTCCTGGGAGTCTTAAAGGGGACCCCGCTACACACTCCCCCCACTTAAACTCTTTGGTCCCCAAAGACAATTCTAGCATACATTGCGTACAACCCTAGACAACATTGCGTATGATGTTGGCATAGGGAATTCCCACCAAAACAAAGGGGTCGAATTCCCTTGCCCACAGGTCACACTATCATGAGTGGCCTGCCTAACTTTGCCAGAGAGTGAGTGGGGGTTGCCCTCCACCAAATGAACAGTGGAGGGATCTGGATTCTCTACACTCCTCCTGGCAGTGACCACAGAATCTTCTGAGCTCTTCCCCATTTGTGGGTAAGTCAACTTTTTGGGAGGCCTTATGACTCTTCGAGCCCTTTGCTCTCTTGGGGCTTCTGGCTCTGGCGCCACAGGCTCTCCTTCCATAGCAGGCTCGAGCAACACGGCAGGCTCTGTAACATCTGCTTCAGGAGCCGAGGGATACATAGAGTCTCTAGGGTCCTCTTCAGAGTAAGTATCACAAGCATCTTCCCAGTAATCTGATGAAGGACTAGATGGGATGAACTCCGTGGCTTCTGCATTCAGTTGTCTATCTATAGTGTCTTCAGTGGTTGGAAGATCTATAGCAGAAGTTCCTGGAGTTGGGGAAGGCCACAGCCAGTCAAGTTCTCTTCCTTCATCTCCACTGAGTTCAGAGGCCTCTCCATCTTCAGCCCGAGAGGTCTGGGACCGAGTGTTTGGCCTGAGGGTATCCAGAATAGAGACTGGTTCAGGGGAGCCCCTCACTGGATGTATCCTGACCGCTTCAGCAAGTGGGAGCAGGTGGTTTCGATGCCACGTCTTCAGTGGTCCTACCTTTCCTTCTGGCTTCAACTTGTAGACAGGTAGGCCCGGCAGCTTCCTACAGATGACATAGGGTTCATATCTCCATCTGTCTGCAAGTTTGTGTTTTCCAGGGACCCCCAGATTGCGTAGCAGTACTCGGTCCCCGGGCTGCAGGTCTTGCACCCGGACCTTCAAGTCAAAGTTTCTTTTGTTTCGAGCTCCCCTTTGATCTGAGGCCGCTTGAGCTTGTTCATAGGCTACTTTCAGGCTGTGTCTGAGCCTGTCCACATATCCTTTGTGGGATGTGGCTGAGGAATGGTCTAAAGAGATGCCAAAGGCCAGGTCCACAGGTAACCTTGCTTCTCTCCCAAACATGAGTCGATATGGGGAGTAGCCTGTAACATCACTGGTGGTGCAGTTGAGAGCGTGTACAATAGCTGCTATGTGTTTGCTCCAATGTTGTTTCTTCTCACTATCCAGAGTTCCCAACATGTTGAGCAGGGTTCGGTTAAACCTCTCCGGCTGAGCATCTCCCTGTGGGTGATAAGGTGTGGTTCGGGTTTTCTTGATTCCTAACGAATCCAGTAGTTTCCGGATCAGCCGACTCTCAAAGTCCCTTCCTTGATCTGAATGGAGTCGCTGTGGCAGCCCATAATGGACACAATTCTTCTCCATAATACCTTGGCTACTGTGGAAGCCTTCTGGTCTTTGGTTGGGAAAGCTTGGGCATACCGGGTGAAATGATCGGTTATCACCAGAACATTTCCTAGTCCACTCAGGTCGGGTTCGAGGCAGAGGAAATCAATGCATACCAGATCCATTGGGCCTTGACTTTGTAGATGGCCCATTGGGGCAGCTTGATGGGGTAAAGTCTTCCTCTGGATGCAGCGTGCACATGAATGGCAGTACTCTTCCACTTCTGCCCTCATGCAGGGCCAATAGAACCGACTTCTGACGAGTTGAAAGGTTCTTTCCGCCCCTAGGTGGCCGTGATTGTCATGTAGGGCAATCAAAACAGTCTCTCAATGTTTTTCCGGAAGAAACAATTGCCATTTATCTTCCAGGTCATCAGAGGGGCCCCTTCGGTAGACCACTCCCTGATGCACCTGTAACCTGTCCCACTCTTTCCTCAACAGGCGAGCTTCCTTTGAGGAGTGACACAGGAATCTGTTTGGATCCTGATTCTCCAGGGCTTCCAGAACCAATTTCCCCATGGGGTCTTCTAATTGGTCGCATCTTAGTTCCTTCTTGGACAATTTTGGCAGATGGTCTTCCTCCAGTTGAGTTACTCCACAGTATTGTTTGGGGACTCCTACCATGGTAACTCCTATCTCTTCCGCCCTTGAGTCTCCTCTGGCTTGTAATTCAGCCCCTTGACAAAGGGCCTGCACCCCGTCAGGTGCCACTTGAGTCCAGTCTTCTATGTCACTGGTGGGGGCATGAGATCTCCTGGACAAAGCGTCTGAATCTCGATTTCCAGCCCCTGGCCTGTACTTTAGGCTGAAATTGAATCCAGACAGTGCAGCCAGCCACCTATGTCCAGTAGCGTCCAGCTTTGCTGTGGTGAAAAGGTAGGTAAGGGGGTTGTTGTTCGTCTTCACAGTGAACTCCGCCCCATACAGGTAGTCTTTAAGCTTGTCTACTACCGCCCACTTAAGGGCCAGGAACTCCAGCTTGTGAGTGCGGTAGTTTTTCTCAGAGGGGGTCAGGCTCCTGCTCACGTAGGCAACAGGCCGCAGTTGTCCCTCGTGTTCTTGGTAAAGTACTCCTCCCAGACCTTCATGACTAGCATCTACATGTAGTTCATAGGGTTTGGTTGGGTCTGCGTAGGCCAAGACTGGGGCAGTGGTTAGGCTCTTCTTCAATGTCTGGAAGGCCTCTTCACACTTCTGGTTCCACTGATCTCTGACTGACTCTCCCGGCTTCCTGGGCCCTGAGTCGTCCTCTTCCCCTTCGGTCTTGAGTAGTTCATTCAATGGTCTAGCAATTCGGGCGAATCCTTCCACAAACCTCCTGTAATAGGAGCAGAACCCTAAGAAGGATCTGAGTTCTGTTACTGTGGTGGGTCGTGGCCAGGAGGTAACTGCCTCCAATTTCTCAGGGTCTGTGGCCACCTCTTCTTCAGACACTATGTGCCCCAGATAGTTCACAGAAGACTGGTAGAACCGACACTTCTCAGGCGAAAGCTTGAGTCCCTCCTCACTGAGTCTTCTCAACACTTTTTCCAGCCTCTCCTCGTGTTCTTCCAGGGTTCTCCCAAAGACAATGACATCGTCCAGGTATACAAGGACTTCAATAAGGTTCATGTCTCCTACAGTCTTCTCCATGAGACGTTGGAAGGTAGCAGGAGCTCCAGACAGTCCCTGAGGCATTCGATCAAACTCAAAGAACCCCACTGGGGTTATGAAGGCTGTCTTCTCCTTGTCTTCTGGATGCATAGGGATCTGATAGTATCCACTCTTGAGATCCATAACGCTGAACCACTTGGCTCCAGACAAACTCTGTAAAGCGTCCTCTATCCTCGGAGTGGTGTACTGGTCGGGTATGGTTCTCCTGTTGAGAGTCCTGTAGTCTATACAGAGCCTCAATGACCCATTCTTCTTCCTGACCACCACTATCGGGGAGGCATAGGGGCTTCTAGACTCCCGGATCACACCAGTCCTCTTGAGTTCTGCGAGTTGTTCCCTTAGATCCTCCAGATCTGCTAGTGGGACCCGCCTGACCCTCTCTCTGAAAGGCTTGTCTTCTTGGAGGCGGATTCGGTGGGTGGCACTCCTTGCACACCCCACATCGAACTCATCTTTGGAGAATATCTTCTCCCATCTGGTCAACTAGGCTTTGGCTCTCTCTTTCCAAGCCCTGGGCAGGTTCGGGTTTTCCATGGACAGTTTCTCCCAAACGTCTCCTCCTTCACCCGTCCCCTTGACTTCTGACAGGGTAACCGGGGCAGCAGGGCTCACCTGGCCCAGCAGCATCCTGGCTGGGATTTCCATGGGGCCACCTGTAGTGTTCCTAACACTCACCGGAACTCTACAATGGGCCTTCTTCAGGGCCTTCAGTGGAATCACTTCTGGTATCACTTCCAGCCTGGGGGACTCTTCCCTTGGGTCGGACTCCAGCATGACAAAGGGTCCAGGCTGCTCTCAAGTAAGCTTCACAGTGGCTCTGAGACAGGTTACTTCGCCGGGCTGCAACACTACCCCTTCTCTTCCAAGTCTCCACACCTTCCCTATCCCCTCTCCAGGGGTCTTCTGCTCTAGGACCAGCCGTTGGTAGGCCGTCTTCAGCATGGGGTGGATCTTGGTGGCCGCTTGCCCCTTCTCTTTCACTAGAGGGGTCAGGAGTCTTCGGACCAGGTCCGTGTTTGTCCCTATTATGAGGGAACTCTTGTTGGCTCCTGGCGGTCGAGGGCACACAACTGCCAGAGTGTCAAACACTTCGGCCTTCCCAGCCACAGATGGGTCAAAGGCCATCTTGACGGGCAGATAGCCATCGTAGGGGAAATTCTGGGTTCCAATCCCACATATTTCCAGTTCCTCTATCTTCTGGATGGGCAGGTGACTCAAGTGCTTATCGTAGAAATCCCGGTATAATAGGGTCACTTGTGCCCCAGTATCCAAGATGGCTCTGGTGTAGACTCCCTCCACTTGAATGGGCACTATAGGAGATGGGCCTACTAGCTTCTCCGGATATGGCCTGGCAGGGGTCGCCTTCTTCTGGTCCTTTCCCTTCGGACTCTCTCTCGTCCAACTCCCTTTGGACTTTAGTCTTTCTTGAGCCTGGTATGCATTGATTTCCCTCCTTTCAATGGGTGTACAGACCCGCTGAGGGATATTATTATTTTTCTTAGGTGTGCTCCCCCTATGGGGAGTGCTGTGCCTCTTCTGAGGGGTCTTGCCCCCTTTCTCTGGGGTGTATCTCTGTTGAGGAATGTTGTGTTTCCTCTGAGGTGTTTTATCTCCTCTTTTCTTCTGCTCCGCATTCAGCTTGGAGCTCACTGAAGATGATGGGCACCCGGTTGACTCCTTCACCAGGGCCCTCTGAAATTTCCCGCTGGCTTGCGGTTATCTGTTTTCTTCTTCTTGGGACTGGAACATGTAGCTGCAATATGGCCATTTCCTCCACAGTTAAAGCAGACTATATCTCCCCATTCTTGTAAAGATGCGGGTGCTGAGGCAATTGGGAATAGTTCCTTCCTTGATACTTCTCGCCTGGGACCCTCTGGGTCTTTTGCTATCAGAGAGGTCAACATCTCTAACACCTTGGACATTTGTGATTTTAAAGTGTCTACCTCTGAGTCTCTTTCAGGGGTCATTACTGGGTTGACTAACACCTGTGCGGGGACAACATTTTTCTTAATCATTTGCTGGTCCTGTTGTAGTGCCTCCTCATCTCTGATGATGTTTATCAAATCAGAGTAAGTCAGTAACGTTCCTCCTCCCGAGGTTTTCAGGTGCAGCCAGACTGGATCCGAGCACAACGCTCCCTTTAAGACTTGCTTCATTCTTTCCGCATCTGTATCTTGGGGCTTCATTCCCTTCTTCAACACAATCTTGCACAGTAACCTGTTCAGTCTCCTAACATACTCTGAAAGTTTCTCCTTCGGCTGTTGGAAAGTATGTTCAAATTGGTAGACCATCTCTGTCACCTTTTCCAATTGACCAAACTCTTCCTGTAGCATGGCTAGACAGTCTTGAGCCGTGCAGTCTGCATTCCCAAACCGAAAACTTTTCACTGCTCCTGCTGCTGCGCCTTTGAGGCTTTCTATCACTTGTTGCCTCTTCTGCGCTTCAGGCACCTCCCATGCCTCTACTGCTTGTAATGCCTGCTCCACCCAGGTATCAAAATCTTCTTCCCCTGCAGGGACAGGGAGCTTCCCTGAGAATGTCTTCAGTCTCCGGTAGCTAGTCTCTACATGCACCGTGCTTGTCTTCTGACATTTGGTTAGCAGATCCCCTATTGCCTTTATCAATTCTGGTGATATAGCAGTGGCAGGTGCGGGTGCCACCGAGGGCGTCACCCCATCTCCTCTTTCTGGTGAGGTACGGGCCGGAGTCCACGGTGATCCCATTGGTGATGGTTCCTTCTTTACAGTTACTGCGTGCGCCAACCTATAGGTTCTGTTATCTGGCGTCCGCACACACTTGCGCTTGCAAGCCTCTGGCATCCCGTCCCCGTACTCCACTAGTGCATACTGATTAGTGATGAGCCGAACACCCCCGGGTTCGGTTCGCACCAGAACCCGCGAACGGACCGAAAGTTCGAACGAACATTAGAACCCTATTAAATACAATGGATGCGAACGTTCGAATTCTAAAGTGCTAATTATAACAACTATTATGCATGTTATTGTCCTAAAAAGGGTTTGGGAACCCGGGTTCTGCACCAGGGGACATGTATCAATGCAAAAAGAAGTTTTAAAAACGGTCGTTTTTCGGGAGCAGTCATTTTAATGATGCATAAAGTGAAAAAAAAAAAGTCAAATATTCCTTTAAATATCGTACCTGGGGGGTGTCTAAAGTATGCCTGTGAAGTGCCACGTGTTTCCCGTGTTTAGAACTGTCCCTGCACAAAATGACACTTCTAAAGGAAAAAAAAGCCATTTAAAACTGCTTGCGGCTTTAATGTAATGTCTGGTCCCGGTAATATGGATGAAATTCTTTAAGAAAAATGGCATAGCTACCCCATGACCCCCCCCCCTACCCCAGCCCATTACCAGCCCCTTTGGGTCTTGTATGGATATTAAGGGGAACCCCGCACATAAAATAAAAAAGGCCCTATATACTCTGAACAGCCCTATACAGGCGGTGCATACAAGACAGGGACTGTAGGTTTGTTCTTATGTAGAATCTGTTTGTAATTTTGAACAGGTACATTGTTGAAGTGTAGCTCCAGACCAAAAATCTATTTTTAAACTTTTTGGAAAACATAGGTAAGGGTTATCACCCCTGTAACATTTGTTTTGCTGTCTGTGCCCCTGTTCAGAACATTTCACCTCACTTTCCGTCCCAATGACAACTGTTTTTGAAATGTGGTGTTTTTCTTGAAACAAGGATTGCTGATAAAGCATCAGTACAGAGGAGACACCTTTCTCCCATATTTATTCTTACAGGAGAGAATTTTCCTTCCTAGTGGTAGATTTCCTCTCACTTCCTGTTGTCTTCTTGCGTTTGCAAGTAGGAGTCGTTTGTAAGTTGGATGTTTGAAAGTAGGGACCTGCCGTATATACTCTGCAGAAATAGGCCCCTTAGTTGTTGGTGTTGGCACAACACTGTAAGCACTCACAGTTACTCTTGGTTGGTGCTGGAACGCCCTGCTGTCAACTATTATATCAGGAATTTTAATTACATATAATTGTTGAACAGTGGTAGTAAAAATTGGGCCTTTGATGGTGGTGCTGGTGCCACAACACTGTAAGCCCTGACAGTTACTCTTGGTGGGTGCAGCAATGGGCCCTGCTGTGAATTATTAGATCAAGAATTGTAATTACATGCCCCTGTTGAACAGGGGCTGAAAAATTGGGCCTTAGGCACTGGTCGCACAACACTGCAACCCCTCACAGATACTGTACTTGGAGCACAGCAATGAGCCCTGTTGCAAAGTATTGCTTCAAAAATTGTAATGACACGCCCCTGTTAAACAGGGGCTGAAAAATTGGGCCTTAGGCACTGGTGGCACAACACTGCAACTCCTCACAGATACTGTACTTGGAGCACAGCAATGAGCCCTGTTGCAAAGTATTGCTTCAAAAATTGTAATGACACGCCCCTGTTAAACAGGGGCTGAAAAATTGGGCCTTAGGCACTGGTGGCACAACACTGCAACTCCTCACAGATACTGTACTTGGAGCACAGCAATGAGCCCTGTTGCAAAGTATTGCTTCAAAAATTGTAATGACACGCCCCTGTTAAACAGGGGCTGAAAAATTGGGCCTTAGGCACTGGTGGCACAACACTGCAACTCCTCACAGATACTGTACTTGGAGCACAGCAATGAGCCCTGTTGCAAAGTATTGCTTCAAAAATTGTAATGACACGCCCCTGTTAAACAGGGGCTGAAAAATTGGGCCTTAGGCACTGGTGGCACAACACTGCAACTCCTCACAGATACTGTACTTGGAGCACAGCAATGAGCCCTGTTGCAAAGTATTGCTTCAAAAATTGTAATTACACGCCCCTGTTAAACAGGGGCTGAAAAATTGGGCGTTAGGCACTGGTGGCGGCACCCATAAACAAAAATGATCTTACAAGCTATCATCATCAATCGTATCATTGAGGACTCGGAGGAGGAGGATAGCCAGTCAACATAACAGCACAGGCACTCAGCATCAGCATCAGTCTTGAAGAGATGTGACATGTTAAAATCAATTAGTCTGTTATATCAGCATCAGGTGTTTGGTAGCTGGTGGTGATCCAAGACTGGTTCATCTTGATGAAAGTCAGTCGATCAACCGAGTCGGTGGACAGGCGCACCCTGTGATCCGTGACAAATCCTCCAGCAGCACTGAATGTGCGTTCCGAAAGAACGCTGGATGCAGGACAGGCCAGTAGCTCAATTGCATACTGTGCAAGCTCTGGCCAGTGATCCATCCTCAAGACCCAGTAAGCCAGAGGATTTTCGGTGGGGAAGGTGTCCAAGTCTGACCTTGCCCCTAGATATTCCTGCACCATGTTTATCAGACGCTGGCGATGGTTGCTGGAACCGATCATACTTTGGGGCTGCGGACTAAAGAATTGTCTGAACGCATCGGTCAGACGGCCACCTTCCCCACCGCTCCTTCTTTGACTGGCCGAAGCCTCAGCAACTCGTTGTCCAGGACCAGGAGTTTGCAACCTCCCAGTCTCTGGGAACGCGTTGCACAGACCTTTCTGCAAGGCCTCCCGGAGTTGTCTCATCCTCTGCTCCCTCTGCGACGGTAACATAAGGTCCGCAACCTTACCCTTGTACCGTGGATCAAGGAGAGTGGCCAGCCAGTAATGGTCCCTCTCCTTGATCCGAAGAATACGAGGATCCTTCCGCAGACTTTGCAGGATCAGGGAGGCCATGCAGCGTAGGTTTGCTGAGGCATTCGCTCCGGAGTCCTCTGGGTCACTAAGGACGACATGATCCGCAGCCACCTCCTCCCAGCCACGTACAAGTCCACTGGTTTCTTGGGACTGTAAATCATCCCTAAAAGACTGCTGCTGATGATGCTGAGTGCCAGCCTCCACCTCCATGCTGACACAATCCTCCTCCTCCTCCTCCTCCTCCTCTTCCTGTGCGATGGGTGGGACAGAAGGAACACTGTCTGGGTAAAGGGGGCCTTGAGAGGCAAGGAAGTCCTCCTCTTCCTGCCTCTGTTCTGCCTCAAGTGCCCTGTCCATTATTCCACGCAGCGTGTGCTCCAACAGGTGGACAAGAGGTACAGTGTCACTGATGCATGCACTGTCACTGCTCACCATCCTCGTGGCCTCCTCAAATGGTGCCAGGACAGTGCATGCATCCCTGATCATGCCCCACTGGCGTGGAGAAAAAAAACCAAGCTCCCCTGACCCTGTCCTGGTGCCGTAGTCGCACAGGTACTCATTGATGGCCCTCTGCTGCGTGTGCAGCCGCTGCAGCATGGCCAACGTTGAGTTCCACCTGGTGGGCATGTCACATATAAGGCGGTTCTTGGGCAGGTTCAACTCCTTTTGCAGCTCAGCCAGGCGAGCACTGGCATTATAAGATCTGCGGAAATGCACACAGACTTTCCTGGCCTGCCTCAGGACATCCTGTAAGCCCGGGTACCTGCCCAAGAAGCGCTGCACCACCAGGTTAAGGACGTGAGCCACACAGGGCACATGGGTCAGTTGTCCCTGTCGGAGGGCGGAGAGGAGGTTGGTGCCATTGTCGCAAACCACCATTCCTGGCTTAAGCTGGCGTGGCGTCAACCACCTCTCGGCCTGGCCCTGCAGAGCAGACAGGACCTCTGCCCCAGTGTGGCTTCTGTCCCCCAAACACACCAGCGCAAGCACGGCATGGCATCTTTTTGCCTGCGTACTTGCGTAGCCCCGTGAACGGCTACGGAGCACCGCTGGTTCATAGGACAAACCACAGGAAGAGGCCATGGAGGAAGAAGAAGAGGAGGGGGTGGAGGAGAGAGGTGTGTCACAACCAGTAGTAGCATTTTGGAGGCGTGGCGGTGGGACAACCTCCAACACTACTGCACCTTGTCCTGAATCCTTCCCAGCTGCCAAAAGAGTGACCCAATGGGCCGTGAAAGAAAGGTAACGTCCCTGTCCATGCCTGCTGGACCATGAGTCAGCGGTAATATGCACCTTACCGCTGACCGCCCTGTCCAGCGAGGCCAAGACATTGCCTTCCACATGCCGGTAGAGAGCCGGAATAGCCTTCCGTGAGAAAAAGTGGCGTTTGGGAACCTGCCACTGAGGAACCGCACATTGCACAAACTCACGGAAGGGGGCCGAGTCTACCAACTGAAAAGGCAGCAGTTGAAGCGCTAGCAATTTAGCCAAGCTAGCATTCAACCGCTGGGCATGTGGATGGCTGGGAGTGAACTTCTTTCGACGGTCCAGCAGCTGGGGCAGGGAAATTTGCCTGCTAGAATCGGACGTCGGTGTACTGCTAGCAGAGTGGGCGCAAGTACTTGGCTGTGACACACCTAATTCTACACCTTCATTCCTCTCAGTGCATGTTTCAGAGAGGACTGAAGTTATAGTGGGGTTGGAGATCCCAGCTGATGCGGTGCAAGGAGAGGTCCGCTTTGTTCTTTGGTGTGGGTCTTTGAGGTAGGCTTGCCAACGAGCTGCATGGCAGGTCAACATATGTCTGGTCAGGCATGTGGTACCCAAGCGGCTGATGTTTTGGCCACGCGATATACGCTTGAGACATATGTTGCAAACAGCAGCTGTGCGATCTGATGCACTAGCCTCAAAAAAGGCCCACACCAAAGAACTTTTTGAATGACGGGCAGAGGCAGCGCCCTGCACAGGCGGAGCTCTGCGGTGTGATTCCGTCGGTGTACTGCCCTTACGCTGGCCACCAAAGGGCATCCTGCCTCGTTGGAGATGTGCCTCCTCCTCATCCTCCTCCTCCTCCTCTCTCCTATTAGGCACCCACGTGGAGTCAGTGACCTCATCATCCCCTCCCTCCTCATCACTGGAGCCAATCTGGCAGTATGCTGCAGCTGCTGGAACATGACTGCCAGATTGGTGTCCTTCTTGAGCATCCCCTCTGTCTGCTCTCACGCTACTGCCTTCCTCTAGCTGGGTTTCATCATCAGACCCTTCGAAACGCTGGGCATCCTCCTGGAGCATGTACCCAACACTGTGCTGAAACAGTTCGGGGGACTCCTCAGGAGGAGGACATGGTGGGTCTAGGGAAGGAGTGACTGATGATTTGTCTGACATTGATACCAGGGAAGACGACGCTTTGGCAGCTGCTTTTCCAGTACCCTGAGCCTGGGTGAGAGAGGATGAGGAGGAGGAGGAGGGCTTGGTCATCCACTCTACCAAGTCTTCGGCATGATGTGGCTCAACATGTCCAGCTGCCGAAAAGAAGGACAAGCGTGTCCCATGGCCATGTGCTGATGACAATGCACCGCGTCCACGACCAGCACTGTTGCCCCCAGACACAGAGCCTGCTTGCCCTCTTTTATTGCCTCCTGACTGTCTGCCTCTCCTTGTTTGCCTTCCAGACATTCTAATAGATGGCCTGCAGGGAGATGGGAAAAAAGCAATAAGGGCTACCTTCAGGTGTCCTTCTCTGTCCCTTGAAACAAGGACTTTCACAGTGAAAGAAACTGACACTCTCCCTACCTACAGTTTTCTGTCCCTAGAAAAAATATTTTTTTTAAGCACAATATAGCACAAGGACAATTCACTCACTGTCCTTACAGGTCCCTGGAAACAAGGACTTGCAGAGTGAAAGAAAAAAAACACTCTCCCTACCTACAGTTTTCTGTCCCTAGAAAAAATGTTTTTTTTAATCACAATATAGCACAAGAACAATTCACTCACTGTCCTTACAGGTCCCTGGAAACAAGGACATGCAGAGTGAAAGAAAAAAAACACTCTCCCTACCTACAGTTTTCTGTCCCTAGAAAAAATGTTTTTTTTAATCACAATATAGCACAAGGACAATTCACTCACTGTCCTTACAGGTCCCTGGAAACAAGGACTTGCAGAGTGAAAGAAAAAAAACACTCTCCCTACCTACAGTTTTCTGTCCCTAGAATAAATGTTTTTTTTAAGCACAATATAGCACAAGGACAATTCACTCACTGTCCTTACAGGTCCCTGGAAACAAGGACTTGCAGAGTGAAAGAAAAAAAACACTCTCCCTACCTACAGTTTTCTGTCCCTAGAAAAAATGTTTTTTTTAATCACAATATAGCACAAGGACAATTCACTCACTGTCCTTCCAGGTCCCTGGAAACAAGGACTTGCAGAGTGAAATAAACTGACACTCTCCCTACCTACAGTTTTCTGTCCCTAGAATAAATGTTTTTTTTAAGCACAATATAGCACAAGGACAATTCACTCACTGTCCTTACAGGTCCCTGGAAACAAGGACTTGCAGAGTGAAAGAAAAAAAACACTCTCCCTACCTACAGTTTTCTGTCCCTAGAAAAAATGTTTTTTTTAATCACAATATAGCACAAGGACAATTCACTCACTGTCCTTACAGGTCCCTGGAAACAAGGACTTGCAGAGTGAAATAAACTGACACTCTCCCTACCTACAGTTTTCTGTCCCTAGAATAAATGTTTTTTTAAGCACAATATAGCACAAGGACAATTCACTCACTGTCCTTACAGGTCCCTGGAAACAAGGACTTGCAGAGTGAAAGAAAAAAAACACTCTCCCTACCTACAGTTTTCTGTCCCTAGAAAAAATGTTTTTTTTAATCACAATATAGCACAAGGACAATTCACTCACTGTCCTTACAGGTCCCTGGAAACAAGGACTTGCAGAGTGAAATAAACTGACACTCTCCCTACCTACAGTTTTCTGTCCCTAGAATAAATGTTTTTTTTAAGCACAATATAGCACAAGGACAATTCACTCACTGTCCTTACAGGTCCCTGGAAACAAGGACTTGCAGAGTGAAAGAAAAAAAACACTCTCCCTACCTACAGTTTTCTGTCCCTAGAAAAAATGTTTTTTTTAATCACAATATAGCACAAGGACAATTCACTCACTGTCCTTACAGGTCCCTGGAAACAAGGACTTGCAGAGTGAAATAAACTGACACTCTCCCTACCTACAGTTTTCTGTCCCTAGAATAAATGTTTTTTTTAAGCACAATATAGCACAAGGAGAATTCACTCACTGTCCTTCCAGGTCCCTGGAAACAAGGACTTGCAGAGTGAAAGAAAAAAAACACTCTCCCTACCTACAGTTTTCTGTCCCTAGAAAAAATGTTTTTTTTAATCACAATATAGCACAAGGACAATTCACTCACTGTCCTTCCAGGTCCCTGGAAACAAGGACTTGCAGAGTGAAATAAACTGACACTCTCCCTACCTACAGTTTTCTGTCCCTAGAATAAATGTTTTTTTTAAGCACAATATAGCACAAGGACAATTCACTCACTGTCCTTACAGGTCCCTGGAAACAAGGACTTGCAGAGTGAAAGAAAAAAAACACTCTCCCTACCTACAGTTTTCTGTCCCTAGAAAAAATGTTTTTTTTAATCACAATATAGCACAAGGACAATTCACTCACTGTCCTTACAGGTCCCTGGAAACAAGGACTTGCAGAGTGAAAGAAAAAAAACACTCTCCCTACCTACAGTTTTCTGTCCCTAGAAAAAATGTTTTTTTTAATCACAATATAGCACAAGGACAATTCACTCACTGTCCTTCCAGGTCCCTGGAAACAAGGACTTGCAGAGTGAAATAAACTGACACTCTCCCTACCTACAGTTTTCTGTCCCTAGAATAAATGTTTTTTTTAAGCACAATATAGCACAAGGACAATTCACTCACTGTCCTTACAGGTCCCTGGAAACAAGGACTTGCAGAGTGAAAGAAAAAAAACACTCTCCCTACCTACAGTTTTCTGTCCCTAGAAAAAATGTTTTTTTTAATCACAATATAGCACAAGGACAATTCACTCACTGTCCTTACAGGTCCCTGGAAACAAGGACTTGCAGAGTGAAATAAACTGACACTCTCCCTACCTACAGTTTTCTGTCCCTAGAATAAATGTTTTTTTTAAGCACAATATAGCACAAGGACAATTCACTCACTGTCCTTACAGGTCCCTGGAAACAAGGACTTGCAGAGTGAAAGAAAAAAAACACTCTCCCTACCTACAGTTTTCTGTCCCTAGAAAAAATGTTTTTTTTAATCACAATATAGCACAAGGACAATTCACTCACTGTCCTTACAGGTCCCTGGAAACAAGGACTTGCAGAGTGAAATAAACTGACACTCTCCCTACCTACAGTTTTCTGTCCCTAGAATAAATGTTTTTTTTAAGCACAATATAGCACAAGGAGAATTCACTCACTGTCCTTCCAGGTCCCTGGAAACAAGGACTTGCAGAGTGAAAGAAAAAAAACACTCTCCCTACCTACAGTTTTCTGTCCCTAGAAAAAATGTTTTTTTTAATCACAATATAGCACAAGGACAATTCACTCACTGTCCTTCCAGGTCCCTGGAAACAAGGACTTGCAGAGTGAAATAAACTGACACTCTCCCTACCTACAGTTTTCTGTCCCTAGAATAAATGTTTTTTTTAAGCACAATATAGCACAAGGACAATTCACTCACTGTCCTTACAGGTCCCTGGAAACAAGGACTTGCAGAGTGAAAGAAAAAAAACACTCTCCCTACCTACAGTTTTCTGTCCCTAGAAAAAATGTTTTTTTTAATCACAATATAGCACAAGGACAATTCACTCACTGTCCTTACAGGTCCCTGGAAACAAGGACTTGCAGAGTGAAAGAAAAAAAACACTCTCCCTACCTACAGTTTTCTGTCCCTAGAAAAAATGTTTTTTTTAATCACAATATAGCACAAGGACAATTCACTCACTGTCCTTCCAGGTCCCTGGAAACAAGGACTTGCAGAGTGAAATAAACTGACACTCTCCCTACCTACAGTTTTCTGTCCCTAGAATAAATGTTTTTTTTAAGCACAATATAGCACAAGGACAATTCACTCACTGTCCTTAGAGGTCCCTGGAAACAAGGACTTGCAGAGTGAAAGAAAAAAAACACTCTCCCTACCTACAGTTTTCTGTCCCTAGAAAAAATGTTTTTTTTTAAGCACAATATAGCACAAGGACAATTCACTCACTGTCCTTCCAGGTCCCTGGAAACAAGGACTTGCAGAGTGAAAGAAAAAAAACACTCTCCCTACCTACAGTTTTCTGTCCCTAGAAAAAATGTTTTTTTTAAGCACAATATAGCACAAGGACAATTCACTCACTGTCCTTACAGGTCCCTGGAAACAAGGACTTGCAGAGTGAAAGAAAAAAAACACTCTCCCTACCTACAGTTTTCTGTCCCTAGAAAAAATGTTTTTTTTAATCACAATATAGCACAAGGACAATTCACTCACTGTCCTTACAGGTCCCTGGAAACAAGGACTTGCAGAGTGAAAGAAACTGACACTCTCCCTACCTACAGTTTTCTGTCCCTAGAATAAATGTTTTTTTAAGCACAATATAGCACAAGGACAATTCACTCACTGTCCTTCCAGGTCCCTGGAAACAAGGACTTGCAGAGTGAAAGAAACTGACACTGTCCCTACCTACAGTTTTCTGTCCCTAGAATAAATGTTTTTTTTAAGCACACTATAGCACAAGCACAAAACACACTGACACTCTCCCTACCTATCCTTCTCTTTCCCTAAACTAAAGGAATCCAGGTTAAGCAAGAAAGAAATAACAGTCACTGTCCCTGCCTATGCTGCTCTATCCCTGCTCCGGAACACACTACACTAGGCCGCCGTGCTGGCGGCCTTTTATAGTGTGGGGCGTGTACTAAACACCCTCAGCAATAATTGGCCACAGGCATCCTGCCTGTGGCCAATCATTGCTCTCCTCGCTGCCGGCGCTGTGATTGGCCAAGCATGCGGGGTCACAGTGCATGCTTGGCCAATCACAGCGCCTGGATGACACTGCGATGGCGTAGTGCATTGTGGGCCGTTCGCGTCACTCGAATTTGGCGCGAACGGCCCAAATCGTTCGATCTTCGTCGAACGATCGAACAGCCGATGTTCGAGTCGAACGTATGTTCGACTCGAACACGAAGCTCATCCCTAATACTGATATGAGGTGTCTGGGTCTGACTTTATATCCATCACCCACGGTGTGTGATCTGGGGACACTGACTTCATTAACTCCTCTACCATCTCAGTCGACCATTCCTCCCCAGGGAGGCTGATGACTATCGAGTTGTTTGGCTCTGCCCTAGAGGCTTTGCACCACTCTTCTACTGCTTGTGGGTCCATGCCGGCACTTCTGGCGTTCACCTGCTGTATCAGGATCCCAGACGAGAACCCCCACGTGTAGCGATACCTTCAACTAAGAGGGCCGCAGATTTAGTTTGGGCCCTGAAGATAGCTCCGCCAACCCCCCAGCAATTTACTCGACCCCCTACTGGCACAGTTAGTCTAGGGTAATATGTGTATATCTTATGCTCTATGATTAAATTCAAACACCAAGGCAGTGATAGAAGAATAACGAATTTACTTTCTATGGCAATAAAAATCAACAGTGATAACAGATCATAAGAATCTATCTGCAGAGCCCTGCAGCAATAGTCACACTATAACTATTAAAATAGGGCGCACACGCGCCACGTGTAACAGTACTTCACTATGCGCCCTATGGCGCAGCAACTAAATAACTTCCTAGATGGCCAGGCCTGACCATACAACTCAGTCTCTAGGGGGGTAAAATTCTTCGCATGCAAGTCTTTAAACGGTGGTGCACATTTCAGGAACACATTTGTAATCCAATGGGGGGGTAAAAATACCAACACAGTACACTCCACTAGAGATCCGTTTTGACTCAGTTCTGCTATGGATCTCAAGTGGGGGAAAAGAACAAAAATAGGAACTGGTGGGCCACGGCAGTCTGTAGGCCTAACAATGGTATACAGTATTTGTGGATTGAGCATGTGCTCGCTCACCCCTCCGGACGCGATCCCAGTCCGGGAACTTCCATCTGCTGTGTCTCCTCACACAGCTCTGCAGCAGTCTGGTCTCCGGCTCAGCAGCGGTTGAAGAAAACCGAGTCAGATGCCACCCAGGCTCGCGATGGGATGGAAGGCTCTTTGGGTAACAGCGCAAGGCCCCAGGCTTCAGGCCTTGCACCACAGCGGATCCGCACAGGAAGATCTTTCCCTTGAAGTCTCGTGTCCCAAAGAGGCCGAACCCAGCCTCACCTCCTCCTTTTATAACCCCTCCCATGAGTCTCTGGGGTGGAAACATTGCCGAAAGGGGTTCTGGGTAAGGTAGTCCTGGGAGTCTTAAAGGGGACCCCGCTACATATATATCTAAATATATATATATTTAAAGTGATCCAGTGATCAAAAAGTGCTGAGTGCACACACAATAAGTGTCAAAATTTCATATAAATAGTAACATCAATAAATATTGCAGTCCATTCCAAAATTAATCACAGCTTGTACTGGTGATGAAACTCGTGTTCACTCAGGTGCTCCCCCCTTATGTGTTTACGCTCACCTTAGAGCGTCTCACAATTAAGTTCAGTCAGAACACGCTTGTGAACCACCCCTGGGTTCAGTGTCAGTAATGGAGTCCTGGGCTGCTCAGTTCTGCTACTTCCACACACGTGCAAAACATAAAGGGACTTGACAGTGTGATACCATTTTATAAAATAATTTAAATTAATTTAATAAATTATTTTAATAAACCGTAACCCCTCTGACAGGGTACTCACATTTGCTGGGTGCTTCGGTGCACCACTCTATAGAAAGCCAAACAAAATGCCAACAAAAAGCCAAAATAGTGTGTCTATTACTTGTGTCTTTTTTCAAACTGACTAACTATGTAACAAGCAAATTTCTGGTGGAGCAGAGCACAATAATCTGGTAAGCAGGAAGTGCAGAGACAATGGCTTAAATAGGAAGTTCATGGGAGGAGCAAGGAGTTCAACAGTGTTCAACAGAAACAAGATACAAAGTAAGGTTGTCCAACGGATCATGCAGGGGCTGTTCAGCATTTCAAGTGACACAATTGCCAGATACAATATAGGTCCTGGGTTCAGATCCTAATCCTATTCCTTCTCGAGGTCTCCCTTAATTATAACAACTTCCTCCCTGCATCGTATCTATAAACCACTCCCCACTCATTCTTAATCCTTTTCCTGCTTTCCAGCCCACCATATCACGTGCCATTTCTTCTACGTGCTCAGGGCAGCCCTGAAACACAGGTTCAGCATATGAAAAATGCTATACCTAGTCTAATTTGCATAAAAATGTAAAGTACTGCCATTTGAATTTTTTCTTCTCTTCCAACTGTGTTCAATGTTTAATCTTTTTATTTACAGGTGAAGCTATGAACTATGGTAGGCCAGAACTACGATATCACCTTCTACTACTGGGTGCTTGTGGGGACATACACAAATTTACATCATGTCTGTGAATGCCTACATGGACCCTCCACTATGAGCACATGCAAAATAGGTCTCTATATCATCATATAAACTGCTCGATGATGTCACTGTCTTGTGACCATGTCATTTAACTGCACTAGGTTCCTGTTGGACTGAAAGCGTGTTTCTGCTCATTATGAGAACTTAAATGACATTGTGTTAAAATATAAAAATATAAAAGAACATGCCTCTGAACATGCACAGAAAAAAGATGATTTGTTTAAAATACCCTTATCCAAAAAGATCATTAACTCTGAAAGCACATCTTTAAATGTCATTAGCCCCCTCTTCACCTGAAATTTCAGTCTTGAATTGGCTGGATTTCTCTTGAACTGGAGCCCTAGTGAATTCTACAAATGGTGATACATTCTCCTTGCCAAAACTCTATTCATTCAGAAAAATGAATAGGCTCAACTTAACACATGAAAAAAAAAAAAAAAAACATGGAAACTGCTCTGTGTCTCTAAATAGCTTTTCTCATGTACTGCTGACATTTGTTTCCATACAGTATATTCTGCAGACAATAAACAGAAACTCAGAAATGCAGACTGTATCTAGTAATGTTAACTTTCACATTTTCATGAGAGCTTGTGTCATACTAATAGATGGTGATGGTACGATGCTTTTGGAATTGATGTTGTAATCTTGAGGGGCAAGTCTTTCACGGTCAAAAACCAAATACTAAGTGGCCGTTACCCTAAAGGATCTATAACTCAGAACTGACCGTTAAGGGTAACTTCATTTTTTAGTGGGAAAAATATAGCAAAAAAAATGTGAGCAATAAAAATTTACCTTTTCCGTCTCAAACTGCAGCTACTGCCATTTTGTGGAAACAATGGAAAATGGCATCCCGGAGGAGTTCTGTTCACCATTGGTGTACAGAATGCCTACAAAAATGTCCTTGCTGCTTTTGTGATTGGTTCTCTGAAGGTCCTCTGGCCAGATGAGACCAAAATTTACCTGAATTGAACAAAATTGAGCTTTTTGCAATTTGCCTGGTTTACACTTAAAAAAATCAACACAGCATGACAAATTATCAGCCCCTGATATTTACAGACAGTTGTAAAAAATCACAGATTTTTATGAACTGTCAGTAAATGTACTGACTGTTGGCAACCCTGATGAGTATGTGTATGGAGTTGGTGCAAGAAGGATAAGTAGATAGGATGACTGAGATTTGAAGGAGTGAGGAATGAGTGCATGGTGATTATGATCTTATATAAAATATGTCTACTTTCTGTTTGGTATAGCTCACAATCTGGTAGGTCACTTTTAGTGGCTCAGGATGATTCAATTTGTCCAATTTACTTCATCTGTATTTTAAAATAGATTACTGTTCACAGCTCTATTGTTTAGGTCTTGTATAAAGTAAAAAATAAATAAAATAATAATTATATATATATATATATATATATATATATATATATATATATATATATATATATACATATATATATATTTATATATACTTTTTGTTATTGTCCTGTTCTATGGGGCTAATTTCAACTGTCCCATCTGGGTTCTTTTGGCTGCAGATTTCTGTACTAATTCATGCTTTGAGTCGATTAGTATCTATTGGCTTTGGTATAGCACACTCCTAGATACCTTTCTAGAAAGGTCTGGTAAATACATTTTATTTTCTGGCTCTCTATAGTCAGTAAAGCAGTACGGGATTATTTTGGGCTGTTCTAGGCTTCACTGTCTTCAGGCTCAACTACTTTCAACTGCCTTTAGGTGGATTCTGGAATGTATTGGGTTAGAAGAGGCAGATCTACAGCCTGAATATTTATGTGGTCTCAGACAATCCCTGGGGGAGGATGCCTAGTAGGTGGCTGGGAGTGCATAAATAATATGGGGCTTAGGCAGTCTGGGTTCTTGGCCAGGAGTAGGGATGAGCTTTATGTTAGAGTCAAACTCATGTTCGACTCGAACATTGTCATTTCTGAAGGAAAAAAAGTCATTTAAAACTACTCGCAGCTATAATGAATTGTCGGTCCCGGCAATACAAAGAAAAGTAATTGAAAGTCATTGAAAAAAAAATGCGTGGGGGTCCCCCAAAATTCCATTAACAGGCCCTTCAGGTCTGGTATGGATATTAAGGGGAACTCCGCGCCAAAATGTAAAAAAAAATGGCGTGGGTCCTCCCAAAATCCATACCAGACCCTTATCCGAGCACGCAACCTGGCAGGCCGCAGGAAAAGAGACTCTGCAATAGACACATGCATGACAAATTAAATGTTTGGTTTTGTTTTGTTTAGATTAGTTAATCCAGTTATTTTGTTTAGTTAAATTTGGTTGATTCACTCAATTCATATTCAGGATTTGTATTCGGAATTCGTTTTATGTATTTTTTCTAATTTTCTTCGCATTTACCGTTTTTTTCCGATTAAAAACTTTCGAATGGATAAATCTTGAATGTGGCAAAGTGAACAAACAAAATAAAAAATCTTCATCAAATGATTACAATGACTATTTAAATCACCTTTGGCTTAATGAAAACAGCATTATTTAGAAATAGTACTCTAATAACACACACAGTCTTTGATTTCAAAAATATGTTCACAGTTCGAAATTCTACTGGAATTTGATGTAAAATCAAATTCATATTCAATTAGAATTTTGGAAATTCTGACAAATTTAGTTTTGTTATTCAGAGTATTCGATAAACTTATTTTATACTGTAATTCGGGTATTCGGATATATCTGAATCTCCGAATAATAAAAAATTTGTCTGAATATTTATTTGTATAGCGGTGCCCCCGCAGGAGCCGCTGAGTATTGTGGTCCACCGTTTACCGTGCCCAGCCCAGCATTCACTTCTCAGTCACTCAGAGACATGAAACTTTTTTTTTGTTTGTTTTATTGAGGGGATTGAACTTGTATGGGGTTAAGGAAATATGGCATGCCCATCAGAATTAACAACTTGCTTGGGACGACTATATACACTCCATTTCTCCTCCTGCACATGCTTTCCTCTGTAATCTTCAGCTCCTGGCTGCAGCTGCCTCTCTCCACTGCCACATTTACCACAGTCCACTCTTCTGATTCTGCACCCATCTCAGACTGCAAATTTCCAGTCCCTTTAGGTGTACCTCCTCAGTCCTCCTGACTGTGCCTCACTCACCAGCCCTCCCAGCTGCGACCAGTTGTGCTTCCAAGAGTCTATCAGCAGTGCTCTCTCCCGCTGCCCTATCTTTACTCTCTCTAGTGCCACCAGTCAAGGACCTCTTCACGTATTTTGGAAGTTGATCCCGACTGCACCCGAGGTCACCCCCCCAGACTGGGGAGCTCCCCTAAGGGCCCCAACAGCCTCCACATTCTCTCACTCCAGCTTTTCCACCTGACAACTCCTCTCCAGCTGGGCTGAGCCTAAGGATTTAAGGAGGCCTGCCCCAATCCAGGTTGGGGATTTGTCAGGGCTCCTTAGAATACCCCAGGCCCTTCCACCTCTCTTCCCCTTCTTTCTTTCCAGAATCTTCTAGAAAGAAGAGCGAGATCTCAGTGATGCTGCCTGTGAGTCACCAGCTGCTACTCTGAGCCACTCCTAGTCCAGACCAAATCAAAACAAACAGGCCTGCCTAAATTTACCTAATCCTAACCAAAAATCCTCACTCTAGCACCCATCTACCTAGAGGTTGCTACATTCGGAATGAAACTAACCGCACGTGTCTACTCTGCAAGTGTACAACTTGCCAGTCAAAATGTGCAGCAAGTTAACAATCTTACAATTCAACACTGCCACAAATTTGTAGCAAGTTATCCTTGCTATCTGGGAGCTGGAGCTGATCAAGGAGTTTCACTGAGGATCTGGTTCAGGAGAGTTCCTATTGGAAGGAAGCATTCAAGTATTCAGAGACATTGTGAGTACACTATTCCTTTGTGCACCAGTGCCAGCGCATGCTTGGATTGGAACGTTTCTTTGTGCTGCTCATTCCCTTAGCTGTTACTACAGGGATTGTACTAAGCGGTCTGACAAAGTGAATAGTCTCCTGAATAGTCTCCTCTGATTATTGCATAGTGTTACTGGAGTATCCCCCAGCTCCTTGCCAGTTCAATTGCAATAAAGCATCAAAGATAGCCGTAGACTGTTCTTTGAGCCAGAAGAATAACTGTCATGGTGTGCCTGGCTGCCATTACACTAGCTTGAGGAGAGAACCCATGACAAATTAGTGGGCCCTTTTGGGAGTGAGCGCTACATAAGCATACACGTACAAAAATGCTGAGGAATGATGAGGTGATGCCGACCAAAGGGGTTTCTTTGAGTGATGTTCACAGAAAAGCAATCAATCTGCAACGCCGAAAAAATCTGTGTTACAGGCGCAAAAAAAAACAAACTAATTAAATACATTTTAGTTTGCTGCAATCAGAAAAAATATGCCACCCTAGAGCAGAATGCAAAATGATAAACTGAAATATGGATTGTGCTAACTCCTAACTAGTGTAAATAAATATATATGGTGGAAAAGTAGATAAATATGTACCAGTGCTCTATTGCAGCGAAAATTCCTCTCAGTAATACCAATTAAATTTATGCCAAGCTTAAAAAAACAACTGTGCGACAAACTATTAGCAATATTCAAAGTGCATGTGCCAAACATCAAATAAATATCAAATAAATTTAAATATAAAGTGCTGATACTACTATGTGCATCTCAATTCATTCAGTCCTTCAATCAACAATAAAGTGCAAATGCAGCAAAAGTACAATGGATGTCTTTAGTGAGTGATCAACTCCTTTTCAATGGTGACGTTCCTTGTCTGTAATCAAGTGCTTCTACTTCCACCGCTATAGTGACTTTACCACCACCTAGTGAAATGGCCACTCACCAGATATGAAAAAATATGCGCCTTTGGTTCATTAATTATGGATAACCACTCCGTTACAATGGATCCGTCAAAGGTCCTTCCCAGTAATAGGTAATTATTTCTTGCTCTATAGATTCTCATGAAACACATAAACGGCCATCATAGTGTAGTATATAACTGATGTTTTATTAAAAAAAGTTAAAAAGTAAATTGTCAAACTCACATACACGGCTGGATCAGCTTAGTGCCGGCTCAGAGGCACTCTAATATGTGAATTTGATGATTTACTTTTTAACTTTTTTTAATAAAACATCAGTTATATATGTAGCGCCCATCCCAATTTATGGGACGCTATATGTGTAAATTTAGGGGTGGTCCGAGCCAATAGTTGAGCTCAGACCTGTTGATTAGAACAAATTGTTTGCTCTGCTCTGGGTGTGATACTGCCCAGCAGTGTTGTTCTCCTTTGCCTGCAGGTGCAACTGTCACCGCCGGCACAGGCTAGATCACAGGGGTATCACAGCACCTTGGGTGTCTTCTCTCGGCAGCTGTGCAGTGGGCGTGGTCTACCCGCTGTGCATGCTGGGAGAGGGTACATAAGGGGCAGACGCCATTTGGCGTGGGGCGATTCCAGGGGGACCCCAAAGAGTTCGGGGGGACCTCTGGTTCAGTGAGCGCGTCTCGTGGCCCTCATGGCACGGGATGCGTGTGTTTGGTCTCGGGCACCTTTAGCCCGAGGCTCTGCTGCTGCATAGTAGGCCCAGCTCTCCTATCGAGGGCCTACGCTTCGGAGAGTGATCCCAGGCTGCCCGGTTGAAGGGGGCCCATCTTTAGGGAAAGAGTTCCAGGGGAAGATCAGTCCCGGCGGAGACTAGCAACGATACTGCTGTCTCGGGGAGAGGCCTGGAGGCCTACCTAAAGGGGGATCCATCATCTCTGACATCCGTTCTTCACTCCGGTTGCTAGGACCGCTCTCAAAGGGACTATCCAGGTGAGCAATACCCACTAGGCTTGAGTGGCGACAAAAGTGTTCTCTAAGTGTTGCGTGCCTGAACCTTCCCCTACTTTGTCGTTTCTACTCTCTCTCTCTTCCAAGTTTTACCTCAAGAAAAGAATAAAACCTTGCTACTTAGGTTTTACACCTGTGTGGACATTGGCTTTATTACAAAGGGACTTTCGCCTAGACAACGGAGACCAGGGATCCACTCTGGAGAGGTAACTCGCCGCAAGGCCCAAAAATCTAACACCGCTCGCCTCTCCACACATGGAGTTGGATAATGGGCAAGTAGCAGGTGTGCCTTACTGCCAAAATGGATGGAGCGGAAGGGTCTGTGTGCTACATATACTACACTATGATGGTCATTTATGTGTTCCATGAAAATCTATAGAGCAAGAAATATTTACCTATTACTGGGAAGGACCTTTGACGAATCCATTGTAACTGTCATGCCTTCGGCCTACAAGGAAAATACAGTAATATCTTCTGGACTTGCAATTCCAACATTGCCCACTAGATGCCACTCTTAACAAAAGACTATTGATGGGCAGTGTTCTATGGTTAATACACATTTCCTGGGAACTAGCTCCACTTCCTATTACAACTCTTCCATCTTCTCCATTGAGACAGTCCACATGGAGCCAGCAAAGCCTGCACCATATGTTTCCTAGGAAATCCTGGTCCTTCTAAGGCAGCATCGCAATACAGCAGTCTTTACACAGTCAAACATTCCTGCAAGCAACATGTCACATAGCCAGGCATCCTCACTCAAGACAAGGTCCCAAGTTTTCGGCTCCTCTAGATTTTCCTCCGCAAGCAATGCACTCGCTATGGCACGTGCAAAAGCTGAAGCCGCCACGGCCCAAGCAGCCTTTGCTGAGCAAGAAATGCAGATTAAAAAGGAGAAAGTGAGCCTAAAGGCACAGTTAGAGGCCGAGGAAGCCCTCCTAGAAGTAGCCCTAGAGAAACTCACTGTAGAGAAGGAAGCAGCAGTCGCCATAGCTGAAGCAGAGGCCTTAGAATTAGCTGTATACCCAAGAAGTGAATGCAGCAGACACAGCAATATTCTCAACCCAGAAGCTGAAACTCAAGATTCTCTACAACGAACTTCAGATTACATCAAATCAACATTTTAAGCCAAGCAGTGACAAAGATGATTACACGGTACCGCCGCAAGTCAGCGACAAGTCTCAAGCCTGCAAACAGGAGAAATCCATGCAAAGTGACGCCTCCTATGACAGACTCCCTATACGTGCGGTAACAGAGCCTTCTAATCGCCCTCCAGAACCAACGTCCAAGTCAGAACGGTATGACAGAGGCCGGCTTGACACCCTCAAAAAGTATGACTACACACAGCCATCTCACCATGGCAACACACAGCAGGCTAACCAAGCCATCATAGACTTTGCAAGGTTCTTTGCACGATGTGAGTTAGTCACCAAAGGACTTGAAAAGTTTAATGACTGCCCTGAAAGCTATAGAGCCTGACGGTCTTCCTTTCAAAATGCCATCAGAGACTTAGATTTGTCTTGCAGTGAAGAGATAGATTTCCTGATCAAATGGCTTGAAAATGAGTCTGCCGAGCATGCCAGGCGAATCAGGACAATAAATATAAACCACCCAGATACTGGTCTTAAAATGATCTGGGATAGACTTGATGAGTGTTATGGTTCAGCAGAAGCAGTAGAAAGCGCACTATTCAAAAGACTTGGTAACTTCCCCAAAATACCTAACAAAGCCTACCAGAAACTTAGGGAGCTAAGTGACTTGACAATGGAACTTCAAGTAGCTAAATCCCAGGGGTACTTACAAGGACTTGCATTCCTTGACACAGCCAGAGGTGTCAACCCCATTGTACAAAAGCTACCCTATAACTTGCAAGAGAAGTGGATTACAAATGGATCCCGATTTAAAAGACAGCATGATGTTCCATTCCCTCCATTTTCCGTTTTTGTGGACTTTGTGTGTCAACAAGCTAAAACAAGAAATGATCCAAGTTTTGATTTTACATTGTCATGTACTGCTCCTTCAGGACTTAACCCTCGCAAACTTCCAGTAGCAGTACACAAAACTAACGTGACTCCTCCAGATTCTTTTCACAGGTCTGCCAGCTTCTCTAACTCGGAGACAAAGGTCAAAGATCCTGGTAAGCAGTGTCCCTTGCATCGGAAGCCACATCCTCTCCTAAAATGCAGAGCCTTCAGAGAGAAAACCCTGCAGGAATGCAAGGCCTTCCTCAAGGAGAACCACATCTGCTACAGGTGCTGCTCTTCAATATCTCACCTCACCAAGGACTGTAAGGTCAGTTTAAAATGCACAGAATGTGACAGCTCAGATTACAACACAGGTTTACATCCTGGGTAGGGATTAGGGATGGGCCCGGTGCTCGATTCGAACCCATGTTCGAATCGAGCATCGGGCGTTCGCTCGCTCGTCGAGCCCAGAACTATTTGGGCCGTTCGCATCACATTCGTGTGATGCGAGCGGCCCCGCAATGCATTGCGGCCGGCGCGGCCGGCGCAGTGCATTGCTGGCTGATGATTGGCCAAGCATGCACTGTGACCCCGCATGCTTGGCCAATCACAGCGCCCGAAACTCGGAGAGCAATAATTGGCTACAGGCAGGACGGCTGTAGCCAATTACAGCTCAGGGGCTTTAGTACACGCCCCACCATTTAAAAGGCCGCCACGCCATCGGCCCCGGTCACATGAGTTCCGGCTTTAGGAGAGATTAGTCTGCTGATTCTGTCTTTGCTTGATACTGAAAGATTTGCTCTTCTTTGCTAAACCATTGGCTATTTCTTTGCTAAACCATTGCTACCTAAGTCATTGATCGTTCATTGCTGCTGATTGCACAGTTAGTGTGTTATTAGCTGCTGCTGGGGATTAGTCTGGTGCGTGCTTACTGTTAGTACAGTATTGCAGTAGTACCAACCGCAGTGCTGTTAGCACAGCATTGCACCCCAACAGCACCCATAGGACTTCTAGTGTGTTAGTGGCAGCAAACAGAGCTCCTATATTTTCTTCTCAGCAGCACCCATAGGACTTCTAGTGTGTTAGTGGCAGCAAACAGAGCTCCTATATTTTCTTCTCAGCAGCACCCATAGGACTTCTAGTGTGTTAGTGGCATCACACAGAGCTCCTATATTTTCTTCTCAGCAGCACCCATAGGACTTCTAGTGTGTTAGTGGCAGCAAACAGAGCTCCTATATTTTCTTCTCAGCAGCACCCATAGGACTTCTAGTGTGTTAGTGGCAGCAAACAGAGCTCCTATATTTTCTTCTCAGCACCACCCATAGGCCTTCTAGTGTGTTAGTGGCATCACACAGAGCTCCTATATTTTCTTCTCAGCAGCACCCATAGGACTTCTAGTGTGTTAGTGGCAGCAAACAGAGCTCCTATATTTTCTTCTCAGCAGCACCCATAGGACTTCTAGTGTGTTAGTGGCATCACACAGAGCTCCTATATTTTCTTCTTAGCAGCACCCATAGGACTTCTAGTGTGTTAGTGGCAGCAAACAGAGCTCCTATATTTTCTTCTCAGCAGCACCCATAGGACTTCTAGTGTGTTAGTGGCATCACACAGAGCTCCTATATTTTCTTCTCAGCAGCACCCATAGGACTTCTAGTGTGTTAGTGGCAGCAAACAGAGCTCCTATATTTTCTTCTCAGCAGCACCCATAGGACTTCTAGTGTGTTAGTGGCAGCAAACAGAGCTCCTATATTTTCTTCTCAGCAGCACCCATAGGACTTCTAGTGTGTTAGTGGCAGCAAACAGAGCTCCTATATTTTCTTCTCAGCAGCACCCATAGGACTTCTAGTGTGTTAGTGGCAGCAAACAGAGCTCCTATATTTTCTTCTCAGCAGCACCCATAGGACTTCTAGTGTGTTAGTGGCAGCAAACAGAGCTCCTATATTTTCTTCTCAGCAGCACCCATAGGACTTCTAGTGTGTTAGTGGCAGCAAACAGAGCTCCTATATTTTCATCTCAGCAGCACCCATAGGACTTCTAGTGTGTTAGTGGCAGCAAACAGAGCTCCTATATTTTCTTCTCAGCAGCACCCATAGGACTTCTAGTGTGTTAGTGGCATCACACAGAGCTCCTATATTTTCTTCTCAGCAGCACCCATAGGACTTCTAGTGTGTTAGTGGCAGCAAACAGAGCTCCTATATTTTCTTCTCAGCAGCACCCATAAGACTTCTAGTGTGTTAGTGGCAGAAAACAGAGCTCCTATATTTTCTTCTCAGCAGCACCCATAGGACTTCTAGTGTGTTAGTGGCAGCAAACAGAGCTCCTATATTTTCTTCTCAGCAGCACCCATAGGACTTCTAGTGTGTTAGTGGCAGCAAACAGAGCTCCTATATTTTCTTCTCAGCAGCACCCATAGGACTTCTAGTGTGTTAGTGGCAGCAAACAGAGCTCCTATATTTTCTTCTCAGCAGCACCCATAGGACTTCTAGTGTGTTAGTGGCATCACACAGAGCTCCTATATTTTCTTCTCAGCAGCACCCATAGGACTTCTAGTGTGTTAGTGGCAGCAAACAGAGCTCCTATATTTTCTTCTCAGCAGCACCCATAGGACTTCTAGTGTGTTAGTGGCAGCAAACAGAGCTCCTATATTTTCTTCTCAGCAGCACCCATAGGACTTCTAGTGTGTTAGTGGCAGCAAACAGAGCTCCTATATTTTCTTCTCAGCAGCACCCATAGGACTTCTAGTGTGTTAGTGGCATCACACAGAGCTCCTATATTTTCTTCTCAGCAGCACCCATAGGACTTCTAGTGTGTTAGTGGCAGCAAACAGAGCTCCTATATTTTCTTCTCAGCAGCACCCATAGGACTTCTAGTGTGTTAGTGGCAGCAAACAGAGCTCCTATATTTTCTTCTCAGCAGCACCCATAGGACTTCTAGTGTGTTAGTGGCAGCAAACAGAGCTCCTATATTTTCTTCTCAGCAGCACCCATAGGACTTCTAGTGTGTTAGTGGCAGCAAACAGAGCTCCTATATTTTCTTCTCAGCAGCACCCATAGGACTTCTAGTGTGTTAGTGGCAGCAAACAGAGCTCCTATATTTTCTTCTCAGCAGCACCCATAGGACTTCTAGTGTGTTAGTGGCAGCAAACAGAGCTCCTATATTTTCTTCTCAGCAGCACCCATAGGACTTCTAGTGTGTTAGTGGCAGCAAACAGAGCTCCTATATTTTCTTCTCAGCAGCACCCATAGGACTTCTAGTGTGTTAGTGGCAGCAAACAGAGCTCCTATATTTTCTTGTCAGCAGCACACATAGTACCTATAGTGTGTTAGTGTCAGCACCCATAGGACCTACAGTGTGTTGTGAGCACACATAGGAGTTCTATTTTTTATACTATATACACTACCGACTACAATGGCTGGAAGACCGCCAAGGAGAGGCAGAGCGTGCCGAGGCAAGAACACAGGGCAGGCAGGCTCTGTTTCTAGAGACAACAGTGCTGGCCGTGGACGTGGTCGTGCATCGTCATCAGCACGTGGCCATGGGACACGCTTGTCTTTGTTTTCGGCAGCTGGACATGTGGAGCCGCATCATGCCGAAGGCTTGGTAGAATGGATGACCAAGCCCTCCTCATCCTCCTCATCCTCTCTCACCCAGGCTCAGGGTACTGGCAGAGCAGCTGCCAACGCGTACTCAATGGCATCATCAGCCACCCCTTCCCTAGACCCACCATGTCCTCCTGAGGAGTCCCCCGAACTGTTTGAGCACAGTGTTGGGTACATGCTCCAGGAGGATGCCCAACGATTCGAAGGCTCGGATGATGATACCCAGCTTGAGGAAGTCAGTAGTGTGCGCGCAGAGAGAGGGGATGCTGAAGGACAGCAATCTGGCAGTAGTGTTCCACCAGCTGCAGCTTACTGCCAGGTTTGCTCTAGTGGTGAAGAGGGAGGGGATGATGAGGTCACTGACTCCACGTGGGTGCCTGAAGGGAGAGAGGAGGAGGAGGAGGAGGATGCAGCGTCACATGTCCAACGAGGCAGGATGCCCCCTGGAGGCCAGCTAGAGGCCAGCACAGCAACTGTACCACACCGCAGAGCTCCGCCTGTGCAGGGCGCTGCCTCTGCACGTTATCACAAAAGTTCTTTGGTGTGGGCCTTTTTTGAGACGAGTGCATCAGATCGCACCACTGCTATTTGCAATATTTGTCTCAAGCGTATCTCGCGTGGCCAAAACATCAGCCGCTTGGGCACCACAAGCATGAGCAGACATATGTCGACCTGCCATGCAGCTCGTTGGCAAGCACACATAAAAGACCCACACCAAAGAACAAAGCGGACCTCTCCTTGCTCCTCATCAGCTGGGATCTCCATCCCCACTATATCTTCAGTCCTCTCTGAAAGCTGCTCTGAGAGGACTGAAGGTGTAGAATTAGGTGTGTCACAACCAAGTACTTGCAGTACACCGACGTCCGATTGTAGCAGGCAAATTTCCCTGCCCCAGCTGCTGGACCGTCGAAAGAAGTATACTCCCAGCCATCCACATGCCCAGCGGTTGAATGCTAGCTTGGCTAAATTGCTAGCACTTCAACTGCTGCCTTTTCAGTTGATAGACTCGGCCCCCTTCCGTGAGTTTGTTCAATGTGCGGTTCCTCAGTGGCAGGTTCCCAAACGCCACTTTTTCTCACGGAAGGCGATTCCGTCTCTCTACTGGCATGTGGAAGGCAATGTCCATGCCTCGCTGGACAGGGCGGTCAGCGGTAAGGTGCATATTACCGCTGACTCATGGTCCAGCAGGCATGGACAGGGACGTTATCTTTCTTTCACGGCCCATTGGGTCACTCTATTGGTAGCTGGGAGGGATGCAGGACAAGGTGCAGTAGTGTTGGAGGTTGTTCCGCCACCACGCCTCCAAAATGCTACTACTGGTTGTGACACACCTCTCTCCTCCACCCCCTCCTCTTCTTCTTCCTCCATGTCCTCTTCGAGTGCTCTGTCCTCGGAACCAGCGGTGCTCCGTAGGCGTACAAGGGGCTACGCGAGTACGCAGGCAAAAAGATGCCATGCCGTGCTTGCGCTGGTGTGTTTGGGGGACAGGAGCCACACTGGGCCAGAGGTTCTGGCAGCTCTGCAGGGGCAGGCCGAGAGGTGGTTGACGCCACGCCAGCTTAAGCCAGGAATGGTCGTTTCTGATAATGGCACCAACCTCCTCTCCGCCCTGCGACAGGGGCAGCTCACCCATGTGCCCTGTATGGCTCACGTCCTCAACCTGGTGGTGCAGCGGTTCTTGGGCAGGTTCCCAGGCTTACAGGATGTCCTGAGGCAGGCCAGGAAAGTCTGTGTGCATTTCCGCCGATCTTATAATGCCAGTGCTCGGCTGACTGAGCTGCAAAAGGAGCTGAACCTGCCCAAGAACCGCCTAATATGTGACATGCCCACCAGGTGGAACTCAACGTTGGCCATGCTGCAGCGACTGCACACGCAGCAGAGGGCCATCAATGAGTACCTTTGCGACTACGGCACCAGGACAGGGTCAGGGGAGCTTGGCTTTTTTTCCCCACGCCAGTGGAGCATGATCAGGGATGCATGCACTGTCCTCTCACCATTTGAGGAGGCCACGAGGATGGTGAGCAGTGACAGTGCATGCATCAGTGACACTGTACCTCTTGTCCACCTGTTGGAGCATACGCTGCGTGGGATAATGGACAGGGCACTTGAGGCAGAACAGAGGCAGGAAGAGGAGGACTTCCTTGTCTCTCAAGGCCCCCTTTATCCAGACAATGTTCCTTCTGTCCCACCCATCACACAGGAAGAGGAGGAGGAGGAGGAGGAGGAGGATTGTGTGAGCATGGAGGTGGAGCCTGGCACTCAGCATCAGCAGCAGCAGTCTTTTAGGGATGATGTACAGTCCCAACAAACCAGTGGACTTGTACGTGGCTGGGAGGAGGTGGCTGGCGATCATGTCATCCTCAGTGACCCAGAAGACTCCGGACCGAATGCCTCAGCTAACCTACGCTGCATGGCCTCCCTGATCCTGCAAAGCCTGCGGAAGGATCCTCGTGTTCTTCGGATCAAGGAGAGTGACCATTACTGGCTGGCCACTCTCCTTGATCCACGGTACAAGGGTAAGGTTGCGGACCTTATCTTGCCGTCGCAGAGGGAGCAGAGGATGAGACATCTCAGGGAGGCCTTGCAGAAAGGTCTGTGCAACGCGTTCCCAGAAACTGGGAGGTTACAAACTCCTGGTCCTGGACGACAAGTTGCTGAGGCTTCAGTCAGTAGCAGAAGGAGCGGTGGGGAAGGTGGACGTCTGACCGATGCGTTCAGACAATTTTTTAGTCCGCAGCCCCAAGGTATGATCGGTTCCAGCAACCATCGCCAGCGTCTGATATACATGGTGCAGGAATACCTAGGGGCAAGGTCAGACTTGGACACCTTTCCCACCGAAAATCCTCTGGCTTACTGGGTCCTGAGGATGGATCACTGGCCAGAGCTTGCACAGTATGCAATTGAGCTACTGGCCTGTCCTGCATCCAGCGTTCTTTCCGAACGCACATTCAGTGCTGCTGGAGGATTTGTCACCGATCATAGGGTGCGCCTGTCCACCGACTCGGTTGATCGACTGACCTTCATAAAAATGAATCAGTCTTGGATCGCCACCAGCTACCAGACACCTGAAGCGGATATAACGGAATAATTTATAATGTCACATCCCTTCAAGACTGCCTATGCTGATGCTGAGTGACTGTCCTGTTATGTTCACTGACTATCCTCTTCCTCCTCCTCAATGATCCATGCCACCACACCAGTGCCTAAGGCACAATTTTTCAGCCCCTGTATAACAGGGGCGTGTAATTACAATTTTTTAAAAAGATGCTTCGCAACAGGTGTGACTGCTGTGCTCAGAGTACAGTATCTGTGAGGGGTTGCAGTGTTGTGGCACCAGCACCAGTGCCTAAGGCACAATTTTTCAGCCCCTGTTGGGGCGTGTAATTACAATTTTTAGGCAATGCTTTGCAACAGGTCTCATTGCTGTGCTCAGAGTACAGTATCTGTGAGGGGTTGCAGTGTTGTGGCACCAGCACCAGTGCCTAAGGCACAATTTTTCAGCCCCTGTATAACAGGGGCGTGTAATTAATTTTTTTTAAAAAGATGCTTCGCAACAGGTGTGACTGCTGTGCTCAGAGTACAGTATCTGTGAGGGGTTGCAGTGTTGTGGCACCAGCACCAGTGCCTAAGGCACAATTTTTCAGCCCCTGTTGGGGCGTGTAATTACAATTTTTAGGCAATGCTTTGCAACAGGTCTCATTGCTGTGCTCAGAGTACAGTATCTGTGAGGGGTTGCAGTGTTGTGGCACCAGCACCAGTGCCTAAGGCACAATTTTTCAGCCCCTGTATAACAGGGGCGTGTAATTACAATTTTTTAAAAAGATGCTTCGCAACAGGTGTGACTGCTGTGCTCCAAGTACAGTATCTGTGAGGGGTTGCAGTGTTGTGGCACCAGCACCAATGCCTAAGGCACAATTTTTCAGCCCCTGTTTAACAGGGGCATGTAATTACAAATCTTGATCTAATAGTTCACAGCAGGGCCCATTCCTGCGCCCACCAAGAGTAACTATGAGGGCCTACAGTCTTGTGGCAACACCGTCCACCACCACCACCACCACCAAAGGCCCAATTTTTCTGCCCTGTTCAACAGGTGCATGCAATTACAAATCTTGATCTAATAACTCACAGCAGGGCCCATTCCTGCACCCACCAAGAGTAACTGTGAGGGCTTACAGTCTTGTGGCAACACCGTCCACCACCACCACCACCACCACCAAAGGCCCAATTTTTCTGCCCGGTTCAACAGGTGCATGCAAGTACAAATCTTGATCTATTAACTCACAGCAGGGCCCATTCCTGTGCCCACCAGTCTTGTGGCTACACCAACATCTAATAGGGCAAATTTCTGCAGAGTATATACGGCAGGCCCCTACTTTCAAACATCCAACTTACAAACGACTCCTACTTGCAAACGGCAAGAGAAAACAGGAAGTGAGAGGAAATCTACCCCTAGGAAGGAAAATTCTATCCTGTTAGATTTAATTTGGGAAAAAGGTATCTCCTCTCTACTGATGCTTTATCACCAATCCTTGTTTCAATTAAAACCCCACTTTTCCAAAAACATTTGTCATTGGGACGGAAAGTGAGGTGACATGTTCTGAACAGATGTGCAAAGACAGCAAATGTTACAGGGGTGATAACCCCTCCCTATGTTCTCCAAAAAGCTTAAAAATTGATTTTTTTGGGATGTAGCTACACTTCATAATGTACCTGTTCAGATTCTACTTAAGAACAAACCTACAGTCCATGTCTTGTTTGCACCACCTATATACTGCTGTTCAGAGTATATAGGGTTGTAGGTATAGGGTTTTATTTTGGGTGCGGGGTCCCCCTTAGTATCCATATAAGACCCAAAGGGGCTGGGGTGGGGGGGGGGGGGTGATGGGGTAGCCATGCCATTTTTCTCAAGGATTTTCAGCCATATGGCGGCCAGGACAAGACATGACATTAAAGCCGCAAGTGGTTTTAAATGGCTTCTTTTTTTCCTTTACAAATGTCATTTTGTGCAAGGACAGTTCTAAACACGGGAAACACATGCCACTTCACAGGCATACTTTAGACACCCCCCAGGTACCATATTTAAAGGAAAATTTCACTTTTTTTTTTTTCACTTTATGCATCATTAAAATGACTGCTCCCGAAAAAACTTTAGTTTTTAAAATTTCTTTTTGCATTGATATATGTCCCCTGGGGCAGGACCCGGGTCCCCAAACCTGTTTTATAACATTAACATGCATATTGGCCGTTGTAATTAGCAATTTTGATTTCGAACGTTCGCGTCCATTATAACGAATAGGGTTCGAAAATTCGCGCGAACTTTCGGTCCGTTCGAAGGTTCTGGTGCGAACCGAACCCGGGGGTGTTCGGCTCATCCCTAGTAGGGATGAGCTTCGAGTTCGAGTCGAACTCATGTTCGACTCGAACATTGCCTGTTCGCCCGTTCGCCGAACAACGAACAAATTGGGGTGTTCGCGGCAAATTCGAAAAATCTATGGGAGAAATCTAAAGTGCTAATTATAAAGGCTAATATGCAAGTTATTGTCCTAAAAAGTGTTTGGGGACCGGGGTCCTGCCCCAGGGGACATGTATCAATGCAAAAATAAGTTTTAAAAACGGCCGTTTTTTCGGGAGCAGTGATTTTAATAATGCTTAAAATGAAAAAATAAAAGTGAAATATTCCTTTAAATTTCGTACCTGGGGGGTGTGTATGATATGCATGTGAAGTGGCGCATGTTTCCCGTGCTTAGAACTGTCCCTGCAAAAAATGTCATTTTTGAAAGAAAAAAAGTCTTTTAAAACTGACTCACGGCTATTAATGAATTGTCGGCTCCCGGCAATACATACAAAAGTCATTGATAAAAAAAAAAAAAAAAAGCGTGGGTGTTCCCCAGAATTCAATTACCAGGCCCTTCAGGTCTGGAATGGATATTAAGGGGAACCCTGCCGCAAATGAAAAAAAAAATTGACGTGGGGTTCCCCCAAATATCCATTCCAGGCCCTTCAGATCTGGCATGGATTTTAAGGGGAACTCCACCCCAAATTTAAAAAAAAAATGGCGTGGAGTCCCCCTAAAAATCCATACCAGACCCCTTATCCGAGCACGCAACCTGGCCGGCCGCAGGGGAAGGGGGGGGACGAGAGAGCGGCCCCCCCTCCCTCTTGAACCGTACCAAGCCACATGCCCTCAACATGGGGAGGATGTCCCCATGTTGATGGGGACAAGGGCCTCATCCCCACAACCCTTGCCCGGTGGTTGTGGGGGTCTGCGGGCGGGGGGCTTATCGGAATCTGGAAGACCCCTTTAACAAAGGGGACCCCCAGATCCCGCCCCCCCCTATGTGAATTGGTAAGGGGTACGTTGTACCCCTACCATTTCACGAAGAAAGCGTAAAAAAATGTTTAAAAAAACACACAAACACCTTGAAAAAGTCCTTTATTAAAAAAAAAAAAAAAAAGCGGTGAAATCCAGTGTCCCGCGGCGATCCCGATGTCCAGCACTGTCCTTCATTGGTTGTGCCTGAGCGGACCTGATGGGGAACTCCCTCTCAGTATTTTAAATGTATAGACCCGCCCCTTCTAAAGTTCCCCATCAGGTCCGCTCCCTCGGTATGTCGGACCCGCCTACGTCATTGGCTTGAGCGGGGAACTTCCTTCACTATGTAATTTAAATTTACATAGTGAAGGAAGTTCCCCGCTCAAGCCAATGACGTAGGCGGGTCTGACATACTGAGGGGGCGGACCTGATGGGAGACTGCTCTCACTTTGGTAATACATGTATAGACCCGCCCCTTCTCATGTTCCGCATCTGGTCCGCTGAGCGGACCTGATGGGGAACTTTAGAAGGGGCGGGTCTATACATTTAAAATACTGAGAGGGAGTTCCCCATCAGGTCCGCTCAGGCACAACCAATGAAGGACAGCGCTGGACATCGGGATCGCCGCGGGACACTGGATTTCACCGCTTTTTTTTTTTTTTTTTTAATAAAGGACTTTTTCAAGGTGTTTGTGTGTTTTTTTAAACATTTTTTTACGCTTTCTTCGTGAAATGGTAGGGGTACAATGTATCCCTTACCAATTCACATAGGGGGGGCGGGATCTGGGGGTCCCCTTTGTTAAAGGGGTCTTCCAGATTCCGATAAGCCCCCCGCCCGCAGACCCCCACAACCACCGGGCAAGGGTTGTGGGGATGAGGCCCTTGTCCCCATCAACATGGGGACATCCTCCCCATGTTGAGGGCATGTGGCTTGGTACGGTTCAGGAGGGAGGGGGGGCCGCTCTCTCGTCCCCCCCTTTTCCCCTGCGGCCGGCCAGGTTGCGTGCTCGGATAAGGGGTCTGGTATGGATTTTTAGGGGGACTCCACGCCATTTTTTTTTTAAATTTGGGGTGGAGTTCCCCTTAAAATCCATGCCAGATCTGAAGGGCCTGGAATGGATATTTGGGGGAACCCCACGTCAATTTTTTTTTTCATTTGCGGCAGGGTTCCCCTTAATATCCATTCCAGACCTGAAGGGCCTGGTAATTGAATTCTGGGGAACACCCACGCTTTTTTTTTTTTTTTTATCAATGACTTTTGTATGTATTGCCGGGAGCCGACAATTCATTAATAGCCGCGAGTCAGTTTTAAATGCAATTTTTTCTTTCAAAAATGACATTTTTTGCAGGGACAGTTCTAAGCACGGGAAACATGCGCCACTTTACATGCATATCATACACACCCCCCAGGTACGAAATTTAAAGGAATATTTCACTTTTATTTTTTCATTTTAAGCATTATTAAAATCACTGCTCCCGAAAAAACGGCCGTTTTTAAAACTTCTTTTTGCATTGATACATGTCCCCTGGGGCAGGACCCGGGTCCCCAAACACTTTTTAGGACAATAACTTGCATATTAGCCTTTATAATTAACACTTTAGATTTCGAACGTTCGAGTCCATTGTATTTAATAGGGTTCTAAAGTTTACACGAACATTTTGTCTGTTCGCAGGTTCTGGTGCGAACCGAACAGGGGGGTGTTCGGCTCATCCCTGATCCTGGGCCAGCTCCATGGACTCTACAACACACTCTCAGCACTAGTGAGCACTTCACAATGTACAGAGGACTGCAAAGGAGTCATAGATGGCAGGTCCTGCTCCAAAATCTGCTTAGTCAGAATCTACCTAGCAGGCAAAAAGACAAAGCTATTAAGCTTTACGCAATTCTGGATGACCAAAGTAACAAGTCATTAGCCAGCTCAACCTTCTTTGACATCTTTGGCATTAAAGGCCCCAGCATCCCCTACTCCTTAAAAACGTGTGCAGGAATAGTGGAGACGGCGGGGAGGAGAGCATCCGGCTACCAAGTCGAGCCCATTGACGGACAATCATGCTTGTCTTTGCCAACTTATCGAATGCAACCAGATCCCTGACCATAGATCTGAAATTCCTACAACAGATGTGGCTGCTCATAACTCACACTTGAAACGCATAGCGTATCTGATACCAGAACTTTATCCTCAGGCTCAGATTATCCTACTCCTTGGGATAGATATCTTACGAGTCCACAAATCAAGAGCTCAAATTAATGGTCCCAACAATGCTCCTTATGCTCAGAGGTTAAACCTTGGATGGGTCATCATAGGAGATGTCTGTCTAGGAAGCGTGCACAAACCTAACTCCGTTAGCAGCATGCTCACAAATACCCTAGAGAATGGGCGTCCCTCTCTTTTTCAGCCATGACACAACCATTTCCTTGTTAAGGAATCACTGTAATGTTCTTATCCTGTAATGTTATTATCTCTCCACTGGGGCTCCAACATCTCCACCAACTCCGTGTAATATTTTTATCCTGTAATGTTCTTAACTCTCCACTGGGGCTCCGACAACTCCACCAACGCCGTGTAATGTTCTTATCCTGTAATGTTCTTATCTCTCCACTGGGGGCTCTGACATCTCCACCAACTCCGTCGCAGATAGATGACGTCACAGCGACATCACCCGGCTCCTCCACTTATCCCTACTTAAACAGCCGCCGCCATTTGCTTGACATTCGTTCTAGGAACCTGATGCCAGGCAAATACCTCCATCAGAAGACTGCCATCTTCACTCACTATTGGGCCGGTCAGAGCCCCGACTTCCATCTCTCTATTGGGCCTGATAGAGCCCCGACTGCCATCTCTCTTTTTGGGCCGGACAGAGCCCCGTCTACCTCCTCGCTTTTGGGCCGGACAGAGCCCCTCCAACTTCCAGCTTTTGGGCCGGTCAGAGCCCCTTCCTCACTGGTAGTCAGAGGCTCTCCACTGACCTACCCTCAGTCAGCCTACTCTGCTGGCAGAACTCCCTACCTATACTACTCCAGAAGCCACTGGATGACACCAACACCAGAAGTCCACTCACAGCAAGTATCCTTTCATTTACTATAAACCTGTGTACTGCTACTACACTCAAGTTACCTCTGGTGCTCCCCTTATGGCTGTGTATTACTACACTAAATAAAACCACTTGATTTTCCAATTTATCTGAGTGTTCCTTCCTGATGTCTGTCAAATTGAGTTAACTGTTTAGTATATCATATTTATAGACTTCCGAAGCTGTGATCCACAGCAACCATTATAGTTACACTGCCTGAAGCATTACAGATAGCACGAACCTCTCCTACCAATAGGAGGAAAATGGATCCATCGGAGGTAGTTAACCACATGGCAGCGTTCAATCAGAGACTTGACGCTCTTTCACAGATGGTCAGATACACAACCCGACACCCCAGAACCGAAAATAAGCCCACAAGACATCTTCTCGGGGGATAGGAGAAACTACAGGGAATACATTAACGCTTGTAAACTATTGTTTGACATGAAACCAAGAACTTATGCCACTGACAGAACTAAAGTTTGCACCGCCATCCCCTACCTTAGAGGGGAACCCCGAGCCTGGGCTAACACTTTCATAGAGAAAGAAGATCCAATCCTAAACTCATTCAGCGATTTTAGTGCCGCCATGGATCTACTATACGATGACCCCAGCAAGCAGATCTCTGCGGAGTCTGCCTTACGTGCTCTGAGACAGGGTAAACACCCTGTCGAAGATTATGTAGCGATACCCCCAAACGAAGAGAGCCGCTGGTTTTGTTTCGGGCCCTGTACACAGCGCTGCCAACCCCCGGCAATCTACTTGACCCTCCTCTGGCACAGCTAGTCTAGGGAATGAGGTATTAGTATAGCTCTGTACCAGTCTAAGAGTAATCCCACAGTAATGCAAATGGTTGTAAAATATAGTAATTGACACTAATACCGGAATGATTAACTATATCAGATTTACTTTGAGTATAAAAGTTAACGATCAATACAATACATCACATACATGCAGAGCCCTGCAGTAATAATGACACTAGTCAACTACTGTATAGAAATAGATCATACACCGCGTGCAGCTATTCTCCCCGTGAGCAATATGGCGCTCAGTGAAGTTCTACCCTCCAGTCAGGCCTGACTTAGTTAAAGCTCAGTCTTAAGGTGAGGAATCTTCGCATGCAAGATGATCGGTGGTGCACATACAGGAACAACAATTTGTAAATCCAAATAAAGGTTTATGGTAATGGAAACAACTCCCCGGAGACTATATAACTCAGTTCTGGAACTAGTCTCCGGTCAGGATAGCAAGTATAGCACGATGGGCCTAGGCAGTCAATAGGCCTAAACAAAGTACTTGATTATAATTGTGAGCAGGTGCTCTCTCACCACTCCGGACTCAGTCCTAGTCCGTGACTTCCACCGCTGTGTCTCCGCACACAGGGTCTGCGACAGCCAGGTCTCCGGTCCAACTGATGTCCGTAAAGCAAATGAGGTGGAAGGCTCTTTGGAAGTGCGCAAGGCCCAGGCTTCGGGCCTTGCACTTGTAGCAGATCGGCACAGGGAGTCCTCTTGCTAGCAGCGCGTTGTCCAAAGAGGCCGAGCTTAGCCTCGCCCTTCCTTTTTATACCCCACCCATGAGTCTCTGCGGGTGGCAATTGCACCTTGGGTGCCAAACGGGGTTCTGGGTAACGTAGAGTGGAACCAGGTCACCCTAAAAAAAACAGTCCCGGCTAGGCTTATCAGGAATCCTGAAGGATGAGTTAGCCCACACTGTAATACCCTCTACATTGGATGCTCTTTGTTATAAAGTCATTAAAGGAAATAATGTAAAAGTTCACTTAGGCATCAAAAGCTGATGAACCAGAATTCAAAATTATTGGACTGTTGCTGGTTAGAAACCTTTCAGAGCAAAACACATGTTTTCCAATGGTCAATGCATGAGCCATCTATAACTTTTTACAAGCTTGTTTTGAGACTTCGGAACAATGACAGTTTTCTCTCCAAACAAAAAGTTGTTGATCTGATCTTTACTGGATACTCAGTAGTGACAAATACAGCCCTCAGGACAAATAAGAGATGTTTAAGGAGACAACTCTGCCATTGGAAATGCACTACAGATAGTTAACTGGATTATAAACCTTACAACCAGAACAAATAAACCCATTGTTTGAAAGACTAGGACTATTTAAACAAGCTGTGTCATCTTTGAACATTCATTCAACTGCTCCAAAATCCTAACACTTGGTGTAACAGAGTTGAAGTTATGCAAGTCAGAATACATTTTAACAAACCATAAACAAACCAAATCATGTATAATTTTTCTTATATATCTGTATATCTAGATATATGATCATAAGCAGGGATGAGCTTCGTGTTCGAGTCGAACATACGTTCGACTCGAACATCGGCTGTTCGATGAAGATCGAACGATTTGGGCCGTTCGCGCCAAATTCGAGTGACGCGAACGGCCCACAATGCACTACGCCATCGCAGTGTCATCCAGGCGCTGTGATTGGCCAAGCATGCACTGTGACCCCGCATGCTTGGCCAATCACAGCGCCAGCAGCGAGGAGAGCAATGATTGGCCACAGGCAGGATGCCTGTGGCCAATTATTGCTGAGGGGGTTTAGTACACGCCCCACACTATAAAAGGCCGCCAGCGCGGCGGCCTTGTGTAGTGTGTTCCGGAGCAGGGAAAGAGAAGCATAGGCAGGGACAGTGTCATTTTTTTCCTTTACTAATCCTGGATTCCTTGTGTTTAGGGACAGAGAAGGATAGGTAGGGAGAGTGTCAGTGTGTTATTCTGTGCTAAACCTTGTTTGTAGGGACAGAGAAGGACAGTGAGGAAAAGTGTCAGTGTGCTATTCTGTTCTAAACCAATCTTGCTGAACCGTATTTGAAATCCTTGAGTTTAGGGACAGAGAAGCACACTCGTGGAAACTATCAGTGTGCTATTCTGTGCTAAATCTTGTTTGTAGGGACAGAGAAGGACAGTGAGGGAAACTATCAGTGTGCTATTCTGTGCTAAACCTTGTTTGTAGGGACAGAGAAGGACAGTGAGGGAAACTGTCAGTGTGCTATTCTGTGCTAAACCAATCTTGCTGAACCATATTTGAAATCCTTGAGTTTAGGGACAGAGAAGGACAGTGAGAGAAAGTGTCAGTGTGCTATTCTGTGCTAGACCAATCTTGCTGAACCATATTTGAAATCCTTGAGTTTAGGGACAGAGAAGGACACTCGGGGAAACTGTCAGTGTGCTATTCTGTTCTAAACCAATCTTGCTGAACCGTATTTGAAATCCTTGAGTTTAGGGACAGAGAAGGACACTCGTGGAAACTATCAGTGTGCTATTCTGTGCTAAATCTTGTTTGTAGGGACAGAGAAGGACAGTGAGGGAAACTATCAGTGTGCTATTCTGTGCTAAACCTTGTTTGTAGGGACAGAGAAGGACAGTGAGGGAAACTGTCAGTGTGCTATTCTGTGCTAAACCAATCTTGCTGAACCGTATTTGAAATCCTTGAGTTTAGGGACAGAGAAGGACACTCGGGGAAACTGTCAGTGTGCTATTCTGTGCTAAATCTTGCTTGTAGGGACAGAGAAGGACAGTGAGGGAAACTATCAGTGTGCTATTCTGTGCTAAACCTTGTTTGTAGGGACAGAGAAGGACAGTGAGGGAAACTGTCAGTGTGCTATTCTGTTCTAAACCAATCTTGCTGAACCGTATTTGAAATCCTTGAGTTTAGGGACAGAGAAGGACACTCGGGGAAACTGTCAGTGTGCTATTCTGTTCTAAACCAATCTTGCTGAACCGTATTTGAAATCCTTGAGTTTAGGGACAGAGAAGGACACTCGTGGAAACTATCAGTGTGCTATTCTGTGCTAAATCTTGTTTGTAGGGACAGAGAAGGACAGTGAGGGAAACTATCAGTGTGCTATTCTGTGCTAAACCTTGTTTGTAGGGACAGAGAAGGACAGTGAGGGAAACTGTCAGTGTGCTATTCTGTTCTAAACCAATCTTGCTGAACCGTATTTGAAATCCTTGAGTTTAGGGACAGAGAAGGACACTCGGGGAAACTGTCAGTGTGCTATTCTGTTCTAAACCAATCTTGCTGAACCGTATTTGAAATCCTTGAGTTTAGGGACAGAGAAGGACACTTGGGGAAACTATCAGTGTGCTATTCTGTTCTAAACCAATCTTGCTGAACCGTATTTGAAATCCTTGAGTTTAGGGACAGAGAAGGACACTCGTGGAAACTATCAGTGTGCTATTCTGTGTTAAATCTTGTTTGTAGGGACAGAGAAGGACAGTGAGGGAAACTATCAGTGTGCTATTCTGTTCTAAACCAATCTTGCTGAACCGTATTTGAAATCCTTGAGTTTAGGGACAGAGAAGGACACTCGTGGAAACTATCAGTGTGCTATTCTGTGCTAAATCTTGTTTGTAGGGACAGAGAAGGACAGTGAGGGAAACTATCAGTGTGCTATTCTGTGCTAAACCTTGTTTGTAGGGACAGAGAAGGACAGTGAGGGAAACTGTCAGTGTGCTATTCTGTGCTAAACCAATCTTGCTGAACCATATTTGAAATCCTTGAGTTTAGGGACAGAGAAGGACACTCGGGGAAACTGTCAGTGTGCTATTCTGTTCTAAACCAATCTTGCTGAACCGTATTTGAAATCCTTGAGTTTGGGGACAGAGAAGGACACTCGTGGAAACTATCAGTGTGCTATTCTGTGCTAAATCTTGTTTGTAGGGACAGAGAAGGACAGTGAGGGAAACTATCAGTGTGCTATTCTGTGCTAAACCTTGTTTGTAGGGACAGAGAAGGACAGTGAGGGAAACTGCCAGTGTGCTATTCTGTGCTAAACCAATCTTGCTGAACCATATTTGAAATCCTTGAGTTTAGGGACAGAGAAGGACACTCGGGGAAACTGTCAGTGTGCTATTCTGTTCTAAACCAATCTTGCTGAACCGTATTTGAAATCCTTGAGTTTAGGGACAGAGAAGGACACTCGTGGAAACTATCAGTGTGCTATTCTGTGCTAAATCTTGTTTGTAGGGACAGAGAAGGACAGTGAGGGAAACTATCAGTGTGCTATTCTGTGCTAAACCTTGTTTGTAGGGACAGAGAAGGACAGTGAGGGAAACTGTCAGTGTGCTATTCTGTGCTAAACCAATCTTGCTGAACCATATTTGAAATCCTTGAGTTTAGGGACAGAGAAGGACACTCAGGGAAACTGTCAGTGTGCTATTCTGTGCTAAACCTTGTTTGTAGGGACAGAGAAGGACAGTGAGGGAAAGTGTCAGTGTGCTATTCTGTGCTAAACCAATCTTGCTGAACCATATTTGAAATCCTTGAGTTTAGGGACAGAGAAGGACACTCGGGGAAACTGTCAGTGTGCTATTCTGTGCTAAACCTTGTTTGTAGGGACAGAGAAGGACAGTGAGGGAAACTGTCAGTGTGCTATTCTGTGCTAAACCAATCTTGCTGAAGCATATTGCAAATCCTTGTGTTTAGGGACAGAGAAGGATAGGCAGGGGACAGTGTCAGTGTCATTGTTGCTAAGCCTCCTGCACAGTATACACCTGAAGGTAGCCCTTATTGCTGTTTTTCCCATCTCCCTGCAGGCCATCCATTAAAATGTCTCGAAGGCAAACAAGGAGAGGCAGACAGTCAGGAGGCAAAAAAAGAGGGCAAGCAGGCTCTGTGTCTGGGGGCAACAGTGCTGGTCGTGGACGCGGTGCATTGTCATCAGCACATGGCCATGGGACACGCTTGTCCTTCTTTTCGGCAGCTGGACATGTTGAGCCACATCATGCCGAAGACCTGGTAGAGTGGATGACCAAGCCCACCTCATCCTCCTCATCCTCTCTCACCCAGGCTCAGGGTACTGGCAAAGCAGCTGCCAAAGCGTCCTCTTCTCTGGTATCAATGTCATCATTAGTCAATCCTTCCCTAGACCCACCATGTCCTCCTCCTGAGGAGTCCCCCGAACTGTTTGAGCACAGTGTTGGGTACATGCTCCAGGAGGATGCACAGCGTTTCGAAGGATCTGATGATGATACCCAGATAGAGGAAGGCAGTAGCGTGAGAGCAGAGAGAGGGGATGCTCAAGAAGGACACCAATCTGGCAGTCATGCTCCAGCAGCTGCAGCATACTGCCAGATTGGCTCCAGTGATGAGGAGGGAGGGGATGATGAGGTCACTGACTCCACGTGGGTGCCTAATAGGAGAGAGGAGGAGGAGGAGGATGAGGAGGAGGCACATCTCCAACGAGGCAGGATGCCCTTGGGTGGCCAGCGTATGGGCAGCACACCGACGGAATCACACCACAGAGCTCCGCCTGTGCAGGGCGCTGCCTCTGCCCGTCATTCAAAAAGTTCTTTGGTGTGGGCCTTTTTTGAGGCGAGTGCATCAGATCGCACAGCTGCTGTTTGCAACATATGTCTCAGGCGTATATCGCGTGGCCAAAACATCAGCCGCTTGGGCACCACATGCTTGATCAGACATATGTTGACCTGCCATGCAGCTCGTTGGCAAGCCTACCTTAAAGACCCACACCAAAGAACAAAGCAGACCTCTCCTTGCACCGCATCAGCTGGGATCTCCAACCCCACTATACCTTCAGTCCTCTCTGAAACCTGCACTGAGAGGAATGAAGGTGTAGAATTAGGTGTGTCACAGCCAAGTACTTGCGGCCACTCTGCTAGCAGTACACCGACGTCGGATTCTAGCAGGCAAATTTCCCTGCCCCAGCTGCTGGACCGTCAAAAGAAGTTCACTCCCAGCCATCCACATGCCCAGCGGTTGAATGCTAGCTTGGCTAAATTGCTAGCGCTTCAACTGCTGCCTTTTCAGTTGGTAGACTCGGCCCCCTTCCGTGAGTTTGTGCAATGTGCGGTTCCTCAGTGGCAGGTTCCCAAACGCCACTTTTTCTCACGGAAGGCAATTCCGGCTCTCTACAGGCATGTGGAAGGCAATGTCTTGGCCTCGCTGGACAGGGCGGTCAGCGGTAAGGTGCATATTACCGCTGACTCATGGTCCAGCAGGCATGGACAGGGACGTTACCTTTCTTTCACGGCCCATTGGGTCACTCTTTTGGCAGCTGGGAAGGATGCAGGACAAGGTGCAGTAGTGTTGGAGGTTGTTCCACCGCCACGCCTCCAAAATGCTACTACTGGTTGTGACACACCTCTCTCCTCCACCCCCTCCTCTTCTTCTTCCTCCATGGCCTCTTCCTGTGCTTTGTCCTCGGAACAAGCGGTGCTCCGTAGGCGTTCAAGGGGCTACGCAAGTACGCAGGCAAAAAGATGCCATGCCGTGCTTGCGCTGGTGTGTTTGGGGGACAGGAGCCACACTGGGGCAGAGGTCCTGTCTGCTCTGCAGGGGCAGGCCGAGAGGTGGTTGACGCCACGCCAGCTTAAGCCAGGAATGGTGGTTTGCGACAATGGCACCAACCTCCTCTCCGCCCTCCGACAGGGACAACTGACCCATGTGCCCTGTGTGGCTCACGTCCTTAACCTGGTGGTGCAGCGGTTCTTGGGCAGGTACCCGGGCTTACAGGATGTCCTGAGGCAGGCCAGGAAAGTCTGTGTGCATTTCCGCAGATCTTATAATGCCAGTGCTCGCCTGGCTGAGCTGCAAAAGGAGTTGAACCTGCCCAAGAACCGCCTTATATGTGACATGCCCACCAGGTGGAACTCAACGTTGGCCATGCTGCAGCGGCTGCACACGCATTAGAGGGCCATCAATGAGTACCTGTGCGACTACGGCACCAGGACAGGGTCAGGGGAGCTCGGGTTTTTTTCACCACGCCAGTGGGGCATGATCAGGGATGCATGCACTGTCCTGGCACCATTTGAGGAGGCCACGAGGATGGTGAGCAGTGACAGTGCATGCATCAGTGACACTGTACCTCTTGTCCACCTGTTGGAGCACACGCTGCGTGGAATAATGGACAGGGCACTTGAGGCAGAACAGAGGCAGGAAGAGGAGGACTTCCTTGCCTCTCAAGGCCCCCTTTACCCAGACAGTGTTCCTTCTGTCCCACCCATCGCACAGGAAGAGGAGGAGGAGGAGGATTGTGTCAGCATGGAGGTGGAGGCTGGCACTCAGCATCATCAGCAGCAGTCTTTTAGGGATGATTTACAGTCCCAAGAAACCAGTGGACTTGTACGTGGCTGGGAGGAGGTGGCTGCGGATCATGTCGTCCTTAGTGACCCAGAGGACTCCGGACTGAATGCCTCAGCTAACCTACGCTGCATGGCCTCCCTGATCCTGCAAAGTCTGCGGAAGGATCCTCGTATTCTTCGGATCAAGGAGAGGGACCATTACTGGCTGGCCACTCTCCTTGATCCACGGTACAAGGGTAAGGTTGCGGACCTTATCTTACCGTCGCAGAGGGAGCAGAGGATGAGACAACTCTGGGAGGCCTTGCAGAAAGGTCTGTGCAACGCGTTCCCAGAGACTGGGAGGTTACAAACTCCTGGTCCTGGACAACGAGTTGCTGAGGCTTCGGGCAGTCAAAGAAGGAACGGTGGGGAAGGTGGCCGTCTGACCGATGCGTTCAGACAATTCTTTAGTCCGCAGCCCCAAAGTATGATCGGTTCCAGCAACCATCGCCAGCGTCTGATATACATGGTGCAGGAATACCTAGGGGCAAGGTCAGACTTGGACACCTTCCCCACGAAAATCCTCTGGCTTACTGGGTCTTGAGGATGGATCACTGGCCAGAGCTTGCACAGTATGCAATTGAGCTACTGGCCTGTCCTGCATCCAGCATTCTTTCAGAACGCACATTCAGTGCTGCTGGAGGATTTGTCACGGATCACAGGGTGCGCCTGTCCACCGACTCGGTTGATCGACTGACTTTCATCAAGATGAACCAGTCTTGGATCACCACCAGCTACCACACACCTGATGCTGATATAACAGACTAATTGATTTTAAAATGTCACATCCCTTCAAGACTGATGCTGATGCTGAGTGCCTGTGCTGTTATGTTGACTGGCTATCCTCCTCCTCCTCCTCAATGATCCGATTAATGATGATAGCTTGGAAGATCATTTTGGTTTATGGGTGCCGCCACCAGTGGCTAAGGCACAATTTTTCAGCCCCTGTTTAACAGGGGCGTGTAATTACAATTTTTGATGCATTACTTTGCAACAGGGCTCATTGCTGTGCTCCAAGTACAGTATCTGTGAGGGGTTGCAGTGTTGTGCCACCAGTGCCTAAGGCCCAATTTTTCAGCCCCTGTTCAACAGGGGCATGCAATTATAATTATTGATCTAATAATTCACAGCAGGGCCCATTGCTGCGCCCACCAAGAGTAACTGTCAGGCCTTACAGTGTTGTGTCAACACCACCACCACCACCACCACCAAAGGCCCAATTTTTCAGCCCCTGTTCAACAGGGGCATGCAATTATAATTATTGATCTAATAATTCACAGCAGGGCCCATTGGTGCGCCCACCAAGAGTAACTGTCAGGCCTTACAGTGTTGTGGCACCAGCACCACCATCAAAGGCCCAATTTTTACTACCACTGTTCAACAATTATATGTTATTACAATTCCTGATATAATAGTTGACAGCAGGGCGTTCCAGCAGCCACCAAGAGTAACTGTGAGTGCTTACAGTGTTGTGCCAACACCAACACCTAAGGGGCCAATTTCTGCAGAGTATATACGGCAGGTCCCTACTTTCAAACATCCAACTTACAAACGACTCCTACTTGCAAACGGAAGAAGACAACAGGAAGTGAGAGGAAATCTACCCCTAGGAAGGAAAATTCTCTCCTGTAAGAATTAATATGGGAGAAAGGTGTCTCCTCTCTACTGATGCTTTATCACCAATCCTTGTTTCAATAAAAACACCACATTTCAAAAACAGTTGTCATTGGGACGCAAAGTGAGGTGAAATGTTCTGAACAGGGGCACAGACAGCAAAACAAATGTTACAGGGGTGATAACCCTTCCCTATGTTTTCCAAAAAGCTTAAAAATTGATTTTTTGGCTGGAGCTACACTTAAACAATGTACGTGTTCAAAATTACAAACAGATTCTACTTAAGAACAAACCTACAGTCCCTGTCTTGTTTACACCGGTCTTGTTTACACCGCCTGTATACTGCTGTTCAGAGTATATAGGGCCTTTTTTATTTTGTGTTGCGGGGTTCCCCTTAATATCCAAACAAGACCCAAAGGGGCTGGTAATGGGCTGGGGTGGGGGGGGGGGGGGGTGATGGGGTAGCTATGCCATTTTTCTTAAAGATTTTCATCCATATTACCGGGACCAGACATTACACTAAAGCCGCAAGCAGTTTTAAATGGCTTTTTTTTACTTTAGAAATGTAATTTTGTGCAGGGACAGTTCTAAACACGGGAAACACGTGGCACTTCACAGGCATACTTTAGACACCCCCCAGGTACAATATTTAAAGGAATATTTGACTTTTTTTTTTCACTTTATGCATCATTAAAATGACTGCTCCCGAAAAACGGCCGTTTTTAAAACTTCTTTTTGCATTGATACATGTCCCCTGGTGCAGAACCCGGGTTCCCAAACTCTGTTTAGGACAATAACATGGATAATAGTCGTTATAATTAGCACTTTAGAATTCGAACGTTTGCATCCATTGTATTTAATAGGGTTCTAATGTTCGTGCGAACTTTCGGTCCGTTCGCGGGTTCTGGTGCGAACCGAACCTGGGGGTGTTCGGCTCATCCCTAATCATAAGTGATGCATATGCCACTTCTCAGACATTTCAAGAAAACACCTGTGTACATGTTGCATTATAAATACACATGATATTAAAAGTAAAAATATATGTTGATATGGAATAAATGAAAAAATATGTTTAGATTATCAATGACATCTTAGGTCATAGGGAAAAGTATGATTTTAGTATCTGTTGACCTAGGGACTTTGTTAGAAAAAGAAATATAGATACATGAGTGTGATTTCTAAATAGAAGTGTTTTTAAGGAGTTAATTAGCATTATGAAAGACGTCAAATTGTGATTACAGAATATAAAGTAACCTACGTATAGAGAATAACACGTATTCAAAATATATAGATAATTATTTTGTGGGCCATTGAAAAATATATAACCTGTGTAATTTTTAGAAAAAACTGTTATAGATATACACTCATACTCAAAAATCTATTTATGTTATGTGAATGAATCAAAAAGTATATTATGTATACCAGATTACCAGAAGATAAAAATATATACATATAGTCTTCCCAGCATTATATAAACTTATACACATTCTGAAAATAGAATATATTAACTTTAAAGCTCCGTACACACGATCGGTTTGACTGATGAAAACCGTCCGATGGATGGTTTTCATCAGACCAACCGATCGTGTATGGTACCCATCGGTCTTTTTTCCATCGGTTGTAAAAAATAGAACTTGTTTTAAAATTTTCCGATGGATAAAAAACCGATGGGAATTTCCGATCGTCTATGGGCAAGTCCATCGGTTAAAAAACCCACACATGCTTAGAATCAAGTCAACGCATGCTCAGAAGCATTAAACTTCATTTTTCTCGGCTCATCGGAGTGTTTTACGTCACCGCGTTTGGAACGGTCGGTTTTTGGACTGATGGCGTGTGGCCAAGACTGATGAAAAACAGTTTCATCGGATTTCCGATGGACAAATCCATCGGACGAAAATCCATAGGTTATCCGATCGTGTGTACGGGGCTTTAGAGTTGAACTCCAAATCCATGTGAGACACCTGGTGGTTGAAGGGGATATTACCTTAAAATCAACAGATGGGAGCCGTCACATTCGGCTACGCTCAGCGATTGCTGGGAAGTAGCCGATTTTGTGAATGGGATTAACCCCATGAATGCGCCAACGTCTATGGCGTGCATGCACCGTAGACAGCGGCGCCTGTCATTTAACTAAATATCTCCTAAACGTGTAGGTTTAGGAGATATTTCTTGCACCTACAGTCAGTTAAGCCTTAATCTAGGCTTACCTGTAGGTGTAAGTTGAAAAAGTGGGTTTACAACCACTTTAACTCCCATATCTGCAGCCACCAATGAGTTGAGGACACATTCTCTTTGGGCAGAACTTAGTATAATTTTTATAATCTTATTGTCCGGAGACAATACTTAAGAGAAGAAAAATTAGATGAAAAGGATATATACACACTCACTCCCACAGGGAGGTCAGAGAGGACAGACACTCAGGGACCCACCCTGAGGGGCACACTGGGAGATCCACACTCTCAGACAGACTGACACACATGCACCATGCATGAAGACATATTTTTACACTCATGAAGATTCCTAGACACCTGATACCTGAAAGCCATGGCAGCCATCTTAACTCTGGTCACTTACCAGTAGGAAATAGCCATTTTGGAATGGGTAATTATGTCATTTTTTATTTTATCTTGAATTCATTGTTGTTCTCTAAAATATTGAAGTATTGAATATTCTGCAATTATGATTTATTCTCATTAATCAATAACTGGTAGATTTTTCTGTTAAGATTAAATTTTTCATTATATTTTTCTTTTTGCCTAGTTCCAATTTTAGTGACAAAACAAACGTCCAATTTATTTCACATTGGTAACCACTTACTTACCTGCAGTATAGTAACGGTTGGACGTGTGAAATACAGACGTTCTGTTTCATTGTCAGTTACACAAGGTTATTGATCCCATCGAGAATTTATCATGACAGCATTATATCAAAGAGACTGTATGCCCATTTTGGGGGTATTTTTATTGATTTTCAGGTCGTTCATGTAACGCAATTGGTATTTTAATTTCATGTAAATATTTGCTTTTTGTCAACCAATAAATTTAGCTATTTCATATGATCACAGGTCTCCTGAATAAGTTTCATATTATAGACTGTGTCATAGATTGACTTGTATTCAAAAATATCTTTCGTTAAAAATTACTCAATAATAAATATTGTGCGGGCAAACTGCCCCTTAAAAAGCACAACATCTTATACTCCTCAGCATATCCATTGATAGAAGAATGCGAGAACGGAGAGCTGAGAGACTCTCAGGAGTCTCCTTTTCGGTTCCCTCCGGCCATACTGCGGAGTCCGTGGTACCCATGGAGGTCCCTTCAGCTCTGTATGTATTGTGGCGCGCCACACCACAACGCCGAAGACTGCCCCATGCTCAGAAAGAAAAAGCCGGGTAAGTCAGCTTACCTCTGCAAGCTAGTAAACCCCCACTTACCAGACTCTAACTATTTCAAAATTCTTGTCTCTCTGCAGTGGGACCAAACCCGAATTACTCTCGAGGCTATGATTGACACAGGAGCATGTGTGAACTTCATAGACTCGCATATTGTTAAAACCAATAAAATGCCTGTATTCACTAAATGCAAACCTGTCTCTCTTAGACTTATTGATGGAACTACCTTAACCTCAGGTCCCATCATTACACAATCACAACCTCTGCTTATGGTGACAGAATCTACACATATAGAATACATCTGCTTAGATGTGATACTGTCTCCCCATTTTCCCCTCATCCTAGCGCTTCCCTGGCTGCGTACACACACACCCACTCTACATTGGGAAGACAGAAGTGTGCTCCTCACCTCTCAATACTGCCAGGAGACATGTTACACAGAGACTTCTTTATTGCAGGTGGAGTCACTGTCCCCAGAAGAAGTCAACCAGGTACCTAGGGCATACCAAGATTTCGCTGATGTCTTCAGCAAAAAGAATGCAGAGCTATTACCCCCACATAGACCATATGATTGTCCAATTGAGTTGCTCCCAGGCAGAAAAATTCCTTTTGGACATATATATGCATTATCACAGCCTGAATTGGCCCATCTAAAGGAATATCTAGAAGAAAATTTAAAGAAAGGGTTCATAAGACCGTCCACCTTACCCGCAGCAGTTGGCATGTTTTTAATCCGGAACAAAGATCAAAGCCTACGTCCCATCATCAATTATAGAGAATTGAACAAGATCACTGTGAAAAACAGATACCCCCTTCCTCTCATCCCAGAATTATTGGAACGCTTGCAAACAGCGAAGTTGTTCACCAAACTTGATTTGAAGGGCGCGTATAATCTGGTCAGAATTCGGCAGGGGGATGAATGGAAGACCGCTTTCCGCACCCGTTACAGCCTTTATGAGTACCTGGTCATGCCCTTTGGCCTGTGCAACGCACCAGCCACTTTCCAGTTCCTCGTGAATGACATTTTTAGGGATCTCATTGATGTTTGTTTAGTAGTATATCTAGACGACATCCTTATATACTCTGACAACATCACAGACCATCGCAAACATGTCAGATGGGTTCTCTCTAGACTACGCACACATAACTTATACGTCAAATTAGAGAAGTGCATTTTCGAATCCAACACCGTCACATTCTTGGGTTACATCATTTCCGAGAAAGGCATACAGATGGATTCTGGTAAGATCGAGTGTATCCAAAAATGGCCCAGACCCCTGAATAGAAAGGTACTTCAAAGTTTCCTAGGATTCGCAAATTTTTATTGCAAATTCATAAAAAAAATGTCCTTAGTTGTAAAACCATTAACCCAACTAACCAGTATCTACACCAACTATGCATGGAACGCACAAACCCAGAAGGCCTTCGATACCCTGAAATGTCGGTTCACTACTGCACTGATCCTACGCTTACCAGACCCTAACCTACAATACATTTTGGAGGTCGATGCTTCCCATCTGGCCCTAGGGGCTATCCTATCCCAAAAATCGTCCATTGATGGACTGCTTCACCCTGTGGCCTACCATTCCTGATCACTTACTCTCACGGAGATCAATTACCCAATAGGAGAAAAGGAGTTAATAGTAGTGAAATCCGCCCTGGAGACTAGGAGACACCTACTCGAGGGTACCTCACTACCCTTTATAGTGTACTCCGACCATCAAAACCTTCAATACATTCAGCGTAACAAAACACTCTCCTCCAGACAGATACGCTGGGCTCTCTTCTTCGATAGGTTCCACTTTGTCATCACCTACCGACCTGGCTCCAAGAAGGGAAAGGCTGATTCACTATCTTGCCTGGAAGAACACCAATGTACACCTGGCAAAAATTCCCAAATCATCCCACAGCAGAAAATATCATGCACCATTTTGACCCTCAAAGAGGAATTGCAGCAGGCCCTAACCTCAGAAAGACACCCACTGCAGTTAGAGGCAGGTGAAGAAGGGTTCCTCTACAAAAATAACCGGCTGTACATCCCGACTCCTCTACACCATTGATTTCTTTGACTGACTCACGACGTTCCCCTTGCTGGGCATCCCGGCTTCACCAGGACCCTGGATCTCGTTCGCAGCCACTTCTGGTGGCCGAAGATGGAAGAGTCAGTAAGAGAGTACATGTCCTCCTGCAAGACTTGTGCCCGCTCTAAACACGAATCCCGACCCCCTTTCAGTCTCCTCACAAGTCTCCCTATACCCAAAAAACCATGGCAGGCCATTTCACTTGACTTTATCATTGAGTTACCCCGCTCAGGGGGTTACAACACGATCCTAGTCGCAGTCGACTATCTTACCAAAATGGCTCACTTCATGCCCCTCACGAAACTACCAAACTCCAAAGAGACGCCTGAGATCTTGATACGGCAGGTTTTCAAACTCCACAGAATCCCTTCCAGAATTGTGTCGGATCGAGGGTCACAGTTCATCTCCAGATTTTGGAAAGCTCTCTGTCTAAAACTCCAGATTGACCATCGATTATCAACTGCCTACCATCCTCAAACAAATGGGAAAACCGAACGGGTAAACCGCTGTCTAGAACAATATATCCGTTATAACTGCACTCATCTACAAAACAATTGGCATAAGTTACTCCCCCTAGAGGAGTTTGCATACAACAACAACACCAGTACTACCACAGGTTGTTCACCTTTTTATGCTAACTACGGGTTCCATCCCTCCTTCATCCCTCAGCAGATACCTACCAACAACCCTGCGGCTGAAGATTTTGTCAACACCTTAAAGAACCTCATTCCTCACCTACTGTACCTGACAACATCACTAGAGCCCAGAGCAGACAGAAGGCCTACTATGATCTTCACAGGAGAACTCCGCCCGCATACAAGACTGGAGATTTAGTATGGCTATCCACCAAACACCTTAACCTGCAAGCGCCATCACGCAAATTTAGTGAATTATTTACTGGACCTTTTCCCATCCACTCAGTGATCAACCGGCAGCAGTGAGGCTGAACCTACCGTCGATCCTAAGTTTTCTTCCGACTTTCCACGTCTCCCTGATAGAACCCTACCATCCCAACACCTTCCCCGGTCGTGTTCCAATCCCCCTACCGCCAGTTGAGGTTAACGGTCAGGAGGAATATGAAGTCGCACAGATGCTGGACTCCTGTCTACATAGAAACCGTTTACAGTATTTGATCCATTGGAAGAACTACGGTCCACAGGATGACTCCTGGGAACCCCCCTCTGAGGTTGATGCCCCACGGCTTGTCCGCCTCTTCCATTCTAACAATCCTGACAGGCCTGCTCCCATGGCCCCAAGGAGGGGTCCCTCAGGGGGGGTCCTGTAATGTTCGTATCCTGTAATGTTCTTATCTCTCCACTGGGGCTCCAACATCTCCACCAACTCCATGTAATATTCTTATCCTGTAATGTTCTTATCTCTCCACTGGGGGCTCCGACATCTCCACCAACTCTGTCGCAGATAGATGACATCACAGCGACATCACCCGGCTCCTCCTCTTATCCCTACTTAATCAGTCGCCGCCATTTGCTTGACGTTCGTGCTAGAAACCTGATGTCAGGCAAATACCTCCATCAGAAGACTGCCATCTTCACTCACTAATGGGCCACTCAGAGCCCCGACTTTCATCTCTATATTGGGCCGGACAGAGCCCCGACTGCCATCTTTCTATTTGGGCCAGACAGAGCCCCGTCTGCCTCCTCGCTTTTGGGCCGGACAGCGCCCCTCCAACTTCCAGCTTTTGGGACGGTCAGAGTCACTTCCTCACTGGTAGTCAGAGGCTCTCCACTGACCTACCCTCAGTCAGCCTACTCTGCTGGCAGAACTCCCTACCTATACCACTACAATAGGAGACCAGTATATCTCTCCAGAAGCCACTGGGTGACACCAACACCAGAAGTCCACTCACAGCAAGTATCCTTTCGTTTACTATAAACTGTATTCCTGTGTACTGCTATTACACTCAAGTTACCTCTGGTCCCCCCCCCCTATATGGCTGTGTATTACCACACTAAATAAAACCACTTGATTTTCCAATTTATCTGAGTCTTCCTTCCTGACGTCTGTCAAATTGAAGTTAACGGTTTAGTATATCATTGTCAGGGCCCGGACTGGTGGCTAGTGAGAACACAGGAGGTGGATCCTCTGTGCCAGAGAGGCGAAGGCACGGGTCGCACTGGAGGACCGGTTCTAAGCAGCTACCGGTTTTCACCAGAGCCCGCCGCAAAGCGGGATGGACTTGCTGCGGCGGTAGAAACCAGGTCGTGTCCCCCAGTAGCGGCTCGACTTCTCTGGCAGCTGAGATAGGCACGGTACACAGGGACTAGGCAGAGGCAAGGTCAGACGTAGCGGAAGGTCAGGGCAGGCGGCAATGGTTCGTAGTCAGGGGCAACGGCAGAAGGTCAGATACACTGGCAAGGCAACTACAAAACGCTTTCTCAGGGCACTAAGGCAACAAGATCCGGCAAGGACAGGAAGGGGGAGTGGGTTTTTAAGTGTTTTGGGTGTGTACACAGTAATTGGACCAGGCACCAATCAATGGTGCACTGGCCCTTTAAATTTAAGAAGACCGGCGCGCGCGCGCCCAGGAGAGCAGCGGGACCGCGTGCGCCGGGACGGAGCAGGAGGAGGAGGCCGGTGAGCAGGATGGGATGCGATCCGCGGGCGGACAGGTGCCGCCGCATGGATCGCATCCCCGCCAGCATCAGAGCAGCGCTCACGGTCAGAGGGGCCGACCGGAGCGCTGCAGGGGGACAGACGCCGCGGGCGCTCCGGGATGGATGGGACACCCGGAGCGCTCGGCGTTACAATCATATTCATAGACTTCCGAAGCTGTGATCCATGCCAACCATTATAGTTACACTGCCTGAAGCATTACAATCGCTCTACACCACCCACTTGTCTTGTCCCTTCACAAACCCTACTAGTGACAACTTTGCTTGTGACAGTGACCGAGACCATTTAGGGTGCACAGTCTTTCAAAGAACTAAAGATGACAATCGTGTGGCAATGTCTATTGAAGACAAACTCTTCTTAGAGATAATGGAGCAAGGACTAGTCAAAGAGAGCACAAACAGCTGGGTCGCACCTCTTCCCTTTAGACCACAGAGGCAACGCTTACCCAATAACAGAGAACAAGTGCTACAATGTTTCGCTTCCCTTAGACATAATTTACAAAGAAAGCCAGAGATGAGAGAACATTTCTTTTCTTTAATGGGAAAGATCTTTGAGAACGGTCACGCTGAGAAAGCTTCCACTCTTAAAGACTCTGAAGAGTGTTGGTACCTCCCTATATTCGGAGTGTACCATCCTAAAAAGCCAGGTCAAATCAGAGTAGTATTTATCTCTAGTGCCAAACTCAAGGGTGGCTCTTTGAATGATGTCCTCTTGACAGGTCCAGACCTCAACAACAAACTTCTGGGAGTACTCTTACGCTTCCGCAAAGATTCTATTGCCTTCATAGCCGACATCCAACAGATGTTCCATTGCTTCCTGGTCAGAGAGGAAGACAGAAACTTCCTAAGGTTCCTTTGGTTCAGAGACAATGACCCTTCCAAAGACATCTCAGAGTATCGCATGAGGGTGCATATCTTTGGCAATAGTCCTTCACCTGCAGTCGCTATCTACGGACTCAGACATTCCGCCCAAGAAGGTGAACTTGAGTATGGCTCAGATGCAAAACAATTCGTAGAGAAAGACTTTTATGTAGATGACTGTTTGTAATCCTTACCTTCCAGTGAGTCTGCAATCTTCTTAAAAGAGCACAGGAAATGCTTGCTTGTTCCAATCTCAGGCTTAACAAGATTGCTTCCAACAGCAAATAGGTAATGGAAGCTTTCCCTGCTCAAGACCATTCTAATGATCTAAGGGACTTAGATCTAGGTACCGACTCTTTACCTGTACAGCGCAGTCTAAGCCTACTTTGGGACTTGAAATCTGATTCCTTTACCTTCCAAATAAACAGAGAAGAAAGGCCCTTCACTCGCAGAGGTATCTTGTCCACAATCAATAGCCTATACGATCCATTAGGATTTGCGGCACCTGTTACAATTCAAGATAAATCCCTACTTAGAGACTTGTTTCGTGAAACATCCGATTGGGATGCCCCACTACCCCTTGATAAGAGGAACTCTTGGATAGAGTGGAGGAACTCTCTATTAGTCTTTGCTGATCTCCATGTTTCACGTCCATATGCTCCCGTGCCCTCTACAAAGACACAGAGACAAAACCTTTACATATTCTGTGATGCTTCTATCAAGGCAATAGCTGCTGTGGCCTACTTAAGAACTGTCGACACTACAGCACGATGCCAAGTAGGATTCGTCATGGGAAAGGCAAAGTTAGCTCCACACACTGAGCACACTGTACCTAGGCTAGAACTTTGAGCTGCAGTACTAGCTGTTGAACTAGCAAAACTAATAACCTCAGAGATGGACATTGACCTCAAGGATATTCAGCTCTACACTGACAACAAGGTAGTGCTAGGCTACATCTACAATGAGACCAGATGTTTCTATGTTTACAACAACAGAGTGTTAAGAATTAGGAGATCCACTCGTCTAACACAATGGCACTACGTACCTACTGACCATAATCCTGCAGACCATGCTACAAAAGCTGTTGCTGCATGTAACCTTAAAGACACAACATGGTATACAGGACCTGCATTCTTGTACAATGCATAACAGACTGTTCCTAAGAGTGACACTATTGAACTAGTAGATCCAGACTCAGATACTGACATCTGTCCTGAGATCTCGACATTTCAGACTGCAACTTCAGACTGCCAGCTTAAATCTAACAGATTTAACAGATTCTCAAAATGGAAGGCACTTGTTCGAGCTATTTCTATCCATATAGCTCACTCTTTCAAAGGTGACTCAAACAGCTGTGACCGCAAAGGATGGCATCATTGTCAAAGAATCAGTTCAGCATTAGAGCTCCAGCAGTCTCAGGATCATATCCTCTGCACTGTACAGCATGAAACCTATGCTAAGGAGATCGACTGTATCTTGAACAGAAAACCTATCACTAGTGACAGTGCCCTGAGAAAACTTGACCCATTTCCTGATCAAAATGGACTTTTGAGGGTAGGTGGTCGTCTAAGACAAGCCAACTTAGAATCAGATGAGAGAAATCCTCTAATAGTTCCTGGTCACCACCACATTGCTTACTTGATCATATCTCATCGCCAACACCTTTCCAAGTGAGGATGGAAAGGTCAGAAAAGTGGAAGTTAAGATTCATAGAAACAAGGAGACAAAGTTGTTCCTTAGACCAGTTTCTGAACTAATTTTATTGTTGTCACCTGAGGAATAAATAGTGGCATCTTATGATACCAGACGGGGAGTGTCATGTCTTCGGCCTACAAGGAAAATACAGTAATATCTTCTGGACTTGCAATTCCAACATTGCCCACTAGATGCCACTCTTAACAAAAGACTATTGATGGGCAGTGTTCTATGGTAAATACACATTTCCTGGGAACTAGCTCCACTTCCTATTACAACTCTTTCATCTTCTCCATTGAGACAGTCCACATGGAGTCAGCTAAGCCTGCACCACATGTTTCCTAGGAAATCCTGGTCCTTCTAAGGCAGCATTGCTGGTATGCTAAAATATTGTTTACCTGTATACCTAGTAGACCATGGATATGCAATTAGCGGACCTCCAGTTGTTGCAAAACTACAAGTCCCATCATGCCTCTGCCTCTGGGTGTCATGCTTGCTGCTGTCAGAGTCTCGCTATGCCTCATGGGACTTGTAGTTTGGCAACAGCTGGAGGTCCGCTAATTGCATATCCCTGTAGTAGACCTTTGTTTGTGTTCATGTAATTAAAGCGGAGGTTCACCCACATATTCGACTTTAAATACATTACTTGCGCTTAGCAAGTACATAACCCGATCACTAACCTTTTTTTTTATCCTTCATAGTTTTGCTAATAAATAGAGTTGAGCGGGTAGCTGGATATTCGGGTCCGGCGGGTTCGGCCGAACTTCGGAAAAAAGTTCGGATTCGGGACCGAACTTTAACCCGAACCCGGACCCGGACCCCATTGAAGTCAATGGGGACCCGGACTTCTGACGACTAAAAAGGCTCTAAAAAAGTAATGGAAAGGGCTAGAGGGCTGCAAATGGCAGCAAAATGTTGTTAAGAACATGGCAAGTGCTCTGCAAACAAATGTGGATAGGAAATAACTTAAAAGAACATAAAAAAAATTTAAAAATAAAAAAATATGCTGGAGGCCCGATTTTCAGCAGAAGAGGTACAGGAAGTCATTAAGAACCTCAGAAACTCAACGGCACGATGCGACACATATGGTGGGAATGCCCCAGAATACGCCCTTTCTGGAATAAATTATTTAATTTAATGGATAAGCTAGTGGGAAAATAAAATACTTTGAATTAAAAATGTAGCGGGGTGCTAAATTTAAGGAAAGTGTTTGAGTGGTAAATAGGCTCAAATACCCTAATTCTGTAGGATTCATGGACCATTTTGTCCTCGGGGGACAGTATTGGTGTGCAGTTACCTGCGGCCTACACGTGGCGCCTTTTGTGTCCCCTCTTGGCAGTAGTACAGCGGGGCGGGGAACCTGCTGTGCATGCCAGGAGAGCATATAAAAGGGGCAGACCTTTGGCCTGGGGGCTGATGTCCAGTGGGGTCCGCGCCCAGGTGCCTTCGGCCTGGGTGCATGTGTTCCTGTTCCATCTCGGGCACCTTTAGCCCGGGGTGAGGTACTATCCTGGAGTTCTTGCTGCCCTGGGTATGGAGGCCTAGGGGAGGGAGTGAAGCCTGGAGTCCAGAGCCGCCTCGTGTAGGGGACCCTGTTCCAGGGAAGGGAGGATCATTCTGATGGACCGATGCGGGAGTCACGGTGAAGGAATGGTCTGTTGACTCCCTGGAGAGATGTCTTCCCCTTGATATGGGCTAGGTTCGTAGAAGGAGAAGCTCAAGGTCACCTTGACTGTATCAGAGGCCTTATTCAACCGGCCCGTGGCAGGGGCCTTATACACCCTGGTCTGTGGCTGAGACCAAAGTTCTCCAGGCCCGTGGCAGGGGCCTTATACACCCTAGTCTGTGGCAGAGACCAAAGTTCTCCAGGTCTGTGGCAGGGGCCTTGTACACCCGGTCTGTGGCAGAGACCAACCTCAATGTCTGTGGCAGAGACCGTGCGCCAAAAACTGTTTGAGAAACCTAAGCAGTGAAGTGAATGTGCTACGTTTGTGCCTGGACCTCCTCCACACCTTAAGCTGTCCTGTTTCTTTGCTCTAACCTTTTCTATCTGAGTACAGTTTATTTTGCCATGAGAGAATAAGAGTTGGAGTTTCAGCTGGTGTGGACATTGACTTTACTGGCAATTAAAGGACTTGCTTCTACCTACAGTAGAGGTGAGAATCATCCTCTGGAGGAGTTTTGACTCCGGCTGTGGACACGGCCCGTCAAGTACACCGCTCAACCTCTTTATATAGGAGAATACGGGCTGGTAGTGCGGTGTGCCTTTCTCCCTCCTGCGAAGAGCCAACAACATAAAGGCAGGTAAGGGGGAAAGGATCTGTGCGCTACAAAAAAATAAAATAAAAATTGTAATCTTGGCCTAGCAGGACGAGGTCCATATGGAGTAGGAGGTTGAGGTGGCGGTGGATGTGGCTGTGTAGGTGGAAGCGGCGGTGGAGGAGGACGAGGTAGCCAACACTGGTTCAAAAATACAACAATGGCTGGGTAAGGCCGGTGATGTGTCGAATTCTGTCCCCTGTCGAATAGTGTCCGCCCTGTACTGCGCTTGCTGAGTATGTAGGACAAGGGGATTTCAAAAATCTCCCAAGACTAACGGCGCCTGCGTGTTGAGTTCAGGTGAAGGCCACACCATCCGTGGTTCAAGCCGAGCCAAGCAAGGCCGCGATCGAAGCGAGCCCGTGAGGGGCCCTGTTACTATGTGCTACCGTATGTCCTCTTGGATGGTGGGGCTTAAACCTGCACTCACAGCGCAGGCGCCGTTCATCTTCGGAGATTTTGTGAATCTCCTTGTCCTCTGTACTGCGCAAGCGCTGCGCCTGCGCAGTACGGGCCGGGCACAATCCGATGGCCGGACAGTTTGTCACAACACCGGTATACATGTCTATTCTGCACAAGGTACGGACAAGTCCTGTGGGATCCATGCCTGGTTCATTTTAATGAACGTGAGCTTGTCCACATTGGCTCTGGACAGGCGGCTGCGCTTGTCTGTGATAACGCCCCCTGCCGTGCTAAATACACGTTCAGATAATACACTGGCTGCAGGGCAGGCCAGCACCTCCAAGGCATAAACAGCAAGCTCAGGCCATGTGCCCAATTTGGAGACCCAGAAGTTAAAGGGGGCAGACCCGTCATCCAGTACGTGTAGGCCTGTGGACACATACTGCTCAACCATGTTGGTGAAATGCTGCCTCCTGCTAAGACGTTCCATCTCAGCTGGTGGTGCTGGTTGTTGTGGCGTGCTGACAAAGCTTTTCCACATTTCGGCCATGCTAACCCTGCCTTCTGAGGTGCTGCCGGTGCCCCGGCTGCGTTGGCGACCTCTTCCTCCTCCTCTGCCTTCGCCTTGTGCTTCCACCGTACGCCCGCTGTCAGGTGGGAATGCCACCAGCAGCGCGTCTACCAGCGTGCGCTTGTACTCGCGCATCTTACGATCCCGCTCCAGTGAGGGAATTAAGGACGGTACGTTGTCCTTGTAACGGGGATCCAGCAGGGTGGCCACCCAGTAATCAGCACCAGTTAAAATGTGGGCAACTCGGCTGTCGTTGCGGAAACACTGCAGCATGTAATCGCTCATGTGTGCCAGGCTGCCCAGAGGCAAAGAAAAGCTGTCCTCTGTGAGAGGTGTATCGTCTGTGTCCTCTGTATCCCCCCAGCCACGCACCAGTAATGGCCACGAGCTGGTCTGAGTGCCACCCTGCTGTGAACATGGCTCCTCCTCCTCCTCCTCCTCCTCCTCCTCCATCTCCTCCTCCACCTCGTCATCCTCCAGAACTGTGCCCTTTCTGCCGGACAATTGTGTACCTGGCGTTTGTTGGTGCAGGAACCCACCCTCGTAGCCACTTGTGAAAGACTGCCCTGAAAGCCTTTGAAATGATCCCGCTTCCTCCTCCTCCTCCTCATCCTCCTGTGCCACATCCTCTTCCATCATCGCACAAAGCGTTTTTTCAAGGAGGCATAGAACTGGGATAGTAACGCTGAGAACGGCGTCATTGGCACTGGCCATGTTGGTGGAGTACTCGAAACAGCGCAACAAGGCACACAGGTCTCGCATGGAGGCCCAGTTATTGGTGGTGAAGTGGTGCTGTTCCGCAGAGCGACTCACGCTTGATTGCTGCAGCTGAAACTCCACTATTGCCTGCTGCTGCTCGCACAGTCTGGCCAGCATGTGCAAGGTGGAGTTCCACCTTGTGGGCACATCACATATGAGGCGGTGAGCGGGAAGGCCGAAGTTACGCTGCAGCGCTGACAGGCGAGCAGCAGCAGGGTGAGAACGCCGAAAGTGCGCACAGACAGCCCGCACTTTCTGCAGCAGCTCTGGCATATTGGGGTAATTTTTAAGGAACCTCTGGACCACCAAGTTCAGCACATGCGCCAGGCAAGGGATGTGCGTCAAACCGGCTAGACCCAGAGCTGCTACGAGATTTCGCCCATTATCGCACACCACCAGGCCGGGCTTGAGGCTCACTGACAGCAACCACTCATCGGTCTGTTGTTCCATGTCCCTCCACAACTCCTGCGCGGTGTGGGGATTTTCCCCCAAACAGGAAAGTTTTAAAACTGCCTGCTGTCGTTTACCCCTGGCTGTGCTGAAGTTGGTGGTGAAGGTGTTACGCTGAATGGATGAGGAGGCGGTAGAGGATGAGGAAGCGGAGAAGGAGGAGTTAGCAACAGGAGGCAAACTGAAGCGCCCTGCAATCCTCGGTGGTGGAAGGACATGCGCCAAACCGCTATCTGCCTCAGGCATAGCCGCCACTGCATTTACCCAGTGTGCTGTTAGAGAGATATAACGTCCCTGACCGTGCTTACTGGTCCACGCATCCGTAGTTAGGTGGACCTTGCCACAGATGGCGTTGCGCAGTGCACACCTGATTTTGTCCCCCACCTGGTTGTGCAGGGAAGGGATGGCTCGCCTGGAAAAGTAGTGGCGGCTGGGCACGACGTACTGCGGGACAGCCAATGCCATCAGGCTTTTAAAACTCTGCGTCTCCACCAGACGGAATGACAGCATTTCAAAGGCCAGGAATTTTGAAATGCTGGCATTCAGGGCCAGGGATCGCGGGTGGCTAGGGGGGTACTTCCTCTTCCGCTCCAATGTTTGGGAGATAGAGAGCTGAACGCTTCCATGGGACATTGTGGAGATGGTTGGTGACCCAGGTGGTAGTGTTGCTGGCAGATCCTCTGTTTGCGGGGTGACAGGTGCCACTGTCACTACAGAGGTGGATGAAGAGGCCGAGACTGCAGCAGAAGAGGAAGCAGGAGGAGCCAGAGACCTTTCTTGGTTTTTGAGGTGTCTACTCCACTGCAGCTCGTGCTTTGCACTTAGATGCCTGGTCATGCAGCTTGTGCTCAGGTTGAGAACGTTTATGCCTCGCTTCAGGCTCTGATTGCACAGCGTGCAAACCACTCGTGTCTTGTCATCAACACACTGTGTGAAGAACTGCCACGCTAGGGAAGTCCTTGGACCTGGCTTTGGTGTGCTCGGTCCCTTGCTGCGTTGGGCAGTAGCAGATGTACTGTCTAGGGGACGAATGCTCCATTTTTGCACCCTGCTCCCTCTTCTGCTGTGCTGGTGGCTCTGTGCGACCACCGCCTCTTCCTCCGAACTACACTGGTCACCTGCATAACGTTGATTCCATGTGGGGTCGAGGACCTCATCGTCCTCCACATCATCTTCCACCCAGTCTTCAACCCTGCCCTCCATGTCTGTCTGCACAATTGCGAAAGCAGCAGCAGTTGGCACCTGTGTTTCGTCATCATCCGAGACGTGCTGCGATGGTCCTCCCATGTACCCATCATGAAACATAAGTGGTTGGGCATCGGTGCACTCAATCTCTTCCACTTCTGGGGCAGGGCTAGGTGGATGGCCCTGGGAAACCCTGCTAACAGAGTCATCGAAAAGCAGAAGAGACTGCTGCATGATTTGGGGCTCACACTGCTTGGCTGATTTGCAAGGGGGTGAGGTGAAAGACTGATGGACATGGGCTTCAGGTGCCAACTCTGATCTTTCATCAGAAGAGTGGGTGGGAGACAATGTGAAGGAACCCGAGGCACTGTCAGCAACCCAATCTACTATCGCCTGTACTTGTCCTGGCCTAAACATTGGTACAGCCTCATTAGGCGCAACAAAATACCGCCGCAGGCTCGGTCGCCTACTCGCACCTGAGGAAGGTGTTTCACTTGTGCGTGTAGCTGGCACAGATCCACCACGTCCTCTCCCTGCAACAGGAGCTCCACCAGCAGCACCACGACCGGGGCCACCACGTCCCTTTGACCTTCCCCTCATATTTTCCAAATTTAGGATCTTGCCCTAAATGGCGTTTTTTGGAAGACCACAACACACCCACAGTATTTAACCGCTGAAACGCACAGCTACAGAACTGCAGAAAATGCTATTCAAAAAAAAAAAGGTTGTTTTTTTTAGTATAGCACAGTACAAGGAAAATATATAGAAATTGTTTATTTCACACACCTCCAGATGTGTATTTCACACTGCAAAATATTTTCTGTGGCCCTAAATGGCGTTTTTTGCCAGACCACAACACACCCACAGCACGTAACCGCTGAATCGCACAGCTACAGAAAATGCTATTCAAAAAAAAAGGTTTTTTTTAGTATAGCACTGTACAAGAAGAATATATAGAAATTGTATATTTTACACACCTCCAAGATGTGTATTTCACACTGCAAAATATTTTCTGTGGCCCTAAATGGTGTTTTTTGGAAGAGCACAACACAACCACAGTATTTAACCACTGAATCGCACAGCTATAGAAGTGCAGAGAATGCTATTCAAAAAAAATGTTTTTTTTTTTAGTATAGCACTGTACAATATATAGAAATTGTTTATTTCACACACCTCCAGATGTGTATTTCACACTGCAAAATATTTTCTGTGGCCCTAAATGGCGTTTTTTGGAAGAGCACAACACAACCACAGTATTTAACCACTGAATCGCACAGCTATAGAAGTGCAGAGAATGCTATTCAAAAAAAATGTTTTTTTTTTTAGTATAGCACTGTACAATATATAGAAATTGTTTATTTCACACACCTCCAGATGTGTATTTCACACTGCAAAATATTTTCTGTGGCCCTAAATGGCGTTTTTTGCAAGAGCACAACAACCCCAACAGTATATAACCACTGAATCGCACAGCTGCAGAGGCCAGAGAATGCTTTTTAAAAATAATGTTGTTTTTTCACACACCTCCAGATGTGTATTTCACACTGCAAAATATTTTCTGTGGCCCTAAATGGCGTTTTTTGGAAGAGCACAACACAACCACAGTATTTAACCACTGAATCGCACAGCTATAGAAGTGCAGAGAATGCTATTCAAAAAAAATGTTTTTTTTTTTAGTATAGCACTGTACAATATATAGAAATTGTTTATTTTACACACCTCCACATGTGTATTTCACACTGCAATTTATTTTCTGTGGCCCTAAATGGCGTTTTTTGGAAGAGCACAACACAACCACAGTATTTAACCACTGAATCGCACAGCTATAGAAGTGCAGAGAATGCTATTCAAAAAAAATGTTTTTTTTTTTAGTATAGCACTGTACAATATATAGAAATTGTTTATTTCACACACCTCCAGATGTGTATTTCACACTGCAAAATATTTTCTGTGGCCCTAAATGGCGTTTTTTGCAAGAGCACAACAACCCCAACAGTATATAACCGCTGAATCGCACAGCTGCAGAGGCCAGAGAATGCTTTTTAAAAATAATGTTGTTTTTTCACACACCTCCAGATGTGTATTTCACACTGCAAAATATTTTCTGTGGCCCTAAATGGCGTTTTTTGGAAGAGCACAACACAACCACAGTATTTAACCACTGAATCGCACAGCTATAGAAGTGCAGAGAATGCTATTCAAAAAAAATGTTTTTTTTTTTTTAGTATAGCACTGTACAATATATAGAAATTGTTTATTTTACACACCTCCACATGTGTATTTCACACTGCAATTTATTTTCTGTGGCCCTAAATGGCGTTTTTTGGAAGAGCACAACACAACCACAGTATTTAACCACTGAATCGCACAGCTATAGAAGTGCAGAGAATGCTATTCAAAAAAAATGTTTGTTTTTTTTAGTATAGCACTGTACAATATATAGAAATTGTTTATTTCACACACCTCCAGATGTGTATTTCACACTGCAAAATATTTTCTGTGGCCCTAAATGGTGTTTTTTGCAAGAGCACAACAACCCCAACAGTATATAACCGCTGAATCGCACAGCTGCAGAGGCCAGAGAATGCTTTTTAAAAATAATGTTGTTTTTTCACACACCTCCAGATGTGTATTTCACACTGCAAAATATTTTCTGTGGCCCTAAATGGCGTTTTTTGGAAGAGCACAACACAACCACAGTATTTAACCACTGAATCGCACAGCTATAGAAGTGCAGAGAATGCTATTCAAAAAAAATGTTGTTTTTTTTAGTATAGCACTGTACAATATATAGAAATTGTTTATTTTACACACCTCCACATGTGTATTTCACACTGCAATTTATTTTCTGTGGCCCTAAATGGCGTTTTTTTGAAGAGCACAACAACCCCAACAGTATATAACCGCTGAATCGCACAGCTATAGAAGTGCAGAGAATGCTATTCAAAAATAATGTTGTTTTTTCACACACCTCCAGATGTGTATTTCACACTGCAAAATATTTTCTGTGGCCCTAAATGGCGTTTTTTGGAAGAGCACAACACACCCACAGTATATAACCGCTGAATCGCACAGCTGCAGAGAATGCTATTCAAAAAAAAGTTTTTTTTTTTTTTTTTTAGTATAACATAGTACAAGAAAAATATATAGAAATTGGTTATTTCACACAACTAGAGATATACACTGCAAAATATTTTTTTTTGCCCAAAAATAGGTCTTTTTTGCGCACAACAAAGTGCCTTTTTTTTTTTTTTGCAACAGCACAATAAAGTGCCTTTTTTTTTTTTTGGGGGCCCAAAAATGGGTCTTTTTAGCAAAAGCACAATAAAGTGCCTTTTTTTTTTTTTTTTTCTGCCCGAAATGGGTCTTTTAGCAAGAGCACAATACAGCCACTAAATGGAATAGGTGTATCACTCAACGTAATGCAGTGCTGGTGCACTGAGCTTGCAACACAAACAGATAAACCTATGCAGATCGCTGAGCTATTATATCTCTCAATCTGGACTCCTATCTAAATCTCTCTCCCTGAAAGCACAAACAGGATCCTGCCCCTACACTACACTACACTACACTGTCTCTCTATCTTTTCTATCAGTAGATTGCAGAATCAGGACTAACTCCTATCATATAATTCTCTCCCTCACAGCAACAGCAGCCAGGATCCTTTCCCTACACTGTCTAAAAGCAGAGTGACGATCTGTGCTGTGTGCCTCTTGCTTATATAGAAGCTGGTCACATGCTGGGTCACATGTTGCACTGACCAATCACAGCCATGCCATTAGTAGGCATGGCTATGATGGCTTCTAAGGGCACACCAGCTAATCAAATGGTGATTGGCTGGCCCCTGAAGCATTTCTAACTGCGCCATTAAATTCCCGAATCCGGACCCGAACCCGGACTTTAGCGCAAAATCCGGGTCCGGGTCCGGGGTCGGGAAAAAGCCAAAATTCGGTACGGACCCGAACTTTACAGTTCGGGTCCGCTCAACACTACTAATAAATGATTTAGAAGATGCTTCTTCCGGTATTCACTCCCGCGGGAGTAGGCGTGTCCTTTCCTACGTCCTATTCCCGCAGTGCCTCCTGGGATCAACTTGCCCAGCTTCCTTCCAGTGAGATCTCACGATAATTGTATCGTCACGTGACTCGTCTAGCCGGTCGGTCACGTGACGAGGGGGGGCGGATCTAATTCCGCCATTTTAGATAAGGGCACGC